>JABTXL010000888.1:5591463-5605415 GCA_025134845.1 Neodon shergylaensis | reverse complement strand
CACACACCTACACACACACCATATACACACACACCATATACACACACATACCTCCAGACACACACACACCACACACCTACACACACACACCACACACCTACACACACATACCACACACATACACACACCACACACACCTCCAGACACACACACACACACCACACACCTCCAGACAGACAGACACACACATAGACATACACACTACAGTTAAATTTAGAAAATGGCCAGGCGATGGTGGTGCATGCCTTTAATCCCACCCCTTGGGAAGCAGAGGCAGGCAGATCTCTGGGAGTTCGAGGCCAGCCTGGTCTACAGAGTGAGTTCCAGGACAGCCAGGATTGTTTCACAGAGAAACCCCGACTTGAAAGACAAACAAACAAACAAACAAAAAATAATTAGAAAATGAAATAAAAATAGGGCTTTGGAGAAAGCTAGTCTTCTGCCCCTTATGATACTTGTTTAATCACACAGAGCCTTTTACTCTGCCATGTAAGACTCCTGCACATTATCTTCAAGGAAAAAGATGGTCAGAAACCACGAGGAAATGTGGCTTGATTTGGTTGCCTTGTTGCTTCCTTCTGCGTGTCATCACAGCTTTGTTTTAGATCTGATGCACTAAGAAGGGCATCTCCAGGACGTGGGCTCCAGAAACTCCCCGCTCACGTCACTGACATCCGTTCTCTGATAGCTGCTCCCATCCGCTGTCTCTGTGGGCGTGTCTGTCTGACAGTCCTGCACTCTGTAGATTTATCTTGGCTTCTCCTCTGGCCATGTAAACATCTGCAGTGATTTATATAGCTGCCTTTGAAGGAAGTTGTGGAACTTGGTACTGGTGACAGATGACATTGGTGACAGATGGTCATACAATATTAGAAGCAATATGCTTTAGTCACACATATAAAACACGTTTATGGTTCAAGTCCCATAATTAGAGATTACAATGCTGTAAAAACCCTTTCTCTTTCTTTCAGTTGCCTTGGTTCAGAATGGGTGCTATTTAAGAATATATTTGAATGTTGGGGCTGGAGAGATGGCTTCACAGTTAAGAGCACTGACTGTTCTTCCAGAGAAACCTTAGGTTCAATTCCCAGCACCTACATGCTAGCTTACAACCTCCTGTAATTCCAGTTCCAAGGGAATCAGATGCTCTCTCTGTTCTGGTCTCCCTGGGTAGCAGACATGCACTAACACACAGATGTACATGCAGGGAAACCCCCATACACATAAAATAATTTTTGAAAAATGTCAATACTATAGCCACACGTAAATTGCAATTTTATTTATTTATTTATTTATTTATTTGAGTATGTGTGCCACGTGAGCATATGAAGGTCAGAGGACAACTTGCAGAATCCAGGTCTCTCCCTCCACCCCTTGATCCTGGGGATGCACGCAGACCATCATCTCAGAGGCAAGGCGCCTTTACTCCCTGAGCCACCTCGCTGTCCTTCCTAGACTGGATTTTACAAAGTCTTCTTTATCCTATTTTCCTCCATTGGAAAAAAAATGCTTTTTATCTCAGTGAATACGCTTTGAATTGTGCATTAGGAGCTGTTTCTGAGTGCCTTGGTGTGGAGTGTCGTGGTTTTTGGATACAGGTAACTGGCAAAGGAGACACGGCGGGTGTCAAGGTTCCTGTTGCTTTAGATTTAAAATAGTTCCATTTATTCTGACTTGTCAGGACACCAGGCTGACCTTATTTGGCTCTGCCTCCTTGGCCAAAAGTAGGACAGAGTGAGCAGTAGGGAGCTTCTGGAGTCAGAACCCCCATTGCAGACAATGCTTCTCCCAGAGTGCCGTCTGTGAGCCCAGTCAGAAAGCAGCCAGCTCATCTGAGCTGGATCAGCAGCATTCAAGAGTCTTGTCGCTCAGGGTTGCGGAGAAGTGGTTAGTTTGTCAGGCTTACCAAGGAGTGAGGATTGCGGGTAACGAATTTAAATATAATTCATGAGTTAGGTTAACCTGGAAGGAACACAGCAGACCTTGTTTTGTCAGTGAGGAATGTTTAGGTTTTTTGTTCTGATGATCCATGATAGGACTTGGTTTCTGGAGACAGGTTTGCTCTGTACCCCAGTCTGTTCTTGAGTGTATAACTCAGGCTGGGCTCACAGACACAGCGCTCTTGCCTCAGCCTCCTGAGTACTGGGAGTACAGGCACACACCATCATGTTGGCTTGGTAGGCCTCCTTTATCCCCCCCCCCCCCGAACACTTGTCAAATATATGTTGGTTCTTACTGTTTCTACCAAAATGTAAGTTCCATGAGAACAGGAGCCATGATTGTATGGCACCCATTGTACCCTGTTCCTTCACACCCCTGGAACATGGGGGGTGTGCCAAGTATCTGTGAAGTGAATTCTTGATGAAATTGACCAGGGAGTGATTCAGCATCTTCTCTGAGGAATTGCTCTTCAAAGTTAGGCAATTCGGTGGTTGGAAACGCCTGGTGTCCTAAGTGGAAGGTACCAAGTAAACAAAGAAAGAAGGAAGCCTCCTGTCTTGCATAAGAGTCGTGTTGATTATCATACCTGCCTGTCACACCTTCAGACGTAAATATGTGCTTTTGGTGACCAAGTGTCCAGCCACCAAGTCCAAAGCAGTGTCACCTTAATACGGTAGAGAGTCATTGCACGCTTATCAGGCATTTGACGTGGGCTTGTGCTAACGGCCACGGGAGAGACCAGAGAGAGACAGGATTGCCTGACCCTGCCCAGGGATCTGGAAAACGAAGACCAAAGGGAGGTCTCTAGCTAGCCGTGTGCCTGGGAGTAACCTGCCTCCCATGCTACGGCGAGGTTCTGAGGGCCAAGGGAGGAAGCAGTGGTGGCCATTTGCAAACTGTGATAAACAAACATCGGGTGTTATTCAGATACAATTTCCCTTCTTCAGCGTTATTGACATTTAACGCCTGCGGGAAGTTTAGCAGTGCCCTTGACTTCTACCCACTAGGTGCCTGAAGCTCACAACCCAGTGTGCCAAGGAAACGAATAGCCTGGTTAAGCAGTAGGCAGAAGATCTGAGCAGACGTTTCCCAAAAGAAGCAATATCAGTGTTCAGATATATGAAAAGCTCAGTACTCCAATTATAAAGAGACTAAAAATAAAACTGTAATGAGACCTCACCTCAGACAACCAAACAGAGCTGTTATAGAGTAGGCGAGTCATGGGGCTGGGGGATGGCTCAGAGGTTAGGTGTGTACACCGCTATTGCTGAGGACCTGAGATGGCTCACAGTGGCCTGTGGGCACCTGCACTTATGTACAAACACACACATGCAAGCACACACACACGTACATACATGCACACACGATGAAAAATAATAAAAATAAGTCTTAAAAAGGCAGATTACAGTAAGGATTGGTACAGGTTGGAGAAAAGGGAAATTTGCTAAGGTAAATAATACAGCTAATTTAGAAAATGGCCTGGCAGTTCCTCAAAAGCAAAAATAGCTTCGAGTGTAGCTCAGAGGTAGAACTTAGTGTGCATAAGGCCCAGGGGTCAAGTCTCAACACCACACAAAAAGGCCACATTGTGCTCCATAAATATACACAGTTATTATTTGTCAATTATAAAGAAATAAATACAATTTAAAACCTGGTGGGAAAAAGAATCTGTCCACATTGTCAAATGTTTTGTGGAGAGTGAAGCTGCCTCTGCTTGAGGGTCATTACCTGGGGACTTTATGAAGAATTTAGAAGAAAGTTCTTGCTTAGATCGCTCTGTGTATGTGTGTGTGTGTGTGTGTGTGTGTGCTTGTGTGTGGGTCTCTATGTGTATATGTGTATGGGTGTGTGGGTGTGTGTGTCTGTGTGTAGGTCTCTGTTGTATATGTGTATGTGTGTGTGTATGTGTGTTGTAACATGTGAAGGTACCCTTAGAGCCCAGAAGTGTGGAATCCCCTAGAGCTGAAGTTCTGTGTGCTTGGGAACTCCCTGATGTGGGTGCTGGGAACTGACCTCAGGTCCTCTGGAAGGACACTTAGCCACTGAGTCATCTCTCCAGCTGTAGACAAGTTCTCAGGACTCTCTCATCAACCTTTCTTTCTGCTCAGTTGTATTGACCTGTCTTTCTAAGAGAGAGGCAAAAAAAGCACTAAAAACAAAACAAAAAAGCCAACTGGGGGGAAAGAAAACCCTATTTTACAATTCTTTCTAACTTTGGATCTACTCAGCTTTTCATTTCATTGCGTTGTCCAAGTTAATCTTTTCTCTCATGGTCTTCGCTTTCTTAGATTTTTCATTACCAGTCTTTCCAGTACCCAACGACAGCGGGCACGTTCCGAGACCGGATTTCCTGGGTTGGAAATGTGTACAAAGGGGATGCGTCCATCAGCATCAGCAACCCCACTCTGAAGGACAATGGGACATTCAGCTGTGCCGTGAAGAATCCTCCAGACGTGTACCACAATATCCCCCTGACAGAGCTCACGGTCACAGAAAGGGGTAAGCTGCTCACTGCCAGGCTCCTCCACTGCTGTGCTTCCTCGGGTGTTTTCTGGAGCTCAGTTGGCTTGGAGGATCACTGTGTCAAAGTTGTCTTCAAATGCCCGTTAAGACTGAAGTTTTAGACGTTTATTTATTTTTATTTATTTTGTATGTGTGTCGGTGTGGGCATGCATGCTGCAATGGTGTCTAGAGGTCAGAAGACAGCGCGCAGGAGTTGGGAACCGCCTTTACTGGCCGAGCTGTCTCAATTTTAACTTTGAAAGCTGGATTTTCTCTTTTAATGTTGTCATAGTTTCTGCATTGTCTTTTTCATTCTATCTTCAGGTGACCAAATGTCTTGTGGAATGTTGAGCAATCACCCCAATTTAATGAAGGGTGCTTGTGTGTGGTGTAGAACTTATCCCAGTTGTCCTGTTGGGGTCCTCTACAGCTCAGAGGCTGCTTGTGTGAGGGGCGCTTGTGTGTGGTGTAGAACTTACTCCAGTTGTCCTGTTGGGGTCCTGCTACAGCTCAGAGGCTGCTTGTGTGAGGGGCGTTCCCTCTAACAGTGGGCAGTGCTACATTTCTTTATGCTACAGAAGCAGCACTTTCCTTCTCCTGTGCTGATGAGATTATGAGTGACTCTTTTCAAAATTTTCCTCTTGTGACTATTATGTGGTTATTTGAACTTGAAACTGGGTTTGAACCAAAGACATAGAGACACATTATGAGTCATAATTTCTTCACCATTTCTTGGGGCTTCCCTCCCTCCTTTGTTTCCTCCTGCCTACCTACCCTGTCCTTTCTCCCTCCTCTCCCTCTCTCCCTCCTCACCTTTTTCTGTGTCATAATTGTCATCTGGTTTGACAATAACCCATTGCACATTTATGTACTCAGACCCCTGGCAAGAATAGATTTCATTTTTCTAGAAGGCAGATTTCTAAAAATGACATTCCCTTAAAAGTATATTCCCTGTAAGTTTTAGCTGTCCTAGACCTTACTTTGTAAGCCACCAGGCTGGCCTTGGTTGGAGATTGCCTGCCTCTGCCTCCCAGTGTGGGATCAAAGGTGTGTGCCACCATGCCTGGCTTGAAAGACCTTTATAATTGGGATTTTTTTAGTCACATCAAAGCAAATGGATCATATGCTAAGCTAAAATAATGTAAAAAATAGGACTTCTGCTTTTACAATCTGCATCCTGCCCCATATGTGCTTTTAGGCCCCTGGAAAGAAGAATGAACTGGTAGACAGCAGTGTGTTACTCCTAGGTGGCGGAGTTATGTGTACATGTTTATCCTTCTTGTATTGTTTCTATTGTCTGTGATGAATTTATTCCCTTTGTAATGAGAAACATGAGCAAAGGCCAGGATCAGAAGAATCCTGAGCCTGATCTGAATCAGGCTGCACATGCACAGCCCTCTCTCGGTTCTCCCTACAGGTTTCGGCACCATGCTGTCCTCGGTGGCCCTACTCTCCATCCTCGTCTTCATCCCCTCTGCAGTAGTGGTCATTCTGCTGCTGGTGAGGATGGGGAGGAAGGCAACAGGGGTGAAGAAGAGGAGCAGGTCTGGCTATAAGAAGTCTTCCATTGAAGTTTCCGACGAGTAAGTCCCGCTGAGACCCCAACAGTGAGCCTGGGTCCTTTTCACAGCCCTGCGCTGGGGGCAGCACCTGTGTTCCATTTCCACACACTTCCCTCCCAGGCTGAGGTCAGCTCCAGTGCTGAAATTTCTTTTCAAATGGGAAAGTTCCATGAGGGGCGCCAGAGGAAGATTAGAGTGACATTTGTGGGCATTGACACGGAGGGAGGGGATTGACAGGGAGCTTCTGTCAGGAACCACACTGTACAGGGCTGCGGCTCCTCATGTACATTTTGAGCATATATCTCGTCTCCTAACAGAATATGTATGAGCAGTGAAGGAGGCTTTGAGAAGAGCCCTGATGGGCAGAGGGAATTTAAAGAAGCATGTGCTGTTCTTGGTCAGCAGATGCTCTGAGGGGGTAAAGGGGTGTGGCTACTGTCTTAGTCTCTGCTCTACTGCTGTGAAGAGACACCATGACCACAGCAACTCTTATAGGAAAGCATTTAACTGGGGGCTGGTGTACAGTTTCAGAGGCTTAGTCCATTATCATCATGGTGGGAAACATGGCAGTAGACATGATACTAGAGAAGCAGCTGAGAGCTACATCCTCATCAAGAGAAAGAGAGAATGAGAGATTGGGCTTAGCATGGGCTTTTGAAACCCTAAAACCCAATGACATAACCCTAAAACCTGTAAGCCCACATCCCCTAATCTTTTTAATCCTATCAAAGAGTTCTATTTCCTGGTGACTAAGTATTCAAATATATGAGCCGATGGAGGTCATTCTCATTAAAACCATCTGGTTATCAAAAGCATCTGTTAATCACCATTCTGCCAGTGGGCAGGCACAATCCAGTCATTTCACAGAAACAGATTTACTTCTTAAAAGAAATAGAAATGTACATTAAAGCCCTGTAGCTGACACGAGGCGCACACCTTTAATCCCAGCACTCGGGAGGCAGAGGTAGGCATGTTTCTTTGAGTTTAAGGTTAGCCTGGTCTATATAATGAGTTCGAGGCCAGCCAAGGATGCATAGTGAGACCCTATCTTAACAAAGCAACCAAAAAAGAAAGTTCTGTGGTGTTTCCGTTGTCTGTGAAAGGACTCTTAGCCTAAGGATGAGTGAGTCTTAACCTTGGGAAGTTCTAAAGTTTTCTTTCTGTCTATGTGTTTATTTATTTGCTGGAGAAAGACCCCCCTTTTCAAGGAACGTGTAACACACACACACACACAACATACACACAAGAATTATTGGCAAACATACCTTTGTCTGTTTCTAAGTGCAGTATATAAAACTCTCTGTGGTCTGTTCCCAAGTCAAATGTTTCCATCATTTGCTCTCACTCACACTGTAGGCCAGCTATAGTCAGCTCATGTCTTTTCCCTCTAGATATTCTATAATCATTTGTGTGTGTGTGTGTGTATGCGTCTGTCTGTCTCTACCTGTAATCTGTCCATTCGTCCATCATTTGCTTTTTTCTGACCCAGCATTCCTGGAATGGCCCCCCTTCCCTCTCTTGTTTGTCTAGAAGCTTTCTTACCTGCAGGACCAAGCTGCATGTCCACTTCTCATCCTACTCCTTGAGTCCTGATCAGAGACTGGGTCTCCCCTGCACTGTGCCACATGGCAGTTCCACCCTAACTGTTGGAATATTATCGTATGGTATTACAGTGCACATTAGTTCTTACCATCCTCACCCACGTGGGTCTGGGAGCTCATCAACAGGGCAGGGTCTTTCTCTTTGCTGCTGTTCCCACCCTAGCATGGCACCCCAGCAGTACTGGTGTTCAGTACTTTCCTGAGTGTATGATGATGATGAGCTCCTGTTTGCTGGGTGTTCTGCTACCTGTCTCGTGCACACTTATTTCTTACTTATTCCTAATGACTTTCTTTAAGAGTCAGCTATAAAACCACTCATGGGATTTCAATACCTGAGTTTGGAACTGTCCCCTGTGCTAAGGATGGTGGCAGCTGAGTTTTGCTATGTATTCTTTCCACAGCACTGACCAGGAGGACAGCAATGACTGCATGGCGAGGTTTTGTGTCCGCTGTGCAGAGTGTCTGGTAAGTGCCCTGTTTCTTCTATTTGGTGTCTTCTCCTCTTCCTGCCCATTTGAAGTGTCCTTTGCTCTCAAGACAAACAGAAACATGCCAGCTGGCTCAGGAAAGTAGGAACCAGGGTTTCTGGGAACTCCTACCAATTTTCAACTTGATTTTTTTAAAGATAAAATTTAGATTTTTTTTTTTTGGAAGTATAAGAGTGCTAAGCATGCATGGATATGTACCACCACCAGTCTGCCTGGTGTCTGTAGAGGTCAGAAGAGAGTGTGTGACTGCCTGCAACTGGAGTTACAGATGGTTGTGAGCCTCCGTATGGGGGTTTAGAACAAAACCCAGGTCCTCTGCAAGAGTAACAGGTGCTCTTAACTGCTAAGCCATCTCTCCAGCCCTCATTTTAAAAACTATATTTGTTTATTTATACTACAGTGAGTGCACAGAGTCAGAGGACTTCTTGCTGGAGTTAGTTGGTTCTGTTCTTTTACCATGTGGGTCCCAGGGATCGGACTCAAGTCATCAGACTTGACAGCAAGCTCCTTTACCCACTGAGCCATCTCACCAGTCCGTGATTTTATGTTCTGTCTCATGGGTGTAGAATTGTGTTCATTGTGTTCTTAAGAAAGGGGGTTGTGCAAGTAAGCTACTGACAGATCACACACACACACACACACACACACACACACACACACACACACACAACCAGCCAACCAAACCAAACCAAACAACAACAAAACCCTATTGAACTTTTACAGGAGGATTTCAAGTTTCTGGACTCAGAGCCCTGAACTGAATTCTCTGATGAACCCTAGTATTTTAAAGGAAGTCAGGGTGTACAGTCTTTATGTGATTTGGTTGATGTCTTTTATCACCAAGAGACATCCTATTGGCAGGTCCTCAACCCTCTCTGAGCACACGCAGTGACTCAGGCTTATGTGGCTGTCCTGGGATCTAAGGAGAAGGGAGGACTCTGATGTTGTGCAGCTGGAGACGCCTCAGAATCAGCCTGTGATCTAATGTGGGCACACCTGTCCCTGAGCCGCTCAGCCTTTTGCCAGATGAGTGCAGCCCCGTCACTCACGGGGCTTCTCATTATTTGACTTCTGTGAGCTTGAATTTCCTATGTGAGCTGAGAAAAAGTTGTTAGTGTATGAAGAAGGACCTAGTCTCAACTCTCCAGGGTTTGAATACTTTGACAACACAGAGTAAGAGACAGTTAGTATCCATCTTTCTTTCTTTCTTTCTTTCTTTCTTTCTTTCTTTCTTTCTTTCTTTCTTTCTTTCTTTCTTTCTTTCTTTCTATTTTGAGACAGGGTTTCTCTGTAGCTTTGTAGCCTGTTCTGGAATTAGCTCTTGTAGACCAGGCTGGCCTCGAACTCACAGAGATCCGCCTGCTTCTGCTTCTCGAGTGCTGGGATTAAAGGCTTGTTCCACCATCACCCGGCCACATTTCTTGTATTAATTTATTTAATGATTGTTTATTGGCACCTGACATGTGCCGTTTGTACCATTCTAGGTGCTGAGATCATAGAGGTGAAAACACTTCCAGCTCTTCCAGGGAAACGTTCTCTGCCTGAGAACCTCTCGCACATCCTCTAGCGTGCAGTTGAAAGAGCATCTTTTCTTAAATTGGGGCATAAACACTGACGATTTTTTTGAAGATAACTAAAATATTCAGCATGTCAGACAATATTTAATTCAAATAAATATTGCAGAAACAAAGCAGAAAAAGGAAAGATGGCTGAAGAGCTCCGGTGTTAAATAGGATGCTTATAGGCACCTTCAGTAAGATGGCATTCGAGAAATTTCCTAGGAGAAGTAAACAGCTAGCCACACGGCTTTCACAGAGGAACACTCTGGAAGAAACTGTACTTGCAAAGGCTGAGAGGAGAGGGCAAGACCCATATGTTCTAGGACCAGCAAGGGAGCAGTGTGGAAAGCAGGAGAGGAGGACAAGAATGAGTCTGTTGGAGTCAATTAATGCAGCATCTAGATCTCGTAGAGGGCTTAGTCACCTGGACTCTACGTGAAGTGGAATCCACTAGAGATGACTTGAAGAGCAGTACTGTGGACCGACGAGTGCCTTCAGAGTGTCAGTCTAGCTTGCAGGAAGAGACTGCGGCAGGATCAGACAGCCTAGTCAGGAGACGTTAGCCGTAATCCACGTGAGAGAAGTCCGCGGTAGACATGCGAGAAGTGCCTGTAGTCTGGATTTGGCTCTAAAGTAAAGTCAGAAGGATTTACTGGCATTTGTTTTTAAAGAAAAAAAATTGAGAAGAAGCAAGGACTGCTCCAGAGGTCTTAGGCCACTAGTAGACTAGAACCAACATTTTATAGAGCAAGTCTTAAAATGTTTTGATTAAAACTTGAAATTTTTTGGATTTTTTTTGAGACAGGGTTTCTCCGTAGCTTTTGGTTCCTGTCCTGGAACTAGCTCTTGTAGACCAGGCTAGCCTCGAACTCACAGAGATCACCTGCCTCTGCCTCCCGAGTGCTGGGATTAAAGGCGTGCACCACCACCGCCCGGCTAAAACTTGAAATTTTCACCACCACCGCCCGGCTAAAACTTGAAATTTTTATCTCATGTATGTGAGTCTTTTGTCTGCATGTGTGTCTGTGCACCATGTGGATGCAGTGCCCATGGAGGCCAAAAGAGGACATCAGATACCCTGAAAATTGAGTTACTGATGTGAGTGCTAGGACTCGAACCCAGGTTCTTTTAACTATTGAGCCCCAAGAGTCAAACCCTGGTCTTCTGGAAGGGCAGAGAATGTTCCTAACTACCTAGTCATCTCTCCAACCCCAGAACAAGATGTAAGAGTGAAATCAGGAGTTGAGTTTGAACATATTAAGTTTGAAATGTGCTGTGGGCAGTTATGTTTTCAGAACAGAGGCCTAGTCTGAAGATATGACCTGGGAGCCATTAGGAGATAGAGACAGATGGAGATATGTCCACCGAGGAAATAGATGTGTATATTTGTAGGAGAGGTCAAAGGACTGAACCTGGAATTCTCAGAGGCTTCTAGATTGGAAAGACAAAGAGGAATTAGCAAAAGATGATGACAAGGGATGACCTGGTTTGAAGACCACCAAGAGAGTTTGATATCTTGGGAGATGGGGAAGAAAATTTTTCCAGGAACTGGGATGTTTTAGTGATATGGAGCTTACTGGTGACCTTGGCAAAAGTAGCCCCATTGGGATAGTGAGTACAAAATGTACCAGGGAAGGGGCAAGAACCATCGCAAAGATACATTGGAGGAAGGGAGTGCCAATAGCTTTTCTTAGGTAGGAGGCAGAGAACCGGGGCAGTAGGTAGAGGGCGCTGTGTGTTGAGTTGCTGTCTATGATGGGCGAAGCACTTCCATGCCGTTGTGACTGATCCAACAGAGAAGGAAAAATTGATGCAGCAAGAAAGAGAGAGAGAAGGGAGAATTGCTGAGTTTACACTAGGAGGTGTCACAGGAGGACATTGTTGCTGGAGATAAAGGCAGGACAGTAGAGAAAAGTCGGTCACGGTGGCCCATGCCTTTAATCCCAGCACTCAGGAGGCAGAGGCAGGCAGACCTTTGTGGTTTGAGGACAGCCTGGTCTACAGAGCGAGGTCCAGGACAGTCAGGGCTACACAGAGAGAGTGCATTATCTCCATTTCAGAGATGCTGAAGTTGTCACAGAGAAGTGTCTCGGGGTCCTTTAGCTAGGAAGGTTGGAGCGAGGTAAATGAGCTCCTAACCTCAGCCCTGCACATTCTGCTGGAGGCAAGCATTTCTGGTGTGTTTAGGTCCTAAAATAAAATCATAAGGAGAACCACTGGGTCTTCAAAGCAGTGATCAGCCTGCAAGACTGTGTTGAGGTCCTGTGATGCTCCATGGAACTCTTAGGTGTGCTAGCAGGGATACCCCGCCATTAGTACCCAAGCTAGGTTCCATTTGGAGACCCCAGACACATGAACTTTGCCTCCATCTGACTGTGGCATTGTAGTGCACAAACATCTGCTATTCTTGCCCCTCTAGGATTCAGACTATGAAGAGGCCTACTGATGAAGTGTGTCTGATGGAAGAAGGGTTACCTAACAACAGGAAATATCCGGTTCCCCTGGCCAGGAGTGCCACTGGTGGGGACGGCAGTAACAGAAGATTCTGAAGGTCATTGGTGAAGACTTTAAGGACCATTTATTTATTGAAGAAGTGTTCATTTTATATTTATAAACTGTTCAGAAACTTCCAGAAGGGACTCAGGCCTTCCCTTTTTTTAACACACTTGGATGGAACAAAGAAATTCTTGTCTTGAACAGAAGCACACCCCTTGGTTTACCTTCGCTCTTGAATGTAGTTCGTGTTTTCTTCCAGTTGCCTGAAGGAGGATACTAAACGTCTGTCACTCTGCTGATGCCAAAATTGTACTTTTTAATGATGTGGAGCTTGTAGCTTCCCGATGACGTGCCAATGAACAACACGCTTGTTTGGGATGGGTAGCCTTTGCTTCCTCACGCACGTCTTCTGTTGCAAGTATTCAGTGTGCGTTACGTGATGTAATGGTCATCAGTTGTGTTTGCAGGACCTGGAGTATTTGACCCCAATTTTTTTAGATTCAGTAGGCTCATAAGTTGTCGACTAATTTTAACGGGGTCCTTTAAGTATTAAAGTGTTATCAATTTACAGTTAAGGAAGCAGATTTTGAGGTAGAAGAGTCTTTCTCATGTGTCTTGCTAGGTACACTTTGGGCCAAAGAATCTTTGTTATTTTGTGTTCCTGCGGCTGACTAATTTGTGGTTTCCTTCTTCGTTTTTCAAGTCAGAGGCAAGAAATGCCTCTGAAGAAGGTTTTTGGGGGCGACTTATGAAATATTTTTGTAGTCCTTTCCTTAAGTCTTTTCACTTTTCTTGTGTTATTGTTATTTAGAGCCTTTTCTCGCTCCAGGTTGCACCAGTGATGGACACATTACTGCACCTGCAAGCTGGTTTTCTCAGTACAGAGATGAGGAAGTGAGGTTGCACAGGATATCGCCTCTCTCTTCTCTCAGTGCCTTGTAACCCACACCTCTGCTCTTTATAAATTTTAATTTATAATAAGTTTTCTATAAACCATTAAGATGCCCCTGACGTATCAGGGAAGACTAGCAGCATGTGTGCAAACAGCCCTCTCTAGAGAGTGACAGGGCTCATGGCTCGATTGTGAGAGTCACAGATGACCCCTCCCCCAGCCTTGCTGGTTTCAACATGCTGGTTTTCTTCATGATTCTTCCTAAAATGGCTCGGGACGCTCCATGTTAGTGTTATATACTATGTAGCTTATAAAAGTCATTCTACTTACCACCAAGATCTTATTCTTGAAACTGGGATCTTAACTCTTAAAAGATTTGTTAATCTAGCCTGATGACTCATGAATCTGATTCTCTGATAAGCACTGTGATTTACCTCTGGTCATGGGAGCCCCCAGAAGAAACAGAGGAGGACCTGGCATTTTATGTCACTGGTAGCTAGATTCCATGGGTCTCTGGGCTGCTTGTTAGAGATGTGGTTGTCTGTGGCCGCTCCAGTGCAACCCTTTTCTGACAGATCAGCAGAGAGAAGAAACCTTTCTGGAACCAAGCATAGACAATTGGGCTCCTGAAGATCTGACGAGAGTGATCCAGTTATGAGGGAACATGCTATGGACCTCACTGCTCTGTCAGAGGTGTGACAAGAACCCATTTAAACCATCATCCTGTGAAAACGGGGGACCAGTTTTGTATTTTAGGATTTTTTTGCAAGTTATTGTGAGGCTTTGTCTTGCTCAGAAATTGGTGAGTTAGGTAAGGTGACCGATGCCTGATGAAACACACACACTGTTGTGAAATGGTTCTTTCCTACTGCTTTAACCAATGGAGAAACAGCAGCAGTGCCATCTCCTGA
>JABTXL010000888.1:5571358-5591453 GCA_025134845.1 Neodon shergylaensis | reverse complement strand
GAGAAACAGCAGCAGTGCCATCTCCTGATTCAGAATCAAAAAAGAAAAAGAAGAAGAAAAAGAGGAAAATGGCAAATGATGCAGAGCCTGACACCAAAAAAGCAAAAACTGAAGAAAGCACTGTGGCTCTTGAAGCAGAAGATGCTGTGGAGAAGCCAGATGACAAGGAAGTGCCCAGCCTGCCCCTGGGGCTGACAGGGGCTTTTGAGGACACTTCGTTTGCTTCCTTGTCTAACCTCGTCAATGAAAACACTCTGAAGGCTATAGAGGAAATGGGCTTCAAGCGCATGACTGAGATCCAACATAAAAGTATCAGGCCACTTCTCGAAGGCAGGGATCTTCTAGCAGCTGCTAAAACCGGCAGTGGCAAAACTCTGGCTTTCCTCATCCCTGTGATCGAGCTCATTGTGAAGTTAAAGTTTATGCCAAGGAATGGAACAGGAGTCCTGATTCTCTCTCCTACCAGAGAACTGGCCATGCAGACCTTTGGTGTTCTTAAGGAACTGATGACGCACCATGTTCACACGTACGGGCTGATCATGGGTGGCAGTAACAGGTCTGCCGAAGCGCAGAAGCTCACCAATGGTATCAACATTGTTGTGGCCACCCCCGGCCGGCTTCTAGACCACATGCAGAATACTCCAGGGTTCATGTACAAGAACCTTCAGTGTCTCGTTATTGATGACGCTGATCATATCTTGGATGTTGGATTTGAAGAAGAATTAAAGCAAATTATTAAACTTTTGCCAGTACGCAGGCAAACCATGCTCTTTTCTGCCACACAAACTCGAAAAGTTGAAGACTTGGCAAGAATTTCTTTGAAAAAAGAGCCATTGTATGTGGGTGTTGATGATGATAAAGAGGTTGCCACAGTGGATGGACTTGAGCAGGGATATGTTGTGTGTCCCTCTGAGAAGAGGTTCCTTCTGCTCTTCACATTCCTTAAGAAGAACCGGAAGAAGAAAGTGATGGTCTTCTTTTCGTCATGTATGTCTGTGAAGTACCACTACGAGCTACTGAACTACATCGACCTGCCTGTCTTGGCCATCCATGGAAGGCAAAGGCAAAATAAGCGAACAACCACGTTCTTCCAATTCTGCAACGCAGATTCAGGGATACTGCTGTGCACAGATGTGGCAGCCAGAGGGCTGGACATACCTGAAGTTGACTGGATTGTTCAGTATGACCCTCCTGATGACCCCAAGGAATATATTCATCGTGTGGGTAGAACGGCTCGGGGCCTGAACGGAAGAGGGCATGCCCTGCTCATCCTGCGCCCTGAAGAGTTGGGTTTCCTTCGTTACTTGAAGCAATCCAAGGTTCCACTGAATCAGTTCGACTTTTCCTGGTCTAAAGTTTCTGATATTCAGTCTCAGCTGGAAAAGCTGATCGAAAAGAACTATTTTCTCCATAAGTCTGCACAGGAAGCATACAAGTCCTACATACGAGCCTACGACTCCCACTCTCTCAAGCAGATCTTCGATGTGAACAACTTAAACTTGCCTCAGGTGGCTCTGTCCTTTGGCTTTAAGGTTCCTCCCTTCGTTGATCTGAACGTGAGCAGCCATGATGGCAAGCTTAAAAAGAGAGGAGGTGGCGGTGGATTTGGCTACCAGAAAACAAAGAAAGTGGAGAAGTTCAAGATCTTTAAACACATCAGCAAGAAGACAGCGGACCGCAGGCAGTTTTCTCACTGACAGGAATGGCTTTCCACCCGGACTTTGCCCTAATTTCCCCCTTTCTCTTTAAGAAGGAACTTTTTAAAATCACCTTTAGGATATTTTTGTCTTTACTATGAATGATAATTTTTATTTTTAAATACTCCCATAAAAAATAAAAAAAATCAAAAAAAAATTAATGACAGACCTGTGAAGCCTTTCATTGTAAGGGAGTAAGTTAGTAATTTTATTTGCTCCATGGGTTTGTGGTCGCATCCCAGGCCAAGGCTGCCTTCTTTACCCTTACACTGAGGTTTGCACTATAACTTTTTGATCCTAAGGGCAATAAGGCAGTCTATGGAACCCTTCCTTTAAGAATGAATGTAAGATAAAGGGTTTTTGTTTGTTTGACTTACTGTTTTAATATCTTCTAAGGTGCCATTCTTATACCTTTGTTTTTTTCCTTTTTGCTGCTCCGTGGGCTCAAACCACATGATATTATATCATTGTCTGGAAAGAGATTTAAGTCTTTCATTGTGGCTGTATCACCTTCTGAGTTTTATGATTTGGGCTCTTAAAAAATGTTACAAAATGTGATTTTATAAAGTACTCTGTTTCCCCCGTGACCTGTGGCTTCAGGCTACTTGGGAACATCTTAACTGTCTGCGGCTCCTAAGTCAGGCAATGGTGCTTCAGAAAGGAAAGTTACCCCTCCCTGCCATGTGCATGTGTGTGTGTGTGCACGTGCATGTGCATGTGTGCGTGTGTGCGTGTGTGCGTGTGTGTGTTTTACAGCTACAGAAAACCCGGAGGCCAAATCCTGAACTAGAATGTTCTATCATCACTAAGCTCCCATTCTGAAGAGGGACTCTAAGAAGATCCATGGAGTGGACCGAGACTCTTAATTACCCAACTCAAAACCTTCCTTTTGGAAGAGTCCACTCCGGTGTTGAACTCTTCATGGCTGTATCTCTTTGACTTTTAAAATCAAATTAAAATTTTTGTTTGCCAGAGACAATGAGCTGTAAGGCTACGCGCATTGATCTTGTGACTCATGGAATCTCTACTCCACTGTAGTTAATAAACTTCTTTGCACTTTGCGGCTACCCTCAGCATGTCTGTCTACATGAAAATGAGAAATGTCATGTGAGAGAGGGGGTTTGTGGTTTTCAGCCTTGAGGAGACTGAGCTGTATGCCAGCAGGACTCGGAATAGATGCCGTGGCTTGATGGAGCTGGCTCACACAGCTCGCACAGCTCACACTCACACAGCTCGCACAGCGGGAGTCCCTGTGAAATCTCTGGAGATGTTGTGAGCCAAGTTGCAAACTGTTGGTGGCATGACACTGACTGTAGTGGGAATATTGCCTTGTCCTTGAGTCAAGAAAACATGCACTAGTGTTCAGGACAAATTCTAAAAGACAGGCATACCCAGGCATCAGTAGAGCTAAGGGTGTGTGTGTGTGAGAGAGAACACTTACTTTGGTTTTTTTTTTGATGTTTTTATTTATTTATTTTTTTATTAAAGATTTCTGTCTCTTCCCCACCGCCGCCTCCCCTTTCCCTCCCCCTCCCCCAATCAAGTCCCCCTCCCTCGTCAGCCCAAAGAGCAATCAGGGTTCCCTGCCCTGTGGGAAGTCCGAGGACCACCCACCTCCATCCAGGTCTAGTAAGGTGAGCATCCAAACTGCCTAGGCTCCCACAAAGCCAGTACATGCAGTAGGATCAAAAACCCATTGCCATTGTTCTTGAGGTCTCAGTAGTCCTCATTGTCCGCTATGCTCAGCGAGACTGGTTTTAACCCAGGCTTTTTCAGACCCAGGCCAGCTGGCCTTGGTGAGTTCCCGACAGAACATCCCCATTGTCTCAGTGTGTGGGTGTATCCCTCGCGGTCTTGAGTTCCTTGCTCGTGTTCTCTCTCCTTCTGCTCCTGCTTTGGACCTTGAGATTTCAGTCCGGTGCTCCAATGTGGGTCTCTGTCTCTGTCTCCTTTCATCACCTGATGAAGAGAACACTTACTTTGAAGGTGACTTAAAATGGAGACGTATCAGCCGGGCAGTGGTGGCACACGCCTTTGATCCCAGCACTCGGGAGGCAGAGGCAGGCGGATCTCTGTGAGTTCAAGGCCATCCTGGTCTACAAGAGCTAGTTCCAGGACAAACTTTAAAGCTACAGAGAAACCCTGTCTAGAAAAACCAACCAAACAAACAAAAATTGGAGAAGTACCTTACCATCAGGAAGCCCCAAGTTATTCCCCAGGATGGCACAGCTACTCAAAGAGTTTGCTAGGAGAATGACTTGCTCCTTGTGTGCTGGCAGCCCTTACAGTCAGAGGAAACCTTCACAACATGTTAGGCTGCAGCACCTGGCAGTGGAGCTTTGGAAGCAGCTGAAGGATGATTGCTTAGCCTGGCTGCATTCTATAAGAGAAGGAAAGAAAGGGAAGCCTCTGTGTCTGGAACACAGCCGAATGCTTTTCATTCATCTTAAATCACATAAAGCTGATCTCTCAGCAAACGCCTCATGCTTTTCAAGATTTTTGTTGTTGTTTGGTTTTGTTTCGATAGGGGCTCGCTGTATATCCCAGGCTGTCTTCTCCTGCCTAAGCCTTCTGGGTGCTGAGATTTCAGGCAAACACACTACAGCTGGCCCATTTGAGATCTTGCTTGCAGAGTTTGTAATCCAAAAAGGGAAGTGACACCTGCAGGGACCTGTAATGTGATGTTCACTTTGTTAAGTTGCATATGGTCTTTCCTTTTAGAATAGAAATATAAATGTTCTGAATGGGACATCAGTACCACGCCCTCTGCGGCTCAGGGAACATCACAGAAGAGGAGGCAGAAAAAGTGGAAAAACCAGAGGATAATGGAGTGCTATGCTTCTGGCTATGACATAGCCCTTGTAATCATGCATGCACAGAAGGATAAGACCTGCGTGTGTGCACACACACTCATATACACGCAGACACACACATGTGCGTGCACACACGCTCATATACATGCAGACACGCACATGTGTGTGCACACACAAAAGCAAGAATAGGACTAGTTGGGAAGAGAAGGGGGATCAACAGGGGTGGGATGGGAATAAGGGGCAATGGGGTGAATATGGACATTACAACACACTGGGTAACATTTCTGAAGCTGACAAAAATTCATTCAAAAAAAAATGCAGATGCAAATTGGGTAGTGAGACCGGCGGCTGAAAGGAGAGCCTTGATTTGAAGGTTCCTGTTTAGGGTTCTGCAGCTACCTCAGAAGGCATGCATGCCTCTGGTTTGCTTTGAGCCTGACCTACCGTGCTGGCAGACGTCTCTCAGTTGATGTGGGGGATGCTGTGGCAGGAGGTCGTGGTGCATTGCTTTTCCTGGACGCTGTCATCTTGGGTAAGCAGTGACTTTGTGTGCTGTGAGCCATTGTTTGAACTGTTCTGAGAAGAAGGTTAGTTTTCAGTCAAAGGAAAGCTGGTTCAATTGGCATTGCTGTAGGTTGAGGCGGCCATGCACAGAGTTCCCAATCTCCGTAGGGGGGAGTTGCCAGTCTCTGTAGGCGGGGAGTTGCCATGAGGTAGACAAGTAGGTACAACTTTAGTCTTCTTAATGTGCTTTGTGTCAAGGTTCTCAGAGAAAAGAGAAGTAAGCTTTGCCATGAACGAGGTCATCCTATGGCTTTAAGCGGAGTTGTGACTGGCTGTCTTTGAGTTCTTGGCAGTACTCCTCCCTCACCGTCTTCTCCCTGTTCTAGATACATCAGCTTGTCACCCAGGCAACAGTTCAAGTCTCCCAAGAGAGCTGGACTGCCCTGGCTCATCCCAGACCTCCAGAAAGACAGCCGCAAGCTGGGTTAGGACTAGCTACATGCTGGTCTGGAGGGAGTGGGAGATGGTTCCCAAGGTCCCATCTGAGTAGCATGTAGTCTAGGTTCTGTTTCAGAAGACTCGGAGAGCCCCATCTGTATTACATGGTCTCAGGAGGAGAAGCAAGGGAGTAAGAGGTTTGTATCTCAGAGTGGTTGTGAGGACTCGTGTATGTCTGAATTTCTGAGGGTCGAAAGGTACACAGGAGCAGATGGGGGGTTGGAGGGGGTGTAGCATCACAGTGGGCTGAGGCGTGAGTGAGGGTACACAGGACAGATGGGGGTCGGAGGGGCGTAGCATCACGGTGGGGTGAGTGAGACTGCTGCACAGCTGTCTGTATTTCTTTTTTTTTTTTTTGGTTTCTCGAGACAGGGTTTCTCTGTAGCTTTGGTGCCCATCCCAGAACTAGTAGACCGGGCTGGCCTCGAACTCCCAGAGATCCGCCTGCCTCTGCCTCCCGAGTGCTGGGATTAAAGGCGTGCGCAACCACCGCCCGGCCTGTCTGTATTTCTGTAGTCTTTGTTACTACCAGGGGCAAACTGGCTAGGAGACAGCACCCTGCTCTTCCACTGTCCTGCCATAGTGTAGTAATATGTAAATAAATATTGTAACCCTGGTGGTTACGCACACCCTAGGACGGATAGGAGATATTTGCCAGGAGCTATTGTGAAAAAGCCGTGAGCTTGGGTCAGAATGCTCGACCAGCACGGGGAAATAACTGGCTCTGTGGTGTTACCTGAAACCGACTGCTGAGCTTCGTCAATGGCTGGAAAGGGAACAGGGGAGAGATGAGAGTTTAAACTAGGCCTATGGGCAAGGTGCTTCTGAGTGTGCTAGCTGGCTGGAATTTTAAAAACCAAGATTGATTGTGTGTGTTTAGAATTTAGAAGTTTGGTAATCGTATATGTTTCAAATATATATATGTATATGTGTATATATATATGTATGTGTTGTGTATTAAATAACATTTGAGTTGACAACGCATTGGTCCTATATGATCACACAGCCTAGTGGCATTATAGCCATCTTAGTTTGATAAGCGCTCACACGATGGAATTTCCTGATGATACATTGCCCCTCACTAAGTGATGTGTGATGATGATGATGTGTGAGGGTATAAAAAAAGAATTTCTGAATGTTGGCCACTTACCCAGGAAACTGAAACTTGACTGGAGGATTCTTGGTAAGTTCCTAAGGTGTCATGAGCTTGTTCTAGAAGCTGTAAACTGAGGGTTTCCTGCCTCCCACATCATCCCGGTTCTGGAGCTGTAGTGGTTCATAGGCACCCTGTAGCCTCTTGGAGCTTAGTGCCTCGGGGAGTGGGAGGAAGAGCAAATATTTAATCAGATGAGCACCCCAACAAGTAGATGATTGCGAGTTGTGACAAACGCCCCGAAAGAATTATGAAGCGCGCCATGAAGGTGTGAGTAGGTGATCTGTGCTAGGATGGGTGGCTGAGGAGAGGCTTCCTCAGGAAATGAGATTTAACCTGACATCCAGAAGATGAATCAAAAGGAGCTAAGGGAATGTACGATGTATGTGAAGGTATGCACACTGAGGTTTGGAAGAACATACAATGGGCGTGGGGCAGATTAATCTTGTCTCCCCAAATACAGCACAGGGAACGAACACGCTAAAATGTCAGCTGCTCTGACCGGTGTGGAGAAACACTTCCACATGGATGATACAAGCTGGGGCCGAAAGATCCAGGATGCCCGGGGTTGAAGTTAGACTGTACCAATCTACTGTGTTTTTAGGCAAAACCTACCACTGGCCTGTACCTCAGTTTCCCCATCTGCAAAATGTCTCATGGTTGCGGTGAAGACTGAGTTTGTATGTAAATTGCTCAGACAGTCCCTGGCCTCGCAGCTTTCTCTGTTTATTGCATATCAATTCTTAATTTTTAGTGTAGTTGCTTATCAACTAGAAAAAAGAAAAAAAAAGTCTGAGCCTATAATGTTAAAGTTGAGTTCCAGGGGGTTGAGCCTGGAAAATAACTTTTTTTTTAAATTTAAATTCAATGCTCTTTCTTCTAGAAGCGTTGCTTTTCTCTCCAGTCCGCACAGAACGCTATCACTGCACTGGAGTATTTAAGACTGAAAATGGGTATTTTTTTTTTTAATCCATCACACTATACGTTTCCTAGAACTGGTTTGAAGGAGGCAGGGTGTGGCTCTGCACGAGTAAGTTGGTCCTTTTCAAGTTGCTTGTTTCCTCGTAGAGGAGTGTCAAGGGGTTGTGGGATGCCTTGAAGCTGGTTTCCAGGTAATGGTCACATTGCTGGTGACAAACTTTATTTGTTTATAGATCCCATAGAACAGTGTTGGGGCACAAATACAAACAAGACATACATGACCCTGTCCTTGAGAGTGTAGAGACTTCAATAGGCATTGGTGACAGACATGCAAATTAACCATTACTCCTCTGAACGACTGGAGCTCCCTTGGGGGAGTCCTGTGAAAGCCGTTTGCTCAGCAGAGAACAGGACTCAGTAGCTCCCCAGAAGGTGACAGGGATCTTGGATGTCTGAATGTGATGGGCTCAGGATAAAACATGCTACAAGGAAAGCCTCTATGACCACCGGTTATGACCACCAGCTGTGTAAGTGTTGGCGAGGTGGTTGGCACAGAGCAGGTCTATGTTTTCGGTAGAGGGACTTCAGTTGGACTCCTGACAGAGCTGGGGCAGTGTACGTATTGTCCACTGCTCAGAGCTTCTGGTTCATTGTGATTGATGGTTTACAGTTCCTACAAAGGTAGGAACTCGGAGCCCGACATCTCTAAAGTCACAGGCTGCTCTCTATCTGGCTCTTGAGTTCTAGAAAATGGGATCCTGTCTAGCGATGCTTCCTCTTTTTCAAAGCACTATTATCTGTGTGATCATATCTGATTCTTGCGTTGTCATCCTGTGTTGTAGGTGAGGAAGCTAAGGTATAGTGAGTCAAGGAAGACCTAGGGAAGGAATCTCCTTGAGCAGCTTCCATTTTCCAAGTGGCTTTTGTTGATTGGAATACAGGTAAGGCATCTTTTTGGCAACCACTTAAAAATACATTTTTAAAATTTTATTTTTAGAATTATATGTATGTGTGTATGTTTGTGAGCACATGAGGTGGGTACCCTTGGAGGTCAGAGGCACCAGACATCCCTGGAGCTAGAGTTGCAGGCAGTCGTGAGTCACCAGTTGTGGGACTGAGAAGCAAACTCATCCCCTATAAGAAAAGTACGTGCTCTTAAACTGCTGAGCCATCTCTCCAGTTCCAGGTGGCTGCATTTTAGAAAGGAAATGACCAGGGCCAGACATCCCAGCAGAGCTAACTGGAGTCCCCTGCTATTAATGCAGTAAGGGACCTGTCGTAGCAGTTCTGAGGTAGAATAGTTCTAGTGGCCGAGCCATTAGGCATTGGGGCGGGGGGGGGCACAACTGAGATGGTTACAGTGATAGGTCTGATCCCCAAGATGGACTGAGTTATAACTTCTTAATGTTAGGGTCTTTCAGTTTGGCTAAGAACATTTGGGGGCACTTTGTATAGAAACCCAGTGAGTCATTTTCCGAGAACTGGTGGATGTCATGAGATTAATAGCACAAATGTAACAAAGACATTAGACATGCTTTTACATGTTCAACTCAATTCTTAATTCTAACCGCACTGTCCTGCTTTAAAAGGTTGGGAAAAAAAAGTCTTTCTTGTGGTGTCTTTGCATTTTAAATTTGATAAGTAGTGTCTTGAAGGTTTAACGCTTGCCCTTTGTGAACCAAGGCAATGACTCTGTTAGTGGGGTGATTGCTAGGCAGGTGTAATGACCAAATACAATCCATCGATCAGCCACATGGACTGAACAGTCTTTGCATGTATCCCGGCAGCAATTCCCGTTCAGCGGGAGGGACAGGTTAAAGTTGAGGCATGGTTCCTGTGGTGCTTGGTTTTTGTGTGAAGCGTCCAGGCTGTGGAATATCTAGGGCGGTTGTCTCAAAGGACTCATTTACCCTTTCCGTTTGGAAAAGCGACTTTCATTTGACCTACTCTTCCGGCCAAGCTGAAGCAGAGCCCAAGTGTCTCTCCAAACATCACTTGGTTTCGTTTTGCCGTATCCGTCGTCAGCATCTCGACGCTGTCTTGTTCATGCATACTCTCGCTCTTCCCTCCCCACACTGTTCCTCATATGTAACGTGTTCCTCATATGTAACGTGTTCCTCATATGTAACATGCACCAGAGCTTTGTCGTCCATGCTCAGTGCTGTGCCAGTGCCTCAGACAGAACCTGGCCACACTGGCCCTGGCCCCCATTGGTGCTCACTGTTGGTTTGTTCAGTTAGCAATGTTCTCTGTATACAATTTTCTGCTTTTTCTTTTACCTTAAGATTGAAAACTTGGAAGCAGTATGTTTCGCCTCTTGAAGCTGATTGTGATCCCCGTGATTCTGGGTAAGTGGAAGCCGGAGACTACGGACAATATCTGAATGCTTGTTTGTCTCACACCCGCAACTTTTGGGGGGCATTTATTTATTTGTGCTGTGTTGTGAGGAAGGGCATGCAGATGTCAGAGACAAATTGCAGAAGCTGGTCCTTTCCTCTGTGTGGTTTCCTGGAATTGAACTCGGGTCTTCAGACTTTGTGGCAAGTGCCCTTACCCACTGAGCCCTCTTGCCAGCCCTAGTCTCATCATTTTTAAAAGCCAAATTTTATGTATGTTTAATTTCTTTTGATTTGCCTGATACAGAAACACCAAGCTGGAACTTCTTGGTGAAACCACTGTTTTAGAAGCAGGTGGTTGGTTCTTCTTGCCTTCTTCTGTTTCTATTAGGCACAGAATGCCTTTGGGCACTTCCGGGCTGTTCCAGAACGTACTCCTATGAAAGGAAGTTTCTCTATGGCATTCTTACAGTTTACGTGGTGTCTGTCAGTTACAGCTCATCTCCAAAGAGAAATGGAGGGGCCCTTTGCTTTGTCTCTGTGCCTCAGCCTAGTAGACGCTTTTGTGGTTTCTAAACACAGGGAACTCTTTCCAAATTGTAGTTGTTTTCTTTGCTTGGAATTTTCTGCCCCCCACTTTTACCCCCTCCCCCAGCCCCTCACCCCAACAGTCTTGCTCAAGCCTTCTGGATTCCACAAACTTCCCCTGAGTTTTACTTCCTTCTGGGAAGCCTGCTTTGGCCTCAGTAGACTGGGTGGGAATCTCCTATTCAGACCTTGCCTGGGTGCCCAGGGCAGCTTCCTGCTGCTCGTCTCTACTTCCTTCTTTTCTCTTTCACTTTTCTGCCTATGTCTTGTTCCTTATTCCATGGAAATAGATCTGTGGGGAGAAGAAATTAATTTGGTGCTTTGCTCTCTTATTTACTAATTTAATTTGTAGCCAGGGTTTTTCTATATGAATGAACATGAGGCTATGACTACCCCCAGGTGTGTTGAAGAGAAGGCATCTGGAAGAGTCCAGACTAAACATGGCTGGGCAAAATAGACCAGGCCATGAGAGAAGAGAGGGGTGGAGAGAATGAGAGAGGAAGAGGAGAGAGAGAGAGAGGGTCAAGAGAAGGGGTCAGGAGCGAAGAGCAGAGAATCAAGCAAGGAACCAAGAGAGAGAGAGAAGAACCAAGAGGCTAAGCGAGCAGAGGACAAAGACAGCATGTGGCCAAAATGCCTGGGTTCTGTAGGAATCAGAAGCTGTGGGAAGAGAAGGGAAGCTCAGGGGCTGGAGAGGTTTCGGGCAGTGAGGACTGTGTGTCAGAGGTGCTGAGAGGAGCCAGGACTCTGTGACAGGTACTTGCGATGCTGAGAGGACCTGGTGGTCTGTGTGCACTTGAGTGTCTTAAATAGGCACCACGGTGAGCTATTTGTCCCCGGATTCTTTGGGGCTTGACACTGTGTAGCCCAGGGTGGGCTTGAAGGCAGCATCTTCTTTTCTCTGCCTCCTGAATGTTGGGATCACAGGCTATGCATCATCATGCCCAACTCTTTGTTATTATTCATTATTTTACTTATTTAAGTGGGGCACGTCTGGGGGTCAGAAGACAGCTTGCAGGAATTGGCTCTTGCACCACGTGGGTCTGGGGGATTGAACTGAGGTCGTCAGGCTTGGTGGTATCTCACTGACCCTCTTCATATTTTTGAGTTATAGACAGTGAACTTGACCCAACAAAATAAACAAAAGGGCTGCTTTGCTCAATTCCAGGTGACATAGAATACACACACACACACACACTCACTCACGCACACGCATACGCAGTTTTTCCTCGGGAAAATTCCAAATAGTCACTGGAGCTGGTATGATTTCTTGCAAAATATCTCTATCCAAAGGGCTGAGAGTTTGTATGTTCTTTTCCGTCCTCCCCACTGTGTGAGCCTACCGTTGGCCAGAACGTTCTCGCTTCTCGCAGGGGAGGCAGCTTGGATGGAAAGCCTGGCACCATTCCTGCTCATTCCCATATGGGTTCACTTGGCTCTTCTCCGATACGAACTGGGCAGCATCTAAATTTGCCTCTTGATTCTGTTGCCAGAGGATATCTCGTGAAAACAGAAGTGTCCTTGCCACGGTTTTCTCTTGTAGTGAAATTCCGTGAACGACAAGCAGATGAGGGAATGGGGGAATCCGTGCCTGCAATGCCTCTTAAAGGGCAGAGCTGAGGGCGAAGCTGGAGGAAGGCGCCCCGAGAGGGCGAGCACAAAGGACTTTCAAAGGGAAAGTTGTGTTTCCTTCTGGCCTACTTCACTGTAGGAAGACTCAGCCAGCAGATGCGGAGATAAGCTTTTCAGGGAGGGATTAAATAAAGGGGAACAGAGGAGGAAAACAAAACAACTAGTGAGAGGATAAGTCAGATAGGGAACCCGCGAGCTCACGCACCAGAATGAGCCCAGTTCCTGTTCAACGCCTTTAGGCACAGTGTCTGCAGCGCTAAGAGAAGTGAGTAAGGGGATGTGGATTTCAGATTTCCTTTCACTGGAAAGGCAGGGCGGAGGAATTGAAGAAAATGGGAAGGAACCGGGAGGCCAAGGGAACCAGCTAGCTCTTCCTGCGGTTTGAAGGTTGCAGAATCTTTCCGACTTGAATCATGTCCATAAGCAGAGGACAGATCTCCTTTGCCATCTGGTTTGAGTGAGGGACCTCCAAGTGCTTAGACTGTGCTGGATTGTGGGTGGAGAGGAAATTGATAC
This sequence comes from Neodon shergylaensis, assembly GCA_025134845.1. Lineage (NCBI taxonomy): Eukaryota > Metazoa > Chordata > Mammalia > Rodentia > Cricetidae > Neodon > Neodon shergylaensis. The sequence goes on along the minus strand of JABTXL010000888.1, from coordinate 5,578,795 downwards.
AGAATATAGAGATAGATACTGAATTTTCTTGTAATGTCTTCTTCCCTTTAGCCCCGGTAGGTGATTCTCAGGGCCTGTCTGACACGGCTGTCTCGTCGTCCCCTAAGCTGAGAGTGCGTGTGGGTGATTCAGCTTTCATGGGATGTGTTGTCCAGAGCACAGAAGAGAAACACGTGGTCAAAGTAGACTGGATACTCTCAAAAGGGGAACATGCTGTGGTAAGGAGGCGGCCTGCTGGTGTCAGGATGGGAGTGGGAGAATCAGTCATTGAGTCTTCCAGGTGATGTCACAAGAGGTTTGGGAGGTGTCATCACTGGGCCTCCTCTTAGCGTAGCTCTCCGGCTGTGTGTCATCTGCAGGGCAGGTTATTCAACCTTGCCTGATTTAGAGCTACTGGCACTGCGAAGAGGAAACATGACCATAATGGTACCAACCCTTAACTGGTTCAGGGTCAATGGGAGACACGCGTGGAGTTCTCTGCTTCCATTGTCTTCTGCCCTACAGTGTAGTAAGGATGAATGTGAGAGGCAATTCCTGTAGTCTAGACAGATGAGCTAGGCGTAAGAATGAGTGTAGGCATCTTTCTAGGTTGGGGACAGGTTCTTTGGGCGATCATATATTGCTTCTCTGCACTTCTTTGAGGTGCCGGGATTAGCAGTCAGGCAGGGGACTTGCTCTCATGACCTCTGACTGGGAAACTGTCTTCAGCTTCTATCACAAAGCCCATGGAGATGTGTGGGTGTCCGGATCATCTGTGACACGTGGCCCGAGTAGTTTGCTGCTAGCAGTGAAATGCCAGTGTTTGCAAATCGGCGGCTGCTTCTGGAGCTCAGAGCAGATTCGCTGCCATCCCCGCAATGCTACATTCACTCAGACTTGTACTTCTATTTGCTGTTGTGAAAAGCAGCAGCGCTACGGGGGATGTAGAATTAAGAATTCATTCCCCAGAGCTCCCCCACCTCCCAGCCTGTAACCGTTCCTACTGATGACTCCTTTTGTGCTATGACATTGCTGTCTGGAGGGGGGCAGGGTTGAGGGGAGTGACAACCCAAGCACCAGGAACACCAGCTCACATACCAAGGGATTAGGTCATATATTTGAATGGCATCTCACCTGCCCTGTCATAAGACAGGAAATGGTTTGGAAAAGATATGAGTTATAATCCCAGAGTGGTTATCAGAAAAGGTGTTGCATTTTTCCTTATGTTGTTCCTTATGAAAATATGGATACTATGTTTCATTTGTCTGTATAGAAAATTAGTCATGGAGCCTTGTACAAGCTAGACAGCTGCCTGGCACATTAGCGTTATTATTATTAACAATAATATTAATATTAATAATAATATATTAGCTGAGTACTTTTTGGTCATTATTACGGTGATGACGTCACTGTCTCCACATAATGGTCTTTTCAATCTAGACTGCCAGGTCTGGCTCCTCTCTTGATTTTATCCAATGTTTATTCCTCTCAGAGTGAATACGTGCTGTACTATTACTCCAACCTTAGCGTGCCTACGGGGCGCTTCCAGAACCGTTCGCTTTTGGTGGGGGACGTCTTACGAAATGACGGCTCCCTCCTGCTCCAAAATGTGCAAGAGGCTGATCAGGGCACCTACACCTGCGAAATCCGCTTCGAGAGTGAGAGCAGGGTGTTTAAAAAGTCCGTGGAACTGTTCGTGCTGCCAGAGAAGCCTAAAGGTATGGGGTCAGTTACTCAAAGAGGGGCCAGAGGGCGGCGACAGGTGGCCTGTGGAAGAGGGAGGGGAACTGATCAATCGCCAGCCTTTAGGCTACTCTACATACTTCCCTTCAGTAAGCAGTAACTATCAGTTTGAGCCCACGCCCCCTTCGCAGAGCCCCTGGGAAGTTTGTCTTGTCCTTTCCGTCTTGGAGGAGGTCACCTCGGCTTGATGAGGCTGAGCCGTGTGCCTAAGGACACCGGTTTGTGACCCATAGAACTGAGACTTAAGCCCTGAGCCTTTTCTTTCTCTGCGTTTTCTTTGCTGTGACTGCCATTTCAGTGTGCCAGTTAGGCGCATTGGGCCCTCGTCTGTGTCTCGTAGGCTCCTATGTCAGGAGTTCTGGGGCTGAAGGAGGTGAGCAGCTTTCTCTTACTTCTTTGCATCTCATTTTCCTGTCTGTAAGTGGAGGGAGTGACATCAGCAGGCTGGTAGCTTTAGTCCTGTGGATTGAACCTTGGGGTGTCAGTCACGTGAGGCAAACACACTCTCACTGAGCTATAGTCCCAGACCTGCTTAGTGGCTTTAAGATTTCCCTTTGGTGGAAACCTGGACTTCTGGGGAATCTCAGACAGAAGGTGAGGACAGGGCAGGGGCTAGCAGAAGACCCCCCCCCACAGAGGACTCCCCTCCCACCCCGCTTTCTACCTACAGCAACCAAAGTCGTCTTCCTTGTTGCTGATCTGTTCATGCCGTTGCCAAGCCAGGCTTTGTTTAAGGTGAGATTCTGCTGCTTTCAAGCAGTCTGCAAGCAACAGTTCAAATGGAGGTGCCTGGAGTTGTGGCAGGACAGACATTAGGAAGTTCTTTCTTCTCTCTGGCCAAGCTGAAAAGCTAGCAGCCAAGACTGTAACCCAAAGAGTCATTACACTCCAGAGAACTCTCAAGATCAAGCGGCAGGACCTGGTGTATTGGTCTCAAAGGCAGAGGGTTGGAGGGCCAACCACCTGCTGGAAGGGAAGTCCCCCAGAGATGGAGGGCACCAAAGTCATTTTACATGGCAAAGACTGCTCCTTCCTTAGAGATGGTGACATTCAATAGTGACACATGAAGCCGCCAACTCCAAGGGTATTCTGAAATCTTTTGTTGTAAAAATAATTTCCACATCTCTTTTCTAATAAATTGATGATATCCAAACTAATCACATCCAGGACACCTAAAATTTGTTCATCATATCCATATAAATATTCCCAAACAAAATAGGTAAATAAAAACTACTAGAAAACCACATAACTCTCTCCTCCCTAGCTAAGTGTTGTGGTACACGCTTGTAATCCCAGCACTGGAAAGGTTGAAGTTTGTTCCCAGCTGCATAGAAAGTTTGAGACTAGCCTGTCTCAAAGAAAGAAAAAGAAAAAAAGAAAAGAAAAACAAAACAAAACAAAAAACCCAAAGAAAATAATAAACATGCATACATGCATTCTTTAAGAGTGGGGATAGTGGGAACTAACACAGAGATCCCCAACTGCACAGAGCACAGAGAGAGAGACTGGGGACCACGCAGTCCTAAAAGGGAAGTCATCATCACAGCCCTCGTGTCAAGGCTTAGGGGGCCCTGTGGAAGAGGAGGCAGAAAGATTGTAAGAGCCAGAGGGATGAATGACAGCAACGAAACAGTGTCTTCCAGACCAACAGGACCGATGCACACACCAACCCACAGAGACTGTGGAAGCACACAAGCACAAGCCAGACAGGGTCCCACACTCAGAGGCGAGGGTGGGCATTGGTTTTCACCCCTAGCCAAGAAGCTATTTCAATTGATACCAAGGAAAAGTCAGCTTTCTCCAATGGAGTCTTACTGGGTATATCCAGCCACACCTCAGAACAGCACACTTGCTCTGCTGATCAGCACAAAACCAATTCAGTGGTATTTGTGTAGACTTTTTGTCTCAGTTTTCTTTGTTGGAGCTCTCTCTCTCTCTCTCTCTCTCTCTCTCTCTCTCTCTCTCTCTGTCTTATCAATCTTCTGCTTGTTTGTTTCAATTTTAATTTTTATGACTTTTTTGGTTGTTGTTCTTTGTTTATTTTTTTCGAGACAGGGTTTCACTGTGTAACACCCCTGTCCCGGAACTTGCTTTGTGAACCAGGTTGGCCCCAAACACAGAGATCCGCCTGCCTCTGCCTCCTGAGTGCTGGGATTACAGGGTGTGCCACCACAGCCTGGCTGAAGTTTGTTGTTTTGTGTCTGGTGTTTCTTGTTTTTGTTGTCTGTTTTATTTTGTTTTAAGAGAGGGTGAGGAAGCAAGAACATAAGAATATGCAGAAAGGTAGGAAAGATCTGAACTGGGGGAGAGGGAAAACAGGATCAAAATGTATTGCCTGAGAAAAATGTTCTTCAATTAAAAAAACAGGAGTGTGGGCCAGGGGCTGGAGAGATGGTTCAGTGGTTGAGAGCACACACTGTTCTTGCAGAGGACTGGAGTCTGGTTTCCAGCTTACAATGGCTGCAACTCTAGCTCTAAGGGGATCCAGCTCCTCTGGCTTCTTTGGCACCTGCACTCACGTGCGTATACCACCCCCACTATATGTACTCATAATTAAAAGATAATAAAGATGAATCTTTAATGAGCAGGGCATGAAAGAAGAGTGAATGGCCTCAGGGCTGCTTGCCTGCTAGCCGAGGACTATAATCTAGGGCCTCTATTTTCCCCTGTTAGCTTCAGTCTTTAGCGACTACACAAACTCCCCCAGTGCCTTGCCTTTCCCTCTCATGATGCTAGTCATTCCCATGTCTGCCCCACTTGTCTGGGGTTAGGCTCTTTGCCTCTGACAAGCCTTTGGCATAGTACTTGGTGGAGTGCAGGCAATCAATACACATTAGTGTAATGGACGGGATTCTCAAACTAGTGTCCCTTGTGTGAGTCCAATTTGTGAGCATGGACTCATTACATTCGGGAGTGGCCTGGCACCTCTCCTCATTTCCCCTACATCTTTTTTTTTTCTTAATTCCAAAGCTGTGGTCCTCCAGGAAAAGGGAGGAAGCCCGATGTTTGCTTTCCCCTAAGACTCTCCACGTGAGTCCCTTTCCAACCTTCATTCTCTGCTCTTACCTAAACCTTCCTCAAAACGCAGCCCACGAAATGGCTGCCCCTTCCCATTTTGTAGATACAAAGAAGGAGCCAACAGGAGCCAATGGCAAGGGGGAGAAGCCAGGGAAACAGGCTAGAATCACATTAGGGGTGGTCAGAGGCAACCCATATCTCCTTCCCCCTCCAGCCAACGCAGGAACGGATCTAAGCCCCAACATTTTGCCTCCTTGCTGGGTGGTCCATGCTCCACTTGTTGGTAGATGTTGTCTTGCTCACATGGGAGCTCCATGCTGATGGTCGCCTGTGACTTTTTGTTGCAAAGTCTACCCTTCAGGTTATAATCCTACAATTCTGCTACTTCAGTGCCCCTGCCCATAGTTCTTAAATATTTTAGGTAAAAATAGCACTAGTTGCTTATTATCCTTTCGGTCTAGAACCAGACCTCTTTCTTCTCACGTGGTGTGATGTGGTACACTACACCAGAAAGCCTGGGCTGGGTTTGTTCTCACTCGGACTTAGGTGTGAGTTCTGATTTTTCTCTTTACTGACCATGTGGCTTTGAGTACCTTTCTTTGAGTAAAATAGAGAGCAGTCCAGTAAGAACCTAAAAGCATTATAATGGCTTCGGTGAGGAATACTCTATGGTTGAGTGTGTCTTTAACATATGTGAGGCACTGGATGGGCTCATACTGTAGGGACTGAACACACATGTTGTCATGACTAATTGCTGTGCTGCACATAAGGTGCCTGGCACATGCTCAGTGCTTTAAAGGGACTCAGAGTGTTCAGTTGTCATTATTGACTTAAAAGCTAGCGTTCAGTTCTTAACAGGCTGACGTAATTGAAAGGGAGTGTCCTCTACTGATGTCCTTTGGAGTGGTTTTTCATGGCCTGCAGAAACATTCTCCACTGAGTCTAAGTTCATATTATTTTCTTTTGCTTTCTTCCCACTGTGCAACTCTCTTACTTGGCAGGAAGTTCGTGCTCTCCCAGGGAGGCCACTTGGATGAAAGCTCTGCTTATGTTCCGTTTGTTTGCTCGGGACCTTTGCTTAGCATTCTTTCCAGAGAACTCTGTCTACTTAAGATTTAGGCTTGTGCCTCCCTCTGCGCCATCCCGCCTTTGCTTTCTTAATTGACTTTGTGGTTGCTTTGTGGAGGGCGATGTGGAAAAGTTAGCAATACTGTTGTACTCCCTTTCTTTTTGGGGACCTCTTAGAATGACTTATTTAGAGAGAGTGGCACAAGCCAGCAGAATGAAGCTCCTATGAGGTGGAAGGCCTGGAGAGCTGGAAGTGGGGGTGGGAGGCCTGTCAGTTGGGAAAGCAGGGAGGGTTCTGCAGAGGGCAGGATTGAAACAATCAACAGTCAAAGGGAGAGCAGCTTCCTCAGTCTGATTTGCAAGGAGTCCCATGACCTGTGTTGAAGCCAGAACAACACCCCAAACAAATCCTAAAATAGCTCGTAAAATGAGTAGAAGAATTTGAAGAAAGTTACCCATGATTCACTTTACCCCCCACCCCCAGTTTGAAGAACCAGCAAGTTAAATATGAGAGTGGGTTTTCTGACTGTCCCCCGTTTGTTCTGTGCCGATGCGGGTCTCTGTATCCATGAACAGAAAGCAGAGTTTTGAGACTTTCTGGACTTCATCTGGACTTCAAATATGAGAGAAATTCTGGAAAGGGGGAGAGATAAAGGAGTTAAAGGCAAGCAGAAAAGAGTTTACTGCCTTGTAAGAACAAAACGGGAACCTCAGACTTGGTGTCTGGGGGTGGGGAGAGTGAGTGCACTCTCTTATGCTAGGACACCATGAGGCTTTGAGAGAAGAGGCTCTTGAGTATTTTGTCCATGTTTGATTGTGACAATGACATTTTGCTGTTAAGAATCTTTAGCTATACTTTATTTATTTTCTATTTATTTTTTGTTTGTGGGGTGTTGTGTGTGTGTATTCTTCATATACACAAGGGTGCACTTATAGTTGCCCTCCTCCATCTCTGCCATTTTATCTTGAGACAGGGTTTCTCACTAAACTGGAAGCTCCATTTGGGGTGGGATGACTGGCCAGAGAGCACTCAGGTCCACCTGTCTCTGCTTCCAAATGCTAGGGTTCCAAGGTGATGTGTCTGCACCCACCTCTGCTCCCAAACACTAGTGTTCCAAGGCAATGCATCTGCACCTGTCTCTGCTCCCTAGTGCTGGAATCCAAGATTATATGTCTGGCTTTTTACAAGGGTTATGGGGATTTGAACTCAGGTTCTTTGGCTTGCAGAATAAGCATTCTTGCCCACTGAGTCATCTCCCAGCTCCCAGATTTTATCGTCTAGAAACTCTATTTGATTATAAGTCTGACTCAGTTTACCATTTTATTCCCAGAGCTCACAGTCCATGTAGGCGATTCAACTGAGATGGGATGCTTTTTCCAGAGCACAAAAAAGGAGCATGTGACCAAGGTGGAATGGTTGTTCTCTTCTGCAGAGCTTGCCACGGTAATGGGGGAGGAAGCCTCACTGTAGAGAGCCCTGGCTGGAGGCAGGGGAGGCAGGGAGAGGGGAATCAGGTACCATGTGATGGGCATGTGGTAGGTGACATTGCAAAGGGCCAGGCGTGGTAGTCTTTCAGATCTGGCCTCCTGCTTTAGCTAGGCACTTGTCTGGGCAAGTTTGGCTTCTTG
>JABTXL010000888.1:5540955-5571348 GCA_025134845.1 Neodon shergylaensis | reverse complement strand
GTACATGGTGTGGCTGCTGCATCTGAGACTCCCTTCACCTCCTCTTCTGTGTACAACCCTTGTCAGAGCAAAGAGAGGTGCTTTTCGTGGCCTCACTCAGAGAGCAATGGGCTAGGCATAAGAACACAGCTACATTCTTGTCCTACTATGTGCTATTTCTGTAAGCTTTGCCTGCTGCTCCATCACTCACTTTGTATGATGGAGAGGTTTTTTTTTTTCCATCTTTATAAACTTTCCAAAGCTTCGTATTGGTAGACCCAAACCAAAACAAAGACCCTGTCCCGATGGGACAGTAACAGTAAAGATGGAGGGGGACTCACAGTGAGACAATGGCGAGAAGACTATCTAAAACAAGAAAGAGCCGAAGAAGCAGTAGACAGAGCTCTGTGGTTGTTATTCTATGTAGACAGTCAGGGAAGCCGCAACAAGGTGGCATTTAGGTAGTGGTCTGAAGAAAGTGAGGAGGGAGAAGTGGAGGGTTCCAGTTACAGGACTAGCAAGAGCAGTAGCTCTGAGACCAGTATTCAGGAAGTAGCTGGGTGTCTGTGTGATTAGATCTAGTGAAGACGAACTGAAAATAGGTGTGAGAGAGGGAAAAGAGACGGGGGCAGATCGTATAGGGCCTGTAGGAGAAATGAGGGGCCGGGGAGGTTTAGAGCAGAGGAATGACAGGCTGGATCTCATCCGATGAGGGTAGACTGTAGGGAAGTGTGAGTAGGGAGACAGACAGGCGCGAAAGCCCTTGCGGAAGAGATGCCCCTCGTAGTGATGAGGTATGCTTGGGCCTGGCTTGACGGCAGCAGGGGAGCTGAGAGGGCTGGTCTGGGATGTAATTTGAAGGCAGAGGGCATAAGCTTGATATCTCCATATCTTTGTATCTCTCTGTCTCTGCTTCTCTGTATCCATCTGTGTGTCTCCCTCTCTGTCTCCATCTCTCTCTCTTTTCTGGAAAAGAGATGAGTGAAATAATTTTACTTTATATTCTTATTCTCTGTCCCCGTCTCACTTTCTCTCTCTGCTCCATTTCTGTCTGTTTCTCTTTGTGTCTCTGTCCCCATCTCTCTCTCTCTCCCCTCTCTGTCTCTGTTTCTCTCTGTCTCTCTCTGTGTCTCTGTCTCTCTTTATGTGTGACACTGTCTCTGTCTCTCTTTATGTGTGACACTGTCTCTGTCTCTCTCTGTCTCTGTCTCTCTGTTTCCGTTTCTCTGTCTCCGTCTTTCTCAGCTTTATCTCTGATGCTGAGGTTTGAACTCAGGATTTCACATATACTAGGCAAGCACTTTGCTGCAGGATTATAACCTTTTCCATCTTTTTACTCTCTATTCGGAGACAAGAGTCTGCTAAACTACCCACTTGAACCTGTTATCCTCTGGCCTCAGCCTCCTAAGTAGCTAGGGTTACAGGCCAGAGTCACCAACCCCTTCTAAACCACTTCTTCCGATGAAACAGTTGTTTGTGGTTTGGTGTCGCTCTCACCAGTGCACATGTGTTTGCACACGTGCATGTGAACAAGACTTTGTGTTATCTAACACTCACTCTTCCTGCCCTCACATGGCAGGGCCTTGTCAGCTCTGAGGTCTCCCCCACCACACACACTGCAGTCTTCCAACCTCATGCTTTTGACCTTTCCTTTAGGAGGAAGTTGTCTTGCGCTATGACTTCAACGTGCCTCGTGGGCACTCCCAGAGCCAAGGCCGCTTCCAAAACCGTGTAAACTTGGTGGGCGACGTCTCCAACAATGATGGCTCTATCATGTTTCAAACAGTGAAGCTGTCTGACCAAGGGGCCTATACCTGTCGCATCTACCTGGGGAAGCTGGAGTCCAGGAAAACCATTGTGTTGCGTGTGATCCAGAAAGAGCCTCGAAGGAGCCAACATTTGGGTAAAGGGGGCTGAGGGGTGATGCGTGACAGCAGGGTCATGTCTGGAGTGAGTCAGGGAGGCCCTGGGCATGCCCAGTGGAAGGAGGCATTGCTCCCGGGGGCTGGCCTTGGACTTGTACAGCCCTGAAGGTGATGCCTCCACCAACCTGGCTCACCAGATGCCTAGGCTCACCTTGCCCTAGTTCTGCCGGGTATTAGGCATGAAAAAGGGCACTAACATGGTGAACACCAAATCTCTGCCAATCCTCACTTGTGGCCGGCGTGGTCCACTGCTGTAAAGTCATGGGAGCTCGGAGGTGGAGCAGAGTGGAGTGGAGATCCCAAGTCATGTTTTCTTGACTCGGAGAGAGTCGCACATACTTGTGAAGGGAAAGGGTCCTAAGCTGTGAGAGACAGCAAGCAACAGAGGGGAAACAGGAAGGTTCCAGAATGAGAAATGGAGGGGTTTCTGATGAAAGGCAAGCAGTGTACCTTGACAAGAATAAAGGTTTAATCGTGAGGCAGATTGTGCGAGGTGAAGGTTAAATCATAACTCAGTTAGCAGCCAGGATGTGGCCTGTGGACTTTGCCTCTCACTGGGGCCTGAAGCAGCTGGCTGTGGTTGGCTAAGGGTGAGGCGAGATGACTAGAAAGGGAAGTACCTCAGTGTCTCAGGCCAGAGGCTCTTCAAGAAGTTTCTTCACCCCTGTGTGTGCTCCATTCTCACGAGCCTTCCTTCCACTCCACAGAAAAAAAAAACCACGAACGTGGGGAATAGGGGCTCACCTCCTCTGAGACCACGCCACCCACAGACACGTCTGCACCTGCCCCCATTCTTATCTCACACACCATCCTGAGGCAGACAGGCTCCTTCCTGCCCTGGGTGCATCTCATCCTGTGCATCACCCGCCTCTCTGCTGGGGAGTCTCTAGGCGTGGGTCTTTGAGCGTGTGCTTTCTGCCGTTCTCCCAACTCGTGTCCAGCTCCGTTCCTTCTCCTGCCGGTGCCCCACTTCAACTCTCAACCAAAGATTCTGTTTCTCTGCAGGCTCATGCAACCAGGTCTGCTCTAGCTTCCGTCACCAGTGGCATGCGAGTGCCCCATCCCCAGCCTTCCCCAGCACAATGATAGTAGATGCTGCCTTCCTACATTCTAGATTGGGCACAATTAGATCGACGCAAATGTTTGTAATCAGCCGTTTGTGTCCCTTGACAGCTGAGGAAGTTTGGTTCCAGGACTTTCTCCTCCCTTGAAAACACCAAAATCTGTGGGTGCTTAAACTCCTTCTATAAAAATGCCATATTGAAAAATGGTATTTGTTTATTAAAGACACATAGCCTCCTGTATACTCAAAATCACCTCTAGAGTACTGATACTACCTAATATAAGTAATTGTTGCCCCATATTGCTTAGGGAGTGGCAAGAGAAAAGGTCTTCACATATTCAACACAGTTCTTCAGTTGGTTGACTTCAAGCATGCGGACACATGGAGATGAGGGCTGTTTTTGTGTGTGTTTGTGGGGAGAGCAGAGGTTATTATATGCATGAATATATTTCAACTCCACACCAGATTTCTACAGATCCTTCAGAGATACATGGCTCTCCCTCATCCCATCTTCCCGACATTGGTGAATGCCACCACCATGGATATGGTTAGGTAACTGATGCCAGGGAGTGGCTTTGGTTCTTCCCTTTCCTAATCTAGCAGATGAGTAAGTCATGTCATTTCTATGACTGATTTTGAGGCAGCCTTCCTTCCAGGCCTTCACCAGCCTTAGCTCTGGCTGCCTTCTCCTCTGTTTGAGACCTTTGGTCTCTAGCCAGTCTCTGCTCTCATCCTTAGCTAGGGCCTTTTTCTAAGACTCCACGTATAGATACACCTAGCAATGACCTCTCTGGGGCCTGTAGTAAAAAGAGCCAGCCACTTTGCCAAGGCGATAAAGCTCTTTCCTGACTTGGTCGCCATTGTTTCTCCAGTCTCAGTTCCTAACACACCCCCGGCTTCAGTCTTTGAACTGCACCCATTGAGCTGTTGGGCCCCCAGACTCTGTGAAGACCTCTTATTGGCCTCCCTCCGTATTATCAGTAGCCCAACAAACTGAACGCTTCTTTTCAAACTCACATTAAAGTTTAACACTTGCTGACCAAGGTCTCTTCCCATGTTCTTCACAGAATTGAGCACCCCTTTCTCCGTGCCCTTCTCTTTACCCCTACCAACAGACATCTATCTGTTGTCGCGTGTGTCTCCCTCCTTGGAGGCAGGAACTGGCCATCAGTTGTCTTTGTGGGTGTCCTCAATGTCTAGAGATCTCCGATGCCAAAGAAATGCTGATATATGTCTTCAGAGTGATAGACGAGCTGAGTGAAGGGCACCATACCAGTGGAAACGCCCCGAGGCCCTAGTTAGCATTGTGACTATACGTCTGGGTATTATAGCATATACTCTTTCTGAAACAATTACTTGCCCATGAAAACATCAGTGCTTTGAAAATGCCTGCTATTTCTAGTCATCTGGTAAACCAAGTTTTAACAGAGAATTACTGATGTTAAAAGGATGATCTAGCATAGGTGAAGGCAGCTGCTTCTCCCGCCAAGTTTAACCCACACTTCAGGGCTACACAAGGGGGTTGGACTGGCTCTTAGTCTAATAGGGATGATGCCCCTGTATCCTGATATGGGATGCAGCCTGGCCTTCTCTTTCTGCTTCCTGACCTGGGTGCCGCTATTTGACATAGGGCTATTAGGGCTCTCCATTCTTCTAGAATACTGAGACCCTCTTGATATTTTCTTCATTTCCAAGGGTCGATTTCAACAACTCCTCGACCTGAGACCCATCAGCCGGTGACCCTGGATGGGAATCAGCTGGTGATAATCGTGGGGATCGTCTGCGCCACCCTCTTGCTGCTCCCCGTTTTGATCCTCATTGTGAAGAAAACCCAGTGGAATAAGAGGTATATGATCATCCCCACCCCTTCAGTCGGGAGGCCAAGTGTGTAGTCTGCCTCTAAATAAAAGGGGAAGAGTAGCCATACCGCCCTAATTTGAGCCTGGTCTTGTCTAATCCAAAGTGCAAGAGAGTGCCAGTGCCCTGTGATGTTACACTGATTGTTATATTTGATGTCATTGTAGGTGGCCCTGCCCCCTTTGCTCAGCACACTTCAGAAAGGCTTGGACATCACTATACCATGCTCATTCTCCTGTTATATAGAGTACCAACTCTGACAAATTGGGCTTTGAGTGGAACACAGTTCAGATATAGACCTCATGCAAGAGCTGTAATCGTACTTATGGACTGCTTAAGAGAAGTTATGAACTGGGGAGGAGAGGGAGACAGGAAGTCCCTATGTAGCCCAGGCTGGCTTTGAACTCATGGTCCTCTTCTCTCAGCCTCTCACTTGCAGGCACTGTAGGCTTGTACCACTATGCCTGGCTTGACATGCGTTAAATGGCTGGATTTCATCGCTAGCTCTCCCAGACTCTTAGAAATGCCCGAATTCCAGGATGCTAAGATTCTCTGACTGCTGACAGCTCCATGCTACTCTGTCTACAGAATATTAAGGAAACATGTAAGCAGTTTAGGCTAACGCTCCAGCTGAAATCACAGCCATGGAAAGACCCGTAAAGACCAAAGAATGTTGGCTTTTTTCTCTCTTACTGTGCTGGGGATTGTATGTTCTAGACAAACTTTCTACCACCAAGTCACACTACCTCTGGCCTCAGAGTGACTTTTCTCAGGGATGTGTAGATTCTAACACTAGCAACTGAGCCTGCTCAGGTGCACCACTGCTCTCAGAGCTGTCTGATTTGGCATTGAACTTGCTTGGCACCTCTAAGGGTCATTGCATCAGGCATGCATTTGAGCGGAAGACTGAGAGCCAGACAGTGTAAGTTCCACTCCCAGTTTCTGTCCATACTCTGGGCCTCAGTGTCATGGAAAGTCATTCTAAAGAACTACCGCTATCCTGAGATTCCCGCCTCAATACTGTCACTGCAACTTTGCTGCTCATAAAAATCTGGAGTCATTTTGAGTACCGTATCTTTCGGGAAAGCACGGATTGGATGAATGAATTGCCTTCCATTGAATAGACCATCACACACATGCCAGCGTGTAATGGCATGGGATGGTAGCCAAGCAGGCTGTAAGGAAAAAATTGCACACCGTGATCTCGATAGTATAGAAAGGGAGCAATACAGTGCTCATGCAAGGGACCTAAACACTGGATATGTTTTGTCTGGGAGTCTCCTTAGCCTGTTATTGACAGGGGTTCTGAAGGGTAGTTCTGAGGCATTATCAGACATTGACGATAATGATCCTGTCTGCTAAGGGGACCACTTGGAAACCTCAATGTCCAGCTGTATGATTTTGTAGCATTTGCTTTATTTAACAGTGAGAATATGTAACTTTACAATCATATGATAAAAGCATCTCCACTCGAGACAAACGTGGTTTATTTTTATGCTTATAGCCTTTTTCAAAAATAGCTGCCTTAGATCAAAACAAGAAAAATAAGAAGGTACATTTCGTGACAAGCACGTGAGACAGCTGGCCAAGAGATCAAAGTCGAAGGGCCTGATGAGGCAAGGGTCGGAACACACAGCCTGGGGAGTGCTGGGGCGGGTTAGTTTGGTTGTCACTGGGGAGGCCACAGACCTGGGAAATGTGGTCTTGCTGGATGGGTGTTGCTCACTGGGGCTTCCAGTTCTCAGCACTGAGAACAAGATAGTGAAGTCAAATGCGCGGGCTCTCTCTATTCAGTGATTTAAAATGATATTACCTTCTTTGTTCACACTTCCTCCCCTCCCATCCTCTCCCCTCCCCTCCCCTCCTTTCCCCTCCACTCTTCTTCTCCCCTCTCTTCTTTTCAAAATGAGGTCTCTTGGGCCAGTGAGATGTCCTGAGATCAGCTCCCAGAATCCATATGAAAAGTCGGATACATGGCTTGCATTTGTAATCCCAGCTCTCTCATGGTGGGATGAGATGTGGAGACAGGAGAGGCATCTGGAAGCTAGCCGGTCAGTTTGCCTGGCATAGGCAAAGGGAGTAGAAACAGCAAGAAAGGCTGTCTCAACAAGGTGGAAAGAGAGAATAGAGCTTTAAAAGTTGTCCTCTGACCTCCATAACACATGCTGTAACTTAACTTGAGCATGCTCACACTCACTCACACACAAACACTAGCGATGATGATGATACTCATGATAGTAATCATGAATTTAAAATGGGGTCTCCAGCTGGGCGGTGGTGGCGCACGCCTTTAATCCTAGCACTTGGGAGGCAGAGGCAGGCGGATCTCTGTGAGTTCGAGACCAGCCTGGTCTACAAGAGCTAGTTCCAGGACAGGCTCCAAAACCAGAGAAACCCTGTCTCGAAAAACCAAAAAAAAAATAATAAATAAATAAATAAATAAATAAATAAATAAATAAAATGGGGTCTCCACATGCTGCCCAGGCTGGACTTGAACTCCTGGTTCCATGCTTCAGGAGTAGCTGGGGCTTCAAGAAGCCACTGCGTCCAGCTATCCTCTACCTCCCACTCTGGGATGGAGATGAGAATGAAAACAGAGGTGACGTCACATTTCAGCCTCAGCTATGCCCAGAGCAGCTTCCCACTTCCTACCAGAAGAGATGCTCGGTGTGTATTTAGTTCCTCCCAAGGGTCTATCCATAAAGTGATGCAAAGGCCCTTTGTGACAACATGGTGTCCCACTGGATGCCAAAGATCCGTTTAGTGTACGGCCTTTCTAGGTATACTCGAATCAGTGTACCTCATGAGGTTCAGAGTGTTAATTCTATGTGCTTTTCATCTCTTACAGTTCAGTGAGTTCTACGGCTTCCTTGAAGAGCCTGGAGAGCAAAGAGAAGGCGAACCCAGAGGTGAGAGGACAGTTTGCCACCTGAAGGGAACACGAGTGTACACACACTCCAGCAGGAAACACTGGGAAGGAGCATGGAGGCCATCCATCACTGGGGAATGGTGTCTTGCTCATTAATCTCAGCTCCCAGACCGCAGCTCTGTGCACAGTAGTGGCTCAGAAAGCCTTTATCACCGCTGTGGAGGAACGGGCTGGGGCAGTCGCCTGGACCACATCAGCCCTGGGCAGCAGAAAAAACCCTGAACCTGGAATCAGAAAGCTCTGCTACCTTCATGAGCTAAGGAGTTAATGATGAAGAGGAAGTATGTTTAGGAGCCTGTAGAGGGGATCAAGAATGACTTCCCCTCCATAGTGCTTTGAAGTGGAATTATAAACAGGAACTGAGAGAATGATTCTCCCGAGCTCCTATATTCTCACCTCCCCACCCCCCTTCCACTTTTTAACTTTTAGACACATCTCTATGATCAGCTTTCTGAGTTTTGGGTTGCTTTTCTCCCAAGAGAGGGATTTTTGTTCAACCTGTTCCAGTTCTTAAAAGCCACTTTCCTACGGGTGACTCGGCAGTGAATCACGGTCCTCAGACCTCAGAGCTACGATAACAGTGGCTGATAGTGACTGCCGTCTGGCCCTGACTAATCAGAAGGGCTATTCTGCAGGATGAGGTCCCCCACTACCAAGTCAATGCTTAGAGATGCAAAGGTGTTTGGTTTTGAGGCTGGCATCCTTCCCTGTGAGTTAATTCAGGAAGACTGAAGTCAGGATTATCATCATTGATAACAATTCTCTGACTCTCCGCGACCCCCTGAACTTGGTGGCTTTGGTAGCTGTCACCCTGTGAACAGGAGTAGATGGTCCCTTTCCCGGATGACCCTTAAGAATTTTGTTTTCCCACCCACCCCAGAAACATATCTACTCCTCAGTAAGCACGTGGGAGACGACAGAGGAAGGACCACGTGGACAACCAGAGGCCACCTACATGACCATGGTGAGGACTGTTCGGGGGCCCTAGCTGATCAGGTTTCTGGAGAGGGAGCAGGTGTCGGGGAGGGGAGCTCAGGCTCTGGGAGTCAGGAATGGGCAGGCCACCTGAAGAGGTTGTTTGCAGAGGACAGATTTGAGTTTTTCTGTTTTGTTTTGTTTTCCCAAGCAGTAGGAAGCAGGGAGGATAAACTTTGTTTAGGATTAAAGTCACTGATAGAGAGTACAAGCAGAGAAAGTAGGGGAGGCCTTCCCTCATTAGCCCAGCGCTGGTTAACTAGATGTAATATAGCATGTTAGATCATCAGACAAGGCCTGCAGAAGAGGGAAAGCAGAGGCTAGGGCTGCAGTCCGGTGTGTAGGGTCGTTGTCTCCCCGCGAAGCCCTGGGCTTGAGTCCCAGCACAATGTCAATTGGCTGTGGTAGTACAAGTCTGTATTCCCAGCACTGAAGGGGTAGATATAGGGAGATAAGAAGTCCAGGGTCACTGGATAGTGGTGGTTCATGCCTTTAATCCCAGCACTCAGGAGGCAGAAGCAGGCAGATCTCTGAGTTCAAGGCCAGTCTGATCTACAGAGTTCCAGGACAGCCAGGGCTACTCAAAGAAACCCTAGCTTGAAAAAAAAATGTTCAGGATTATTCTCAGCTGCATACTCAAATTTAAGGTCAAGCTGGCTGATGTGAGACTGTCTCCAGACAAGTTGTGGGGCTGGGGAAATGGCTTGGTAAAGTGCTTCCTACACAAGCACAAGGGGCTGAGCTTGAGTCTCCAGAACTCATAAAAAAAGCTGTTAATGGGCTGGAGAGATGGCTCAGAGGTTAAGAGCACTGGCTGCTCTTCCAGAGGTCCTGAGTTCAATTCCCAGCAAACCACATGGTGGCTCACAACCATCTGTAATGAGATTGGGTGCCCTCTTCTGGCCTTCAGACATACATGCAGGCAGAACACTGTGTAAATAATAAATAAATAAATCAGGGGGGGGGGAAGCTGTTAGCATGTCCATCTGTAATCCCAGTCCATATGGCAAGATGAGATGTGAAAATACAGCCTGGTGTAGGTGACAGCAAACAAGAAGGAGGCCCTGTCTCAAATGAGGAGGAAGGCTTCTGATCCCCAGGTGCACACCACGGTATGCGTGTACCTGCCTCATGTACACAAATGCACATACACACATACATATGTGCCCACACATCATAAACCCACAGAATTTTTGAAAAGGTAAAAGTAGGGTCCCTTTGGCCATTGGCTTTGTTCATTCTGAACCTGGTTATCACCTTCTCGCAATCTAACCAACATGCAGGCTGAAGGCTGCATTTCAGCAGCTAAGATGGAGTCCCAGTGAGGCAACTCAGGGGAGAACAGCACCCCAAAAGGGCTCCTTGCTATGCATTGTGTGGGGATAAGAACAAAGGGATTGGCTGACAGTGACACCATGTTATTTTGTCGACTGATTAATGCCCCCAGCCTGGGATGGGGCTCTATTCTGTTGAGTTGGGAGGAAGGCCCGTCTCCAGAGCATGTGGAATGATGGGCTGTTTGCTCCTGTCACACTGGACGGAAGACACATGACTCCCAGCTGATGGCAATGGAGAAAGTTCTGCTTAGGCAATGTGAGATCAGAGATCTGGCCCCATTCCACCAAGGAAAACATTGGCCTTTCTGAAGCTGTGAATGAATAGAGTCATTTTCCTCTACATCCTTCTTCCATGGTTGCCGTGTGGTGCTGCTGGTGGGAGTGTCCCCTACGAACACGGTGGAAAGGCTTGGAGTGGAAACATATTGGAGCATGGATTTTGATATCTGTAGGATTTCTGGACTCGGTCTCCCACCGACAACACTATTTTCAGGTTCTGCGTATGCTGGTTCAGATCTCAGACTTGGGTGTTAGATACCTGGGTCCATACCTTGCTTCCATAACTTCACAGACGATACTTAGAGGCAGATAAACAGCCTCTATGAGCTTGTTTTCCTGTCTTCGAGTTTAGAGTCATTCTCTGCTATAGAGAAAGTTTGAAGCCAGCCTGGATCATGTGAGAACCTGTTTTTAAAAAGGAGAGAAGAAATATCTGCCTCACTGGGGTTGAGGACCAGTGTAGGCAATGCATATAGAATTTAGTAGTGTATCAAACCTATGAGGAAAGTTTCAGTGAGTGACTTCCTTTTGTTTCATTGATGGGGCTTGAGCCCAGGACTTTGCACACACTGACCAAACACTCCCCTGCTGAGTCACGCCCTCAGCCCCTAACTACTTACAGATGTGTTTGTTTCTTCTCTTCCCTCACAGCACCCAGTTTGGCCCTCTCCCTCCAAAGCACCCAGTTTGGCTCTCTCTTCAGTCAGATCCACATAATCCAGTTGGGAAAAAAAAAATTCAGCTTGGGAAATTCCCCGAACCGCAAACTTTCTGAGGTGAAGAGAAAGGCCACTTCATCTTGGCAGCGACAAAGACTCTGCTTTTGGTGGTCCCCGAGCCACTGTGTCCAGCCGGTCTCGGCCTCCACCAGAGGCCTGAAGATGGAGGAGTCTGGCAGGAAGACAGAACTGCTCCAGACAAACAGGCACTGATGAGGGGAGGGGGACGGCGGGCTTCTCCCAGAAGCTGTGTGCTGGCCGCTGGGGCTGGGGAGCTGGCTGGTCTGCCCGAGGTCTCAAGCCCTCCCTTGGACCGGATCTTTAATTGTAAAGTGTTTTTTGTGAATGAGCTACTAATAGACTCCCAGAGATACAAGCCAACAAAAACAATTCTTTTGATGAATTATCCCCAAATAAATGTG
Organism: Neodon shergylaensis; assembly: GCA_025134845.1. Classification (NCBI taxonomy): domain Eukaryota; kingdom Metazoa; phylum Chordata; class Mammalia; order Rodentia; family Cricetidae; genus Neodon; species Neodon shergylaensis. The sequence goes on along the minus strand of JABTXL010000888.1, from coordinate 5,559,863 downwards.
ATTGGTGGGAACCATCCTTTTTTTATGTCCTGGATAAAGGTTAAGCGCGGGAATTTAAAGTGTGAATTTGTTGGCTAGCTTTCATTATGCCAGCAGGTGCTGTGTAGACCATGGAGTGGGGAGACAGCAATGATCCTACCCAGGGCTGGGCCATGCACTGAGATACATTGAACTCATGGATACAGTAGTTACGTGATTGCTATGGGGGTAGCCAACCACTTTCTGATTAGATTTGAGGTCTGTTCCACAGGAGGGAATTCATGCCTGATACTGTAAACCTGGCCAAAAGTCCATAGCTGGGGAGGTCCTAGATTCTGGGGGGAGACCTATTACTATTTTTTTGGTAAATGTTTGTGTTGTGAAACTGCCTTCTATATGTGTATGGACAGAGAACCTCCTTTTAGGAGTAGGTAACAGCTAATGCAGAGATTCAAATCAGTGATTGCTGAGCTCTAAATGGAACATCTGTCCCAAGGCCACCAAAGCTCAGAGGACATTGCCAAGAGGGGCAGAAAGAGCGTAAGAGCTGGAGGAAGGGAAAGAGTGCTGTAGGGTGTCCTCTGGACCTGACAGCAGCTGTGGTTCCCTGCAGGAGATCTAGTCAACCAGCATCCCAGCACCATGGGGAGAAACTCAAGTCCCACCCTGGTCTGAGGAGCTAGCGGGAGTTGATGGCTGTTTGGAGAGTCAGTTTTCTTCATCCATGTCTCCACGAGATGACTGCACACCCATGTGTATATGTGCGTACAAACAGCAGTAGCTGGACTCAGTGAGCTATTAAAAAATTAAAAAGAAAAAGAATCAGGCTGGAGAGAGAGTTCAGTGATTAAGAGCATTTGCTGTTCTTCCAAAAGATCTGGGTTCAATCCCCAGCACCCACACGGTGGCTCACACCATCTGTCACTGCAGTTCCTGGGGTCCTTCTGGCCTCTGTGAGCATCAGGCCTGCACATGGTGCACAGACATACATACATGGAAACAAAGCACCCATATACATAAACTAAAAAATAACAGACATGAAGAGAAGGGTTTGGCTCTGTAGCCCAGGGTAACCTGAAACCCAAGGAGAGTCCTTCTGCCTCAGCCCCTGGAGGGCTGGGATAAGTCCATTCTACTAGCCTGAATCTCTTGTTCTCATTCTTTTTCAAGTACAGCTGCATTTTTAAATGATCCCCCAGACTCTCCAAACACCACATGCTTGCTATAAGTTTATTCCGTTTTACCATCTACTCTGGTTAACCATAGAGAAGAGTCACCAAATATCTCTCCTTGTTCCTCAGGGGCCACAGAAAGAATCTACTAATGACACAGGATTATGTCAACATACGTCGAAGGCAGCATCATATCTGGGACATAGCAGCATTTGGGACTTTCCGTAGCTTAATTAGTCATAGAGAAAGGGGTTTCGTTTGTGGCTTATTAAGTTAAATTCTTTCTTGGGTTAAGGAGTGCCCTTTTACTTCCTTAAACAGTGTGTGTAGTGGAGAACAGCCTTCAGGACACAGAATCAGATGGATGGATGGTGATTTTACATCTATTGTTCCGGGTCTGAGACTAATTGGAGAAGAAGCTTGAGAATGGGTGGTACACTTAACCCTTGGAGAGCACGCTGCAGAAGCATAGATACATCCAGCCTTGAGCTTGATCCATTCCATTTGGCTTCCATTCTGGGCTCAGCAACTGAAGCCGAGGAGGAAGGGCAAGCCCACATCTCTATCCCAGCCCCAGCTCCCCACAAACCTTCTTTTATATACAGACACAGAGTTTCAAAATTCAGGTAGATCCACAGCTCGCAAACACCAACATTGCCTAAAACCAAACCAGCACTTCAGGAGGCCACAGAAAACCTGCCTGTTTGCTCCCGTAGCCTTCTTCTACAGAGGGTTGACATGTCTACCAACATGCAGGTAGACAGTGTAGGGAGATGGATTGGGATTAAGTAGCTGCGTTCGAGCCCTGGCCCTGCCTCTTCCCTTTTTACACCAAAACATTTATTTTTTTTTATTTTCCCACGTAAATCCTATTAACTTAGAAAGGATTGCAGTCATCATGAAGTACAAACATCCTGAGTTTGAACTTCATCTAACACAGCTAACCTGTACAAACGACATCCATCCCAACATCCCAACACTGTGCTATACAGGTTTGGGTGTCCCTCGTTGCTGTGATCATGTGGTTGCCTGGGAGAGGTGACGTGTCATTGCTGAGACTGAGCGAGAAGATAGCATCACCTGTCACCAGCCTACTGATAACACATCTCCGACCTCACAGGACAGCTTCTACTGAATGCACGCGGCTTTCACATCAGCACCAAACAGGAAAAAATCATATGGTAAACCATGCTAAATCAAAACTGTCTTACATAACAGTGAATTTGTGTTGCTTCTATAGGTCAGAGGACCGTTTGTAGCATTGTTTTTTGACTACTGTGCGGGTCCTTTTGGTGTCCTATTTAGCCTTCTGTCGCTCTGGTAAGCACCATGACCAAACGCAGCTTGAGGAAGGAAAGGGGTTATTTGGCTTGGATTTCCACCTCACAGTCGGTCATCCAGGGAAGCCAATGCAGGAACCTGGAAGCAGGAACTGAAACAGAGGCCATGGAGGAGAGCTGCTTGCTGGTTTGCTCGGCTTGCTTTTGTGTACAACTCAGGACGACCTGACCAGGGGTAGCGCTACCCATAGTGGGCTGGACTTTCTAATATCAACCATTAATCAAGAAAATGTCCTACAGACTGCCTGTGGGCAGTCTGATGAAAGTGGTTCCTCAGCTGAGGTGTTCTCTACTCCAGTAACGCCAGTGGGTCCAGCTGGTAAAATGTAACTAGGAGTCTCAGGCTGTCAGGCTGAGTAACAAGTGCCTTGACCAGGGAGTCATGGCTCCAGCCCAGGAATTCCCCCACGATGACCAAATGAAGTACTTAGGCAATTGTGCCTGGGCTGAGCCATCTAGCCAGGTCAAGTTTGTTTACCCAGTTCAATTCCTCTCTCCACTTTCTGCCATTCTGTCACTGGTTCTTTTGTTTTTTATGTGATGTTTATTTTTATGTTTTGCCTGACTATCACATATGTGTTGTACCTAGGGAGGCCAGAAGAGGGCATTGGATCCCCCAGAACTAGAGTTACAGACAGTTGAGAGTGGCCACGTGGGTGCTGGGAATTGAACTCATGTCCTTTGGAAGAGCAGCTAGGGCTTTTTATCTTCTAAGCCATCTCTCCAGGGCTCTAACATTCAGTCTGAATAGCAAAATTGACTGGTGTAGATGACAGTGTTTTCTGGTCCCAATCTCTTGTTAATTTTATTTCTGTGAGCACAGCCATTTAACCAGACTCCTCAATTCTTCCCATCCAAAGAAAGAGCATGTAAGGGAGCCATGGGTAGGCAGGCAAGGGCAGGCAGGCAAGGGCAGGCAGGCAAGGGGGACTGAGACGAGCCCATCTTGGAGGGCATGAGACTGCTGGAGACCAACTGAGCTGGGCCTCCTTATCCTTCAAGCAGCAGTTTTTCTACTTGAATTTTCAGTAGTTTTGGTCCCTAGAACACCAGGTGCTCCTGTGCTCGAAGGCTTCCAGAAGCATCCAGGCCCTTGCCAAGAGAAAGCAGTTCTAAGGGTTGAAGGGGTGGGAACTCCAGAGATTCTAGAAGCCACTCTTGGCATTGGAGGCAATTGCTGGGTCTCCTTGAAAGGATCCAGCCCTAGCTGGGCAGTGGTGGCACACAACTTTAGTCCCAGCACTTGGGAGCCAGAGGCAGGTGGATCTCTGAGTTTGAGGCCAGCCTGGTCTACAGAGTGAGTTCCAGGATAACCAAGAAAAACAGACAAACAAACAAACATAAAGGCTCAGCACCCCTTCCTTTTGTTCTTCCTTGGCTACCCTGACCTTGCCTAGGCTAGTATGAATATGTGTTTATATGTGCAACTATCTTTCCCAAAATGCTAGGTGCGTGCATTGCATGCATGAGTGCGTGCGTGTGTTTGTTTGCGTGTGCATTTGGGGTCTTATGCTGACACTGACACCCTAGTTTCTTAGAACCAAAGAGAGTTTAAGCATACTGTATTCTAACCCAGCCCGGTAGTCTTCTTCCTGAGCATAGAGGATGTTTCTCAGGACTGCTGATCTGGCCAGTTGATTTGCAGATGTGGTCAGAGTTTCTTCAAGGGAGGTCAGGCCATCTGTGACTACTTCTGTAAAACCAGAGTCACAGAACCTTTCTTCTTCGAGAAAAAAAAATGCAAACAAAATGAACATAGTATTTTCCCACAAAGCCAGTATCTCATGATGTCAAGAATAACGGTGATGTACCTGTTTCAGAATAAGAACAGAAGACCACTGTTGCCTGTGTGTGATCTTCTGTGTTCTGCCTCTATCCCGTGTTCTTGTCTGTGCTGCACCACCATGCCACTCTCTTTAAAACCCGACAAGCAGACATGTGCCTCCTGCTCCATTCATCTTTGCCCCTTTGGCTTCTGAGCCTTCTGAGCTGGCTCCCTTTACAGCCTTGCCTGGGATGCTCCTTGCCGTCCCTCCTGCTCAAATCCGCATTCCTTCCAAGCTCTGCTTGACTCTCACCTGAGCAATTTAGTTCTCAAATCTTCTCAGATGGTTTTATACTTGATCGAATTCTTTTCTTGTCCTCTCTTTCCTGTGGAGCTTTCTCTTCTCTCAGAGATCTGAAGCTCTTAGACACCTACTTTAGGCCTTTTGCCATGGCGTTATGCCTCTAACTCTATATGGATCAAGTTCTTGCTGACGAGAATGCCCAGAAAGTAGAGGAGACTGCACAGGGAACCTGGTTGGATAGTCAGGCTGGTGGAATTTCTATACTTTCCCCAAATATATCCATAGGTATCTACCACTTCTCATCTGCTCAGGGGTCAGCAGAGGCCCATGGTGCACTCAGAGCGACAATGCACACACCCTAAAGTGCTGCAGTCTAGCTGGGAGGGCAGCATGGGTATACACTGGCCATATTCCTGTTAGCCCAGAGACGGCAACAATATTAGGGGTGCTTTTGCTACTGTACCCCCAAGCAGATGGGGCTGCATGCATCATGTTCAACTGGGACTTTGCAACTTTGTCTCCCTGTCTAGAAGGGGCGCTCGCAAAGGCATGCGTATCTTATTTATTTCTGGGTCCCCGGTTTCACACCTGGCAACTAGCACGTGGGGCCAATAAATTCATGCAGCAGCCCCCCACAACATCCATGCTTTGTTGTCTGTGGTTTCAGTTAGCGGTGGTCAACTGTGAGCTGAAGATCTGAATTGGTTACTTCTGGAATTTTCCATTTAGTAAATTTTAAGCTGAGTTGCATGATGAAATCTTGTGCCTTCCTGAGTCTTCCCAGGCTGGACAGGTACCCTTTTCCTTTGTCCAATGTATCCATATTATGTAAGACATCCCTTCATGACTCGCTTGCTAGCTCTGTTGTCGCATTCTCTGTCTGGGTACCGAAGTGGTTTGGTACTGTTCACTGTGTCAGGTATCCACTGGGATGGGGTGTGTGTGTGTGTCTTAGGCTGTATCTTCTGTGGACAATGAGGGATTATAATTCCTGAGTGTGTGGAATGAGGGAATGTGTCCAGGGTCACAAGAGCACACACAGAATGAAGAGGCAATGAGGAGAACAGGGAGTAGATGGTTTTGGAGTAGGAGCATGTGTGTGTGAGTGTGTGTGTGTGTGTGTGTGTGTGTTTGTGAGTGTGTTTGAAGACGAATATGCACACGCACTGTGGATTGAGCTCAGGGCATGGAGCATGTAAGCCTCTTCTCTGTCACTGAACCTCACCTCCAGCTTTGGAGCAGATTTTGGAGTCTTTGGACTTGCTGAGTATTTGGGGGAGGAAGGGCATTTCTAAACTACCGAGGCAGAGATGGAAGCTCTGTGCAGGGTAAAAAACAACAAAACAACAACAACCACAAAAACCTCGCCTAACATGGACTGGCTTATGAAGGGATAGGGTGAAGGGGAGATTGAGTAAAATGAATCTCCGCCTTGGACCGCACAAGCTGCCACGGGTTCTGCAGGTCGACTGAAAATGGCATTGATCCGACACTTCTTGTGCATCTTTCTCTTTTGGCTAAATCCCCAAATCTGGCTTCTCATTGCTGCTTGCAGACCCGCCAAAGTGAAAACTTAATACCTTTAAGAATCTCCTGAGGGTCTTGAAGAACAGGCAGCTCTCGCTCAACTTCCCGAGAGTGGCATGAGGCTATGGCTCTTCTAACTAGTTCCCAAGTGGCGCCAGAGAGGCCAGCGGGGGACCACATGCTAAGAAATTAGCCTCTCACGTGAAAGCCTATAGCCTGGACTACGCAGTTTAAAGGCAGAAGGAAATTGCCTTCGTTTGGATTATTTCTAACCCGACTTCTCCCAGCAGGGCAGGTAATTGAATGCTGTCCAGTCAAATCTTCAGTGATAAATGGCACCTGGCAGAAATGCCAAAACCACAGGGCTTCACTTCCAAAAAAGTCCATCTTTGATTACCCGTATCATCAGGCTGCAAAACACCTCTGAGTTTCTGCTTCCTGGCCTCCCATTGGCTCCTAGGGGAGGTTTGTCCCCCTTGCAACAGATGATTCCTAGGGCCCCATTGGGCTATGGGAGGCTGACTTAGCCCCTATCTCCTCGTCGGCCCCTGATTTGGCTACTATTGGCCCTTGATCCTGGAGGTCTGAGCTGGACCAAAGCTCTTTGAAGTCTGAATACTTGGTGACTTTTAGCCAAATTCTAGGGAGAGGCAGAGAAATTTAGGATTATTTCTTGCTTCAGTTGACTATTAAATAGAAGCTTCTAGACATAGCATGAGGTCAAGTGAGATAGGAAAGCAATTTCCTTCAGTTTCTGAGCCTCACAAGGCACCATAGGCTGCATTAAGAAAAAAGGAGGAGGCCGGCTACGTCAAACTAAAAATTTCTGGCAAGCCGATCTAGGCTGAAAAGTGTCTGCCGCAGCCTGGTTGGTACTGCAGACCGGGACTTGGCTGGATGGGCCTGAGCAGAGCGCAGGGGGGGGACCTGAGTGGTGCCAGTCTATCCCTCTGGGCACACACCTGTGAGCTGTGCACCATGGAGAGGCCTCGAGGCCCTAGGGTGATAGGGTGGGCACTGGAGGAGGACTGGGGACAGAGGGTCTGTGCACCATCAGCACCTGTCATTCCTCTGCCATCTCACAGCCCTGCCTTGAAGCAACATTTGGCTTTGGGTCATATGACCCTAGGACAGCTTCAGAGACCTGGCTGGGCTTCACTCCCTTTCCTCTGGCTCTTCTATAAATATGTTCATTCCTCCAGTCCCGTCCCTGGGTGGTCAATCACCTCCTGGTTAGTGAATATCAGGCTTCAGCCAGGTGCTATGCACAGAGCCTACTCCTTGACTGCATCACCTTCAGGAGGGCTCGGTGTCCCCTTGCCCAACGATAAACCATGTGGAATACTGGGGTGCATCAGCACCCTGAACAATCTCACGTAAACCAGACAATCGATTTGTGATCCCTCCTTGTGTATAGATATATGCATGCAATTGCTGGTCAGGACCTGCAGTACGCTTGACTCTGTTCACTTCTTTGCTTAGGGCCACTTCTACCCCAAGTTCTCCTACTTGTGAAAAGCCTGTAGTGTTCCCCTCCTCTGAAACAACAAGTTTCAAACATACAGTGAAGCCAAAATAATGTACCTCCGACATCACCAAACATGTTTCGGCCTCTGGTGATGCCCAGACCTGTTCTCTCAGCTGTGCCTCTTCATGGAATATTTAAGAGTCTATTCCAGCTACTATCTCATTTCACCTGTAACTGTATCTCTAACAGATCAGCACGTTACAAACGAAACCATGATCTTCTTTTGTTTTGAAAGGGGAGCGGAGGTTCAAGGCAAGGTTTATCTGTGTAGCCTTGGCTGTCCTGGAACTCACTCTATAGACCAGGCTGGCCTCAAACTCAGAGATCCATCTGCCTCTGCCTCGTGAGTGCTGGGATTAAAGACATGCGCCACCACTGCTCGGCAAAACCACGATACCACGATTTTTATGACACCTGACAGCATTAGAAGTCACTTGTTGGGCTGGAGAGATGGCTCAGTGGTTAAGAGCACTGGCTGCTCTTCCAGATGTCCTGAGTTCAATTCTCATGCAACCTCATAGTGGCTCAAAACCATCTATAGTAGGATCTGATGCCCTCTTCTGTCATAAAGGTGTGCATGAAGATAGATAACAATTTTTTTTTTAAAAAAGAAATTATTTGTTGATACAATCAATGTGCAATTTATATTTACTGCCCTTGTTGTCTCAAAAATATCCCTTTCCCATCGATTAGTTTGAGTCAAAGTCCCTCAAGGGTTCACGTCCTATACCCTTGTCAATCTCTTAGGTGTCTGTGCATGAGCCTTCTTTGATATGTTCTGTTTGCTGCTGAAATGCTAGAGCAACGAGAAAGTTCTACTTCTTGAGAGCCTCCTGCTCGCTTCCCTGAACCCTGCCCAAATAACACAAAACAATTCTTTCCTAGAGGGTGTATGTGTGTGTGTGTTTGTGTGTGTGTGTGTGAGAGAGAGAGAGAGAGCTTGTGAGCACACAGATGCCACTGCAGGTGTATTGAGGTCAGAGGGCACTTGCAGCTCTCTCCTTCTACCAGGTGCATTCCAGAGAAGCCAGTTAGGGTCATCAGGGTTGGCCTGGCTGCAAGCACCTTCAGCCTCTGAATCATCTCCCTGGCCTTGGGGTGTTTCCAAGTGATAAAAAGGACTTCCTTACAGCCCTTTGAAATAGGTGGATGGCTCCAACAGTCTTCCTTCCTTTCATTTTATTCTCTTCCCTCCCTCCCTCCCTCCCCCCTCCCTCCCTCCCTCCTTCCTCCCTTCCTCCCTTCTCCCCTTCTCTTGAAAGAGTCTTGCTCTGAAGACTAGGCTAGCTTCAAACTCAGGGCAACCCTGTCTCTGCTTCCCTGCTGCTAGAATTACAGGCATGTACCATCTCACCTAGATTTCTCTCACAAATTTCCAAATCTAAAAATCATTTCAAGTGCAGTAGAAAGGCAAGGTCTGATTTAGTTCTGAGTTTAGAGGGTAAAAATTTCTGGCAACTGAATTTCTTCCAGGAATATCTTTTTTATGCCCTCCCACCTGCGTTTTGAAATCCACCAACCACAATATTTACTCCAGTCCCCTTTTTTCTCCCTTTCCCTTACACACCACCCCTCTCTCTTTTTAGCAGCCACACACAAGTCGGCCATATTAGAGAGATGGAAATAAAGCTTCCTTAATGTTGTATATGTCTTTGAAGTACATCCGTGCATTTTCTTTCTTAGCTTCTAACCATTCCTCCCTTGTGGTCCTTGGTCCCTCAATCACCCTCTCCCATAGCCCACCCGCCTAACATCACAGTCTCTGAAAATGCACAGGGATGCCTGGCTACCTCGCCCTGCCTTCAGTCTCACGGGGCTCAGTCTGTTTTTCACTTTGGGTAAGTTAGAACCACATCTGCATGCTCGTAAGGGTCAGAAGCGCAGCTGCAGCTGAAAGAGGAGGGGGCAGGGGGCAAGAGGGAAGGAGGAGTGTGAGCGTTTCCCTCTGTGTCCTTGGGACCAGGCGTGCTGGGGACCTGGGACTTAGCTGGGATTCAGGATGCTGGGCTACTCGGTCACAGAAATGTTGACTAGCGGATGATTTTTGCTTGGGGATGGAAATGGTCAAAATAATCAGGAGGTGTTTTTTTCTTCGGATTTCCCCCTAAGTGGACCTGTGTGGGGGTGGGGCAGAGCTAGGCTGTTCTGCATTCTCTTCGGGGATTTTCCTCTTCGTTTTGTTATTATTATTCATTATTAGTATAATTTTCATTTTCAGCTACTTCTGATGAGAGCTCTTAGGAGTTGCCGGTTTATTTAAAATGTCTCTTTTGTGAGCCTTGTTCCCTGGAGTCCGGTGGATTTAAAGGGTTATGAGAGTGTCTTCTGGAGAGTTGGGGGCAGAAAGTTGGGTCTGTCCCACCAGTTTGTTGAGATGTGTGTGGGAGGAATTGAGGGTGAGGCGTGAGGATGGGCTTCAGGTTGGGGGAGAGACGCCAGAAAAGCTGCTGTTGGGGCAGGCACCCCGGGCATGAACCGGATGGAACAGAGGAGAGGTCAGGTGTCCAGGGTCCAGGAAAAAGGAGACTAATAGAAATGGAGCCTATGGATGAACAAGATGCGGTTCAACACTGGTCTCAGAACAGAGACCCCTTGTCATATGGCCTTAAAGTCAGTTTCATATTTGAACACCCGGAGACTTCATACTAGGCAGGCAGGTGGGCTAGGCTATTTGTAACCCCCCCCCCCACCATGAGAAAAGGTCTCACTGTGTAGCCCTGGTTGTCCTCCACTTGATCTTCCAGTGATTCTCCTGCTTCTGTCTCCTCCTGAGTGCTGGGAGTATAGACAAGTGCCACCATGCTGGGCTCTAAACCTGCTTATTTGTTTTGTTTTGTTTTGTTTTTCAAGGCAGAGTTTCTCTGTACAGCCCTGGCCGTTCTGAAACTTGCTCTGTAGACCAGGCTGGCCTTGTACGCACAAAGTTCCGCCTGCCTCTGCCTCCTGAGTGCTGGGATTAAAGGTGTGCACCACTATCACCTGACTTAAACCTGCCTTATAGACAGTTTTATTCTTACCTGCCTTAAAATTCCCTCAGCAGGGGCTGGAGAGATGGCTCAGAGGTTAAGAGCACTGACTGCTCTTTCAGAGGTCCGGAGTTCAATTCCCAGCAACCACATGGTGGTTACAAACAGCCATCTGTAATTTGATTAGGTTCCCTCTTCTGGCATTCAGACAGAACACTGTATACATAACAAATAAATTTTTTAAAAAAAGAAACAACACCTATAAAATTTCCTCAGCAGTGCCTGAGGGTCCAGTCCAAAGATTGTAGGTGGTCATCTTCCCTATCACAAATGTCTCTCTCTGGTAGCCTACAAGATAAGGATCTAGCATCTTCCTTCTTGTGAAGCTGGACCTAAGTTTAAAGTTATCTTTGTTCTTTGCTTCACAACCATGGGCAAGATGTTACCCACCCTGAACATCACTGTCCTGTGGAGACTGTTTCATGCTTGGTGAGCTTGTGACCTGACACATAGCAGGGTCCCACAGTGACGGGATCTTTCTGGATGCTTCCCCTGAGCCATGGCATGACGTGTCTTCTTTAGCTCTCAAGCAGTTATCTGAGGTAGATGCTGTGATTCTATTCATGTTCCAAGGCGGAAACAGAGGCATGGGGAAGTTAAGTAACTCATCCAGTCAGGTCATGTGACTGGCATAAGGGAGCTGAGATTTGAACTCCCACGTGACTGACCTATCGCATTCTCTTTAACACTGAGTTCTACTGCCCCCAACCTTCAGGAAACGATACTGCTCTGTTAGCATTAATTGGTAGACAAATCTCAAGTGCAGGCTAAAAGAGGTGGGGACATGAGCAGTACACACACACACACACACACACACACACAGCCACAGCTGGAAGCCAAGGTCTCCTCTCAGGAGTTAGCCTCCTGCTAGATGGAGTCTGTCTACCACAGCCATACCTAAGTCAACGAGGCCAGGGGCCCTGGCAACAGGACCAGCTGACCTGGGCTTGAGGGAAATGCATGGATGAAGAGGTCTGTGCACCAGGGCTGTAAGGGGCAGTGGGAAGAAGTGGGTATTTCAACAGGCCTATGAGAGCGGAGACCTTGATCGTGAAGCTGCAGGGAGGCATACCTCTGCCAGCTCGTACTCTGGGCAATGGAACTTGGGTGGCTGTGGTAGCATGGATTACCAGATTACCGGGATGGAGGGATGTCACGGATGTTAGGAAAGGCGGTGCATCAGAGGAAGGACATGCGGGGATGACTGTAAAGGTGGGCAAGCAGCTTTCTCATGACCAAAGTTCACAGTGTTTCTCATCAGTCGCTGGCCTGGCCATCAAAAAGTCTGGGTTATATTAGAGGGAACGTAGAGAGGGGAGTGTGGTCCTTACTCAGTCTGACCACACATATTTGCAGCTAAAGGTGGGACCTAGGTGTGGAGGCGAATTCCTCTTTCTTACCCCCAACCCCAGCAACAACATTTAACTGAGCACTCATTGTGTACTATATGCCTTTCTCGGTGCAGGGATGCCAACAGGAGTAAGGGGTTGCCCAGGGCCTCTTAAGAGACACAGCCACACAAATAACAGCAACTCAGCATTGCATGTGTTGGAAGAGTGTCAGGTCTAATGATAATGCCAGGAGTCACCTCTCGCTAACGGCTGTGTACTGGGCGCTGTGCCGAGCTTTGCTCATAGAGCACGTCAGAACTGTCACAGTAGCTTCAGTAGTGTTGGTATCCCCTGTATTACAGACGAGGGCATTGCAGCACTGGAAGGTTGATGGTCTTGCCTAAGCTCCTATCAAGATCTCTAGAGTCCCAGTCTTGATCACTCTACCGCTCGGCCTCTAAGTCAGTGGAAGAAATAGGAACCTGGCTGGGGAGAGAACCAGACACCGGGGAGGATGTCACCCAAGCTGGGCTTTATGAATGGGGCTTGGGGTTTATGTGGAGGAACTCCAGGGAGGAGGATGAACGAACTTCCCAACCTAAAGAAAAAACGTGGACAGGGGCCTCGTGGAGGAGAAGGAAGTGGAAAATCAGAGTGTTGGGGTCACTGGGTCACATGGAGGGAGGGGATCTGGCAGGAGAGGCAGCTGCAGTGTGCAGTTGGGGCATCTGGAAGCTGCACCCCATGCCAGAGCTCAGCCCTAAAAGCAGCAGGAGGTAGGGAACATGAGTACAGCTGATGCTGGCTGCCCGGGGACCTGGGCAGGAGAGTGAACACAAAGGCGGGAGAGGACGTGGGGTTCATGTCACATTTGTCTGGGAGGCAGGGGCTGCCCCACAGAACAATTCCTCCTCCTCCTCCTCCTCCTCCTCCTCCTCCTCCTCCTCCTCCTCCTCCTCCTTTCTCTTTCTTCTTTGCTCCCTCCTTCTCTCCTTCCTTCCCTTTTCCTTTTTTTCTCCTCAAGAATAAAACTTACAGACTGCTTTAGGGCGAGAAGGAGGAGTAACGGGAATTTGCTTCCAGATTTTAGAAGTGACGGTGTTTGGCAGAAGAGCCCAGTTTCAGGGTCTCTGCAGGATGGGCCAGGGAGGACAGTTGATGGTCAGGGCCTGAAGGACCCAGCTGGGTCAGTCCTGGGTTGTCACACCCTTACACGTCCCCTTTCCCATCACCTTCTTTTTGTGAGCTGGTAATCACAAGACCTAGACCTCAGACCTGGTTCCAAATAGGAATTAGGAAAGTCTTGGATCCCCATTGTGGAGTGACTTCCTTAATCGAACACCGTCTGATACACATTAGGACGACTTGCCTGTTATTGTGTACTCGGCCAGGTAGCTATGGAAAGCCGAGCCGGCGGCAGCGCTGAAGGCGCTTATGATGGAAGGGCCTTTCAGTGGGCCTGGATCCGTCTACTTTCCAGAAGCACCGGGCTCTACTGAGCTCTGACCTTGCCCAAAGCTTTCCTGAACATAGTGAGAGCCTAAACTGATGGGAGATTGGAACCCCTGAGAGTCTCATGAGGTCTTGGGCTGAATCTTGGATCAGAAGGTGAGAGTCATCTTCCTAGCTTCAGCTTGTCCCTGTTCTCAGAGTGTCTCATTGTCCCCTGTCCCCTGCAGTTGATCTACAACCCTGGAGGTTCCCCTAGTTCCGACTTTCTTTAGTTTGGGGCCGGCTCCGGGGTTTCTACTCTGCTGGTGGGACGCGATAATTGACCTCTCCGGCCACTAGAGGGCACACGAATTCCATCTCGTGCCTCTTGCAGGGCACATGCAGGGGGAATCCGCATTGCACCTTTCTCTGTCTCCTGGCACCAGCCTGGAAAACGCCTCTGACTCCCTATAACTTTGCCACCTGCCATAGTGGCATGGTGGCTTCTTCTAGATGAGACGATGAAGGGAGATGTCAATCAGACATTCAAGTTCAACTGCTAGGGCGGAACAGGTTGGAGAGGGCGGACATTGCCGAGCTAGTTCGTTTCAGCGCCTTTGAGGGGGACGGGAAGCCCTTTTCGAGGGAGGGACCGGAGAGGTTGGGATGTCCAGCATAGGGGGTAAACTCAGGACAAACCTCCATCAGTTCTTTCCCTCAGATTTCCCAGCCTCTGCAGAGTCGGGGCGGTGTTAATATTTTCTGCACACCTCCTCCTCGCCTGGCACCGAGCCAGGTACTTTTAGGCTGGATATGAAAGTGCAAGAGCCGCGGGAGCTGGGGGGGTCCCGGGAGGGACCCCATCAGCCTCCTCAGCTTAAGTTCCCCTTGTGAGCATTTCCATGCTCAGCTAGAGTCATTGGCCCTGCAGGTGAGGTCCATAGGTCTACCCCCATCCGGGCTTTGGAGGAACTGTCCCAGCCAGCAGTCCAGAACCTCCCGTCCTTAAGTTCTGAGCTTTGCGGGGTTGGCCTGAGCAAGCAGAAGAACGCTCTGGGCAGGCTTAGCTTCACAGCCTGAGGGCTGCGGTACTTGTGTCTGGGAATGAGGACTGGTTTCTTAGCTAGATCTGACGGAAATCCAAGGGGGTCTGTCTCCAAGTTACTCTCAGGTCTAGAGATCTCTCCCCCACCCGCCATGCCCTGCTCTCTTTCTGTCCCCCAAACAGAACTTAAGGAGAATGAGGTTAATAGCAGCTGCCATTTGCTGAGCCACCAGGCAACAGTGTCCTGAGTTAGGTTTTCTGGAGGAGGGGCCGAGGCATGGGGAGGTGAAGGAGTCTGCCTACATTTCTTACAGTTGATTGAGGCTAGAGCTGGAATAGAATCCAAGTGGAACCAAGGTGTGTGTGTGGGGTGGGGAGGATGCTTCTGCCCGAATCTGTAGCTGTAAATTTCACTCAACTGGCATCTCAGCTGGCCACACCCACCCTTAAACTCCCCAGAATCATCCCAACTCCTGTGTTCTGGCCCCCTGACTGGGTCCTCGCCCAACTCTGATGTCAGATTTTACCATGCCCTGGCTTGTTTTGTCTCAGATGTGTGAAGAAGGTCCATCCCCGCCACGAGGATGTGGCCCTTGATAGTCCTAAAGGGCTCGTTCCTTCTCTTGCATTAGAGGCTTCCTGAATGTCACTTTCTCAGGGTCTTGTTCCCTGACCTCCCTGAATAAAACAACTGCCCTCTGCCATACGTTAGTCCTTACAGTCCACGTCATGTAATGCTCCAGACAACCACATTCCTATTTTTGTTGTTGTTATATGCCCCCTCACCAGAATACAAGTCCCACAGTGTAGTGACTCTGCTTCCTACTAGCAACTGCCAGGGCCTGAGACTGTACACCCGGCATACAGTAGATTTGCTAGCACAAATGAAGGCTGGGAATGTGGCTCAGTCGGGAAAGTGCCTGCCGACCACACATGAAGTCTTGTATTTGATCTCCAGCAGGAAATAAACTGGGTGGGATGGCACACCCCTGGAATGCAAGCACTCAGGAACTGAGGTAGGCAAGTCAGAAGTTCAATGCCATCCTTAGCTACGGAGCTAGTTCCAGGACAGCCTGGACTATAAGAGGAGCCACACACACCCCAACCCTGCAAAAACAAAACAAAAAACCCACAACCCCCCCAAACCCCACAAAAACAAAAAAGCAAAGCAACAGAACAATAACAACAAATCCAGAACAACAACAACAAAAAACCAGCACAAAAACAAAAAAATGATGAAATCAGAAATGAACGTGACTGAGGGAGTGATGGTGACCGCCACTGCTGGGTCTGACCTGGGCAATTGCTCTCTACCTCTGAGTGACTCCCAACCCTGTTAATACTAAATTAATTTTTCAAAGTGAAGTTTTAACAGTCTTGGATGAGGATCTTGGAATTAAGGTCAGGGCTAATCTGAGGCAGCCTGGGTCCACCTGAAAAGGTATTTTCAGCCCGTGAAAATACGAGTCTCTGTGACGGCTGGGCCATAGGCAGCTCACCTGTCTTCCTTAAGCTCTGCTCTGCTTAGAGTACCCTCCTAGTGGTACTTTTCTGACTAGCAGCACCCAGGCCCTGACCTGAGTCTGGTGCCTCAGACAGGACCTCAAAGAAATTTCTGTTTTTACCCTGACACCTGCCAACTCGAACCGGCTTTTTGCTGTCGTGTGTCCAGGCCGACATTTTCCAAAGGCGAGCTCATCCCCTAGGCCAATCAGCAGGTCCTTAGAATGACATCTCTTCTCCTGGGAATCCTTGTCCCTCCTATGCCCTCTTTCTTGTCTGAGAGAGCCTGGGGATGATCAGACATCTGTGCTGGGCTAGGCGAGAGGGAGGCTTTCCCAGCCTTCACCATGCTTTAGCTGCCTGCCCCACGGGGACAATGATGCTTCCCCTGGCAAGGGGGCTCTAGCACAGTCAAGATGACCAGAAGTATCTGGAGAACAAGGGGAAACCAAGGCAAGCCCAGTGTAGCCTCTTATTTGGCAGGGAAATGGCATTAGGGTAGGTAGAGGCAAGTAGGGAGTCTGCTCACAGTGCCTTAGAAAAGGTTGAGGCCATTTGGCTCTCCATGGCCTGGTAGACTATTTGATGGCTCTCCTCTGCACCTGTTCTGCCCCTTTCCTCCTGATGACCACAACTGGTGCCCCTCATGGGCTTTACCTTCCCACCAGCAGCTGTCTGCCCTGCCAGTGCCCCCTAACTCCTCTGTTCTGCCCCTCTCCATCCCCCCCCCCACGGATTATAGAGGGGTTGCAACCCTCCAGCCCCGTCTCCCAGCACCCTCACGAGATTATGGTTTTGTCTGCAGTACCCCCAGGACAGAGCATGGAAGTCACAGTCCCCACCACTCTCAGTGTCCTCAATGGGTCCGACACCCGCCTGCCCTGTACCTTCAACTCCTGCTACACCGTGAACCACAAGCAGTTCTCTCTAAACTGGACTTACCAGGAATGTAGCAATTGCTCAGAGGAGATGGTAAGTCCCAGTGGTGGAGGACATGGGGGGGGGGAGCAAGAGCCCTGAAAGCATGAAGCCCAACACTCCCATCCCCACATCTGCCCTAGACCAGGGCCTCAGAGGACTCTGGGTAGGATATCTGACACAGAGGGCATGATGTCACCACAACTGAATGGCCCTTTTGAGGCTAAACCCCCTTTCTTCATGGGAGTCAGATGTGTCCCTATGATCCTCACAGCCCCTTGCACAATCATCTGCCCCTGCTATTCCACCCACCCCATCCCCCGACACCCCAGTTCCTCCAGTTCCGAATGAAGATCATTAACCTGAAGCTGGAGCGGTTTGGAGACCGTGTAGAGTTCTCCGGGAACCCAAGTAAGTATGACGTGTCGGTGACCCTGAAAAACGTGCAGCTGGAAGACGAAGGCATCTACAACTGCTATATCACCAACCCACCGGACCGCCACCGTGGCCATGGCAAGATCTACCTGCAGGTCCTTCTGGAAGGTAAGGGGGGCTGGGCTGCTGAAAGACACTGACCCTTCTCCCCAGCTTCGGCACTTCAGGGAGAGACTGGCATCCCGTCTCATCTCCAGGTGCTTGTGCTGGTGGAAGGCCTCCATGCCTTCTCTCTGGCCTTGAGGGAACAAGCCAACCACAGTCATAGCCCTTAGCAATAACAGCAGCTTTCGTAGGCTTGACCTCTTTTCCTCCACAAAACCCATGGAGACAGGAGCTATTATGCCAATTGTATGGACGAGGAAACTGGGGTTCGAGCATATCATACAATCCCTAACTACTACAATCAAATTTGGGTCTGATCTCAAAGTCCACAATACTGAATACTCCATTCTGGGGATGGATATTGAGGAAGCTTGGTGGTAGGGATGCTTAGCCATCAGTGGTCTAGGTTGCTTTGATTTTGACTAATGCCCTGTCTGTGAAGATGAGTCAAATCAGAGTCCCTCATATTTTGGGGAGCAGGGGAGACAGAACATCTCCCCAGCTCTACGGCTCTGCTTCTTTTCCTCAGTGCCCCCAGAGCGGGACTCCACGGTGGCAGTCATTGTGGGTGCCTCAGTGGGGGGCTTCTTGGCTGTGGTCATCTTGGTGCTGATGGTGGTCAAGTGCGTGAGGAGGAAAAAGGAGCAGAAGCTGAGCACAGATGACCTGAAGACTGAGGAGGAGGGCAAGACGGACGGTGAGGGCAACATGGAAGACGGTGCCAAGTAACCGCAGCCCGCCCCGACGCCCCTCCCTGTGTCCTGTGTCCTCTCACTCTCTGCCCTGTACAGTGTGACCCTGCCTGCTCTCTCTTGGTGTGCTTCTCTCAAACAGGACCCCAGATCGACCTGGGGCCTCACTTCCCATCCCCCCACCACCCATATCAAGGGTGACCTCCCTCCTTTTCATCCAAAAACTGCCTTGGTTTCTGAGATATGCGAGCCCTGGGGGAGCAGAGAAGGGTTCTAGCCTGTCAGTCTTTGCGGAAGAAAGACCATGCGTGTGGTCCCAAAGATGGGAAGGGGCGGGAGGGCAGTGGGAGAAGAGGCTGGTTGCCCATCTTGTCTACGGTTTGGTCTGATGGTGGTTTAAACTGTGGAGGTAGCAGTGTGTATGTATGCGGGGAGGGTGTCCTGTGCGGACCAGAGGCACCATGGGAATGACTCATGGTGGCTTTGCTGTGTTCCTCTGGCTACTCCCAGCACAGAACAACCATCAGGCTGGGGATGAAGGTGGGGTCCTGCCATTTGTGGGGCGCATTTTTAAAAATGTATTTAAAGTCAAGTGCATTTCGAGGGCGCTCAAGGAAAGCTGGGGCTGGGGCATTCCTGGACACGAGCCTTGGCCCAGAGAACTCGGCTCTGGCCTCATTTCCATCACTAGCTGTTCCCAGGGAGACTCTGGTTCTCTGTTGACTACCGCTCTCTTGGGGATGCTGCAGGAGCATTGCTGAAAAAGCAGCATCAGGCAAGATCATGCCCCACCCTAGGGACCCCCCC
>JABTXL010000888.1:5521269-5540945 GCA_025134845.1 Neodon shergylaensis | reverse complement strand
TAGCAGGATCATGCCCCACCCTAGGGACCCCCAGCAGGATCATGCCCTACCCTAGGGACCCCCCAGCAGGATCATGCCCCACCCTAGGGACCCCCCCAGCAGGATCATGCCCCACCCTAAGGACCCCCCAGCAGGATCATGTCCCATCATAGGGACCCCTTAGCAGGATCATGCCCCACCTTAGGGACCCCCTAGCAGGATCATGCCCCACCCTAGGGACCCTCAGCAGGATCATACCCACCCTAGGGACCCCCAGCAGGATCATGCCCTACCCTAGAGATCCCCCAGCAGAATCATGCCCTACCTTAGGGACCCCCCAGCAGGATCATGCCCTATCCTAGGGACCCCCCAGCAGGATCATGCCCCACCCTAGGGACCCCCAGAAGGATCATGCCCCACCCTAGGGACCCCCAGCAGGATTATACCCACCCTAGGGACCCCCAGCAGGATCATGCCCTACCCTAGGGACCCCCCAGCAGAATCATGCCCTACCTTAGGGACCCCCCAGCAGGATCATGCCCCACCCTAGGGACCACCCAGCAGGATCATGCCCCACCCTAGGGACCCCCCAGCAGGATCATGCCCCACCTTAGGGACCCCCCAGCAGGATCATGCCCCACCCTAGGGACCCCCAGCAGGATCATGCCCCACCCTAAGGACCCCCCAGCCGGATCATGACCCACCCTAGGGACCCCTTAGCAGGATCATGCCCCACCTTAGGGACCCCCAGCAGGATCATGCCCTACCTTAGGGACCCCCATGTGTGAAAACAAAATAAGAAACTTAGGGACCCCCAGCAGGATCATGTACCATCCTAGGGACCCCCCCCATCAGGATCATACCCCCCTACTGATCCCCCAGCAGAATCACTAGGGACCCTCAGCAGGAGACCTTTGTTGGAATCTGCTAGGGGACCAAGGGGTGCTGGCTTCATTACAAACACGTTTAGCTGCCTTCTCAAACAAGATGATCACCTAGGTCTCAGCCACTAGCCGCCAAGGCTCAGAACTCGTGTGTGTGTGTGTGTGTGTGTGTGTGTGTGTGTGTAGTGTGTGTATAGAGAGCAACTTCCTGCAGGGCTTCAGTTGGGGGTTTCTAGTTGCCTTTGGCAGGGTTTCCATCTGGTTTTTGGAAAGAAGAAAGAGAAGGCTGGAGGGCAATGTGAGAGGACTCAATAGAGCCTCTGAGCACTCACTGCCCCAGAACTCCCTTTGCAAGGGAGAGAGCTGCTCTTGTGCGAAGCCAACTTTCACTGCCGTTTTACTATCATTATAAGGAACTTGTCTAAGTCTAGAGCCGGGGAGAAAGGTGGGGTAGAAACCGCTCATTGGAGAGCATGGTGTTGGGAGATGCCCAGAGCCTCCTACAGATCAGGAGACTGAAGTGGCCAACAGAAGCTGAAGGAAGGTCTTGCCCAATTCTGGCTCCCTGGTCCCCACTTAGAACAAACAGAGCTTCCTGGTGGGAGGATCTCAAGTCTAGAAGGTGTTTGTGTGTGGTTGTGGTGGGGTTCATCTAGCCCCGCTCCCCTCCCAGGAATTCAGCCCCTATAAGCTCAGGGAGTTAGCTGTCCAGGGTAAGGAGTGAGTGTGGTGGATACAGGACCATGACAGTCTCAGGGACCAATCCTTGCCTCTGCTTATCAGATAGCCAACTAGAAGAGACAATGAGAGCAGATGGGAGGTTCCCTTTAATTCACTTCCATTCAACAACCATTTTTTTTTTGTTTTTTTGAGACAGGGTTTCTCTGTGGTTTTGGAGCCTGTCCTGGAACTAGCTCTTGTAGACCAGGCTGGTCTCGAACTCACAGAGATCCGCCTGCTCTGCCTCCCAAGTGCTGGGATTAAAGGCGTGCGCCACCACCGCCCGGCCAACAACCATTTCTTGAGCGTCTGCTCTATGCCAGGCACTGTGCTGGGTGCCAGGAGAATTACAAAGCCATAACAGGGTTAGGGACTGCCAGATCTGCACGGTAGGACCAAGATTAATATTTTGGTGCATCTACTTTCGCCTCTGTAGCCACTGCTTCCACAAGAGAGTCAGGGGAGAAGAAAGAAGGCTTTCGAATGTGGAGCTTGGGAAAGTAAGAGGGCAAGGGAAGAGGGAAGGTACCAAGGGAGGGGTTGGGGAGGTTGAGCATGGAGTAGGGGATGGGTAACCAACCAGAGAACTCCCGGTAAGGTGAATCTAGCCCTTCTGAAAGTTCTACACTCTGGCTCAGTACCTAACCGTCAGGCAACATACCACCAAAGGGACTAGGCTGAGCCACCAGGATGCCTGGAGCAGGTAGGCACTGCTTATCCTTCAAGCCAGCCAGCTAAGGGTGGAGAGATGAGTGGTGGGCACTTCAAAGCAGCTGGAACCAGAGGTGGTGGTATATACTTCGGCCGCTTGGAAAAGTGAGTTCTCATCACGTTGCACATGCCCTCTTCTCTCAGGATGCATTGACTTTGCTCACACTAGGTGGGCTACTTGTGAGATCCCCTGAGGGTTGTTTTAAGAAGGTCTGTCTCTTTAAGAAGCTGGAGTCTCTTGGGGTCTTTTTCTTTTCTGCCCTGATGGAGTGGGGTCCAGGGAGAGCAAGGGAGAACAATGCTGTCTCTGGACCCCACAGGCTGGGCCCGGAGCTTTTTCTGCCCCAGGTGCTTGCCCTCATGTTCACTTTCTTCTGGAGTGGCTTTAGACCCTCCTCCAGGGCCTCTGGGCTGTGAGGTTGGGAACAAAGCCAGGCTTCTGTGAGGTGAGGTGGGAAACCGTGAGATGTTTCCACCGGAGCCTTGTTCAACCTTGCTTCCCAGCTTACGCCTGCAAACTGCTCTCTCGCTGCTGCGTGGGCTCTGGGCTCCACTGCTGGCTGCATGCTCCCACCACTGTGTTCTCAATCACTCCTGCCTTTCCTGCCCTCCCAGAACCCCCGCCACACATCCCATCTGCCTCTTCCTCCTAATTAAGGGCCACTGCAAAGAAAGATGGGCTGGCTAACCCATGGGATTTAGCTTATGAGAACAAAGCACAATTTTTCAGGACTGAAAATGCCTTGAGGTGCCTTGGAACTGGCTTTGGAAATAGCTCTCTACCCCTCCAGCGATGAACTCATCAGTTATTCCCAGTTTATAAAAAAGGAAAAGCTGATTGGGTCCACGTTTGCCTGCGAGTCTCCTTGGGAAAGTTGGGCTGCTAAATATTTACAAGATCAAGTTAAGGAGGCAGACAGGTGGAAATACCAGCCAGGTCCAAAGAAGTTAGTCCCAGGTCATAGGAATGGCTTGGTGCAGTTGGAACGGGTGATAAACCAAGAAAACTTTCTTCCTACATATGTCTTAAGGATAGACGGCCTTGCTGTGCCTCTTGCTGATGTCTTCCTTTATTGACGCTTGCTGATGCGACTGTACATAGCCTTTCTATATAGGTATAGATATATTATATATGCATATATAAAACATCTCACTATGCCCACCCCAAAAGTTACACTGTTGGGGCGAGGGCATAACCACGTCTCAGTGTTTCCTAGTAGATTCACCAAAGGTTCCTTATGGAATGTTCTTCATGTTTTTGGGGGAGAGCCCAGCTGCATAGCAAGTGCTTATGCATGTCTAGGTTCTACATGCCGTTTGGTGGTTGGAAGGAGTGGTTGGGAGGGGAGAGAAGCTTAAACAAATGGTCTTCTGAGACCTGACTGCTGGGAGCAGGCTGAGTTTCTTTAGCGGTTTGTCTGGTTGCTTGGATCTGTTGGCTGCAATAAACACACTGTCTCCCCTGAATATCTCTCTAGTGTTGCGTGTTTTGTTTTGTTTGTTTGTTTGTTTTCCAGGGTAGGGGTAGGAGGAGACTGGGGGAGGGGAAGGTTTTTTTGGGAGTCTGATGGGAAGCCCTGATGCCCTTTCACTGCCCAGACACCATGCATCCTGCTGAATCTGAGGGCCTCAAAATCACCCACATTGCAAAAAAAAAAAAAAGTCTACCTGCCCACTCTTGTTTTTTCAGTCTGCTTGCTCTCCTGGACCCCAGAGGACTCCGTCCTCCACAGTGCTTACTTTGAGACAGGAGACTGAGCACCCGCTTACGGTTACTTCTAGGATGAAGATGACCCTTCTGCACCCAAGGCTGGCTGCTCTGCCGATGCCGCCTGCTCTTCCCATAGACAGATGGACCATCCTTCCTGCTCCTGGCTTCTTAGCGGTGTCTGACTAGGTAGTCAGCTCTCGGGCTTGCTCTGGAATCCAGAAAGAGAGGATGGCAGCTGGTCAGAGAGCCCCAGTGCAGCTTCAGTGGAGAGGGTGGCTGCTGGGAAGCCTCGTCTGGCAGCCTCTGTCTCATCTGCATTTGTATCATGGTATCCTATTTACATAGTGCTGACTCAGCCTTCAGACATTCAAGGACCAGAGAGAAGGCTCAGAGGCTAAAGGTACTTTGTTACAAAGTCCAACATCTTCCATGCCTGGGACTTACATGACAGAAGGAGAGAACCAACTCCTGCATATAAACACACACCACACACACACACGCACGCGCGCTAAAAGTGTAAACAATGTTCAAGACAAAGATCATCCTTCTGTCTAGGGACTTAAACTTTCTGAATGTCAAGGAAAGTGTGTAAGTAACTGGTCATTTTGTCATTTTTCTCTAACATTTCTGCCTGTTCTCTGGCTACCCGGAGACCCTCCTTAGTGGTTAGTGATCAGGAATACTCTAGGAAGATCTCAGGACTAGTGGCCCTAATACTTGTAATGGCCGCAGATGTGACCTGAGCTAGACATCAGGAAGGAAGCAGCAGTGTTAAGCAAAGGTGGCTGGTGTGGCATTAGGAGAACCAGAGGATCTTGGTTTAGGAAGGTACCTATTCCCTGGAGCCCTTGAGTCCTCCTGCAAGCAGTATGTCAGAGAGGATGTCTTTGTACACAACAGAAAGAGAAACTGAGGCAAGAGACTAAGTAGAAGAGACACTAGGGAGTCTATCTGGTTCCTTCAGGATCGACATAGGCACCGGATGCTTGGCCATGTCACCATCCATCAATCATTCTCTCTCTCTCTCTCTCTCTCTTAAATAACATTTGGAAGGTTTGGACTGGGCCTGACTTCTAGGAGGTGGGGATTCAGCCATTCACCTTAGTGTGATGTCTTTGACCTGCTTGAGCTCAGATAGGATAGTTTTGATTGCAGCTCCTTGCCTTGGGGGAGAAGACTTCCCCACATCCTACCTCCTTCTCTGATTGGTCAGGCCACTGGTTTCCTGAGTTCCTCAGCCAGCTGAGAGGACCAAGCCAAGCTATTCCTTCACTATCCTGAGGGGAAGCCACTTGTGGGATAGGAATCTGGACCACAGAAAGGGAGCAAGCAAATAGATATTTCCAATCCTCAGGGATGGGAGGGCCGGCCCCACAGAATTCACAGCCAAGTCTTCTCAGTGTCCTAAAGGGGAAACTGAGGACCAGAATTTGCTTAAGGCTGCATGTTGAATCAAGAACAGAGAGGGTCTTGTAGTGGGTTAAAAAATTACCACTCTTCCCTTCCTACAACCCCCATCTAGTGCGGGGCCTAGCTCAGCACAGCAGCCCATGACAGCCCAGCTCCTGCTCTTTCCCTTTCTAGCGGCATGCTTCCTTAAAGGCTCAGTTTTCAATGATGAAGTTCAGAGATGAGAAGTCACAGGGTTGGCCAACAGCAGAGGCAGAACTAGAGCCCAGGTCTTTCTTCCAAGCTGACCTGATACCCATGGACAAGAAGACCACTTTCCTTTGGTTCTCCTTCTGAGTCCCATTTCACGCTCATCGCCGTGCTTGCTTTACATTGGTTTGCTTGCCTGCTCTTTTTAGGTTACGGGTCTCCCACCCATCTTGCAGGGGAGTCTCCAGCCAGCGGGTGAGAGTTCCAGGGACCCAGGAGCAGGGTGCCCAGCCTGGGACCCACATCTTGAATTCTAATGTGACATACAGAGGAATCAGCCAAGGACCCTATTGTCCTACAGGACAGAAAAGACCCCAGACTAAGATGGGGGAGAAAGGCTGGGGGTGGAGAAGGGAGAACGGAGGACCCCAGAGCAGATAAATAGGAAGCAGGGAGTAGAGGGTGTGTTGATGCAGTTTCTCCTTCTCCGGCAATGATGACCTTAAAAGTCCAAGAGGTGCTACGGAAAGGGCCTGAATTAGACCCTGGACGCTGAGTTTGGCTGCTTGGGATTCTATGGAAGGGGGCAAAGCCCTCTTTATTCTGACTCCAGCTGTCTCTTGTTTCTTTTTTATTATTATTATTTATTTATTTATTAAAGATTTCTGTCTCCTCCCTGCCACCGCCTCCCATTTCCCTCCCCCTCCCTCAAACAACTCCCCCTCCCTCATCATGTCTCTTGTTTCTTAATTGTGTCTATAAGCCATTTATCCCAACAGGCTGAGTGGTCCCCATACATGGGCACAAAGGCAGAGGGAAGAGGGTACATGTAGCCAGGAAGGGAAGTGTGCATCCCAGCTGTTGGCAGACACAGCGGGGCAGGCTGTGGTCACGCGGGTCAGACTGCTCTCCTTCCGCCCAAGGCAAAACACTAGGCCTGGCTGGCAGAGGTGGCTATTGATCCAGTGGAGGTCAGCTGTGCAGGCGACGAATTTCCCGAGGTAATGAGATCTCCACTCCGGAAGATAGTCAAGCACAGCTTGGAGGTGTTGTCAAGAAGGTTCAAGTATCTCAAGTATCGGGTAGTACCATTAGGTAACCTTTAGGACCACTGACAACAATCCTCCCAGTCCTTATTTTAGGACTCACAGGAGAGAAGTAGGATTAACCCTTGCTTGCTGGGAGATAAATAAGACTGATGTCTATCCCTTCGTCATTCTATTTAGCCATGGTCTTCCCTGGGCCTCCTTTGTACCCCACTTTTTACACTGACTTATTTTTTTGTTTATTTGCATGTGTGTGTGTGCATGTGGAGGTCAGAGGGCAACTTGCAGGAGTGGGTTCTCTCCCTCCACCATGTGGGTCCTGGGGACCGAACTCAGATTGTCAGGCTTGGCCGCAGGCACCCCCGGAGCCGTCTCACGTCTCACCCGCCGTACCTATACTCCCTTGCTCACATCTTCTTCACACGAAGTGGTGGGGGTGGTGGGAGTGTTGGCACAGCCCGTGTAGACTGAGAAAAGAGGCTGGAAGACGGGGAGAAATGTGAGACCCGGCGCCCTGTGCAGTGTCTTTCCAAAGACAAGCCGAGTTTAACTTGCTTCCTTTGGCCTGCCAGCCAGGGCTGTGGATTTCCCTGTCTTTACAGATAAGACCATACATAAAAGATGAAAGTCCTCGCCCCTCCCCTGGGGGCCTTTCTTTACTTCTTACCTCTCTGTCTCTGCCAGTCTGCCACATCCCTACTGCTGTCCCTCTCCACTGCAGCTGGCCCTGTTGGTAGGACAAGGGATAGCTTTCATGTCCTACCTGACTGGGCTTGAATGACAGTGGGCTAGACCTTAGGGGCAGCCACTATTTATTAAGTAGCTGTCGTGTCTGGCACTGAGCGAGGCGTTCTGTGTCAGTCTAGCTAAGCATAAAGGCGCACCCCAAATGCTTATTCCTTCTGTATGTCTGCAGGCGGGGAAACAAAGTTCTGCTGCAGTAGGCATATGTATAAACGAGACGATATGGCTAGGGAAGTGCAGAGCTGACTTAAAGACCAGGGCCACGAGAAACCAAGGCCATCACTTTACATCCATGAAGACAGGGGAGTGGTTTTCCGCAGTCCAAAGACTTAGGGGCAGGTGGAGGAAGGGTGAGTGGAGCCGACTCCAAAATGGTCACAGGTGATGTAGGGGTCAAATGGAGCAGGGGCAAAGCTTTCCTAGAGCCCTCTGATGTCCCATTTGGGTCTGGCGCTCTGACTCCCTGGCTCTGTGTGTACAGTGGCGGCCTCTGCTGGCCACCTTCTCCCCACCTTCTCCCCTTGGCCGCTAGCTCCTCCTGTCTCTACTGCAAGCCTGTGAGCCTCCTTACCCTCCCTGCCTGAGCTCTCTCAGTCCCATGGCTTCTCCTCAGCCTGTCACACTAACTTCCTGAAGCTGCCTTCCACCCAGGGACGGGTTCCAGCCATCCTTTTCACTTCTCTTCTCCCCGTTCCCTCCTCTCCACACCATCCTCTCTTCCTCCCTGGCATACCTCCTCTCCTTGCTGCCACTCCCCTTATATGTCAGGATTGGAATATTTAGGGAGTCCTGCCTGGCACTCTACACAGTTTGGTATTTTGGTATCTGGTGCCCATTTGAGGGGCAGGACAGGGTCCTGTTTCAGAAGCACATGTAGCCACTTAGCTAATAGGATAGCTTCCCAATGAACAGCAGCTGTAATGGATAATAAACCTTCCCCAAACCTCTGGATCGCATGCCTCTTGAGCCCTAATCCTCCACGGATAAGAGAGCAGGGTACTTGGTGACCCAGGGAGCAGAGTTAAGTATAGCTCTGGGGTGTTGGTTAGGGTGGCTAAGATTCTGCCCAGGGGCTTCAGTTCCCACCCCAGTGTAGTTCCCAAGAAAGAGATGCCCAGGACTCACCCGTCTCTGAGCTGCTCCTAGAAGTGGGCACACACCCCTCTCCAGCTTGGGACTGTCCGGCCAGGAGAGACAAGCTCGGGATGGTTCGACTCCCTCCTTCCTTTGCCCTCCTCCTTCCAATGAGCTCATCCGTCTGGGGCTCCCCATCCCCCTTTGCCCTAGAGGGTGTTTGGACAGAACCTGGCAGAAAGTGAGGAAAGAAGGGATGGAGGGAGTGTCTGCTTACCTGCCTATGCCCTGAGCCCCTAGGAAGTGGAGGCAGTGAGAAGAAAGAGAGAACTCCCCTCAAGAAGGGAGACTGTGAGAGTTTAGCTTTCTACCAACTCACTGATGCCCCGGGAGCCCTGAACTGAGGTGGCTGTGCAGCATCCTTTGCTGGACTGATCAGCCACGTGCCTGCGGGCTGGTTTGGTGCATGCTGTCTTGTTAACTCTCTCAGCACCTGCCAAACTTCCATGCATGCCAAGGGAGTGGCTGAATGAGGCAGCCACTGAGCCAAGGGAGGGGGTGAGTGGGGAGGGGCTGAACGGTAGACTCAGATACTCTAGAAAGAAGTTCCAGAGCATTGGTCCAGACAGCATCAGCCAAAGCCCCCACCCATCCAAGAGGCAGAAGAACTTGCGGGCTTTTAACTTTGATGCAGAGTCTGATCCTTGTAGTCTCGCTGAGATGGGGGCCCTGTTTACAAGTTGAGAGGAACTGAGGGTAAGCAAGATGCAGAGGCAGCTCTTGGTAGGGATCCAGCGCCTGAAGGGAGCCAGAAGGTGAGGGTGTAGGGCGAGCTTCTGCAGAACCCTCAATCAGTGGTTCTGTGCTCACAGTGCCTGCAGTTACCTGCAGTGTCCTGAGAAGAGTGTGCAAAGGCCTCTGGGAGAGGAGGCAGGAGAGGCAGTAGGCAGTGGAAAAGGGCAATGGGGAGCCCACGGGGAGGAAGTGCCCTGCCAGGCTTCTGCAGTTTAGGAAGAATGCCTCTTGAAACAGCTCTGGAGACCTCATCCTGTGCCTGATTTCCTTCCCTCTGGCACAGAATCCTGGCCCACTTGCTGGGAACTGACAGAAGGAAGTCTTTTATCCACTGGCCAGGGTCACCTGTAGAAGGTGATCCTGTTGAACAAGTGAGCATCTCCTGGTATCAGAACGACTCTGAGGTCTCCATTTCTGTGGTCCTGCCCCCCTCTTCGGTGAATACTCTAGATGCTCCCCTGTTCCAGAAATAGCCCCCCCTCCCTAACTCTATTCTAGCTCCTCAAGAGGCTTAGGAAAGTGGGTTTTCTGCTGAGTCAGTTGTCTGGTCTGATTTGGGGGGTGCTAACCTACCTGAATTCCCAAGAAAGCCTCTCCTTCCATGTCAGCCTGGGCCATCTCTGCCAGCCTGAGAAATGGATGATTCCCTGGCAGCTGTTTGTCTCTGACCCAACCCATCTCAACGTCCCCGCACACTTTGAGGGGTTTCTGAGCCAAGCCACCCAGACCTGGGTGTGTCACCCATTCCCAAGAATCAGGATGGCCAGGGGCACCAGTGGGGCTGTGGTACCAGACACCCAGCTTCCCGGAAGGAGCTGACATTTCATTTGCTCTCCCGTGACTGGGGGCTTCTGATAGAAAAAGGGGTGGCTAGGGTTGGCCTCCTTAAGACTTTCCCAAGGGTGGGGAGAAGGAATGGGCCTTCCACACCCTGTCCCTTGGCCTCCTCAGGAGCCTCTTAGCTCTGTTGCTGTACTGGCTTTCTGCAGTGTCTGGAGGGAGGTGCTCTATAAATGTGAAACCCTCTCAGGCTACCACAGCTTAGAGTTTCCCAAGCCCTTGTTCTGCCCCAACAGGGGCCCTGCTAGTGTTCAGAGAACTGTCAGGTGTGTGGGGTGTAGAAACCAAAGAGTAGAGAGAAACCTGCGATTTTGTAGGTGGCCTTGGCCCACACATACTCCTTCTCTGGCCCACATCTTTATGCGTGGCAGTGGGCAATGGCATGGTAAGGGCCCTCTCAGCTAAAGAATCCAGGGAACGGCAAGAGATGTGGGGGGGAGAGCACTCAGGGGAACTAGTCACCTTCCTCTGCCACCAGGGTCTAAAGATATCTCTGGAGTTCCTGCCCCCCTCCCCTGCCACCATTTTCCAGGCAGGGGTCACTTTCTTTTCTTTTGGCTTTACCTCCTCTCACCTCAGCCTACTGCTCCGAGAAACATGACCCTGCTGTAAAAATAACATGGGCAGTGTGGAACCTGGCCTTGTCTGCAGGGTGGAAGGACCTCCTGGGGCAAGAAAAGGTCAAGCCTCTCCTGGACGTGGCTTTGCCCCTGAGGCCCCAGGCTTCTGTGAACTTGATGTGTTGTGTGTTCACCCTGTGTGCCTAGGTCTCTGCTAAGCATGTTAGCATGTGTTTATCTCTCCAGGACTTCACATCCAGTCCCACTTCTAATGCTGACAAGGCCTGTGGCAAGGTACAAGAGCAAAAGGCGCATGGGTCTAAATGTAGCTTATCAATCAGGATAATCAGCTAGGCGTGGTGACTCACACCTATAATCCCAGCACTCAAGAGGCAGAGGCAGGTGGTTCTCTGAGTTGGGAGCCCAGCCTAGTCTATGTTGCTGGTCTATAGGGCTACACAGAGAAATCCTGTCTCAAAATAAACAAACAAATAAAAAAACCACAAAAAATCAAACCCCAAACAAGAAACAACAACAACAAATCAGGACAGTAAGTTTATCTCCTATCCTCTGCCTTTGACTGCTTTTCCTGGATGATCTAGAAGGTCTGGTCCAAAACGGGAATTTTCAGACTTTCCCCTAGTTGTCTTGCTTTTTTTGGCTGCTCCTTCATCAACAGGAACTCTAGTGCACACACAGGAACCTGCTCAATCAAGCTTGCCTGAGGGTCTATGGACACACTCCTCATTTCAGAGGACAGACTAGAGAGGAGCCCAATTCAGACCCCTGGACATCCCCAAACTGTTGAGAACTGAGAGGGGGTGCGGTCCCTGTTACGGTCCCCTGGAGTCATGGACCAGCATGAGGTCCTCTAAAACTAGGAGCCTAGGGCTGTCCTCCCTGTTATCCTGGGTTGAGGATGATGCTGTTTTTCATGACCTCAGGAGGTAAATATCATGAGGTCACCATCCGGCAGAGGAGCAGAGACTTCTCCAGAAAGTTCTGAGCCTTGTTCCGAGTTCTCCAGCAGCAAATGCAGGCATCAGAGTTGTTCAACTAACTACCTTGACAACGACAACGGCAACGACAACGACGAGGCTAAAGAAGAAAACAGCAGGGTTCTCCCCGCAGACACTTAACATTCTGCATACAACCTCAAGGGTCTCTTATGGCACTGAAGCCTACCAGGAACTCCAGTTTTGAAAATGGGTGGCGGGTGTGGTGTTATGCCTGAAGAAGGGATGGAGGATGTGTTTCCAAGGTTTAACTTATCTCCAAATAGAGAATATTTGTCCTCAAGGTTTGGGTAGCTGACGGGGGAGGAGAGGGTCTTCAGGGGCATCCTTGGTTTTTATGATTACCGACACTCCCCTCCTCCTCCTGCTCAGCACTAGGGGGAAAGTAAGCTCTCTCCAAATGTCTGTCACTAGCTCTCTAACATGCATAGAGTCTGCAGAAATGGGTTAATGGGCGGTATGCAGGGGCAATTTACAGATGAAACTCGGTTTCCCACGGCCTAAAAGCCACCCACAGAGCGAACGAGCGGCGTGGCGGGAGGCGAAGCGTGCGGGTCCAGGTCTGCACCCGGTAGTCCGCAGCGGGCAAGCCGGCACACGCCCACCGGCTGCGGCAGCGCCCACTGCGGACGTCCTCCCCGCGGTCCCGGGAGAGGCAGCCGCTGCCCTTACTCGTGTTCTCTGAGCGGAACAAAACAGCCTTCCAACAAACCTAAAAGCTCCACCTCTACTCCCCCGTGAACTCTTCTCCTAATTGGCAGCTCGGCGCATGGGATGATGCGGGCGGCTGCGGGCCGGCCCCGCAGTGCCAAACCGCAACATTCCTATCCAACTGGAGAGGGAGAGGGCTGCCCGGGCTGGACCCCACGATCCTGATCCGTCACCGTGAGAAACCGGCGGGGACGCCGCCCCTCCTGCGGCTGGAGCGCTTCCAGAGCAGAGGCGCATCGCAGTGCCGCTCGCCCCGGCGTCCTCCCTCCAGCTCCGGCTCCTCCTCCTCCCCTCCAGCCCCGGCGCCCGCAGCGGGCTCCAAGAGGCGGTCGGGCGAGCCTCCTCCTCTTCGTCCTCCCCCTCGTCTTGCTCTCTCGCGGCTAACTTTCCCGAGCCCCGACCCGCTGCGCGGAGCACCCCCGCCAGCTGCCGGGCCCAGAGCCGACCTCGGGCGGAGAGTGCGGGGGTGCCCACTATCTCATCCCAAGCCCTCGGAGCGCTCCGGAGAGAACAGGACCATGTTCTGGCCTGGGGACCGAGGCAAAACCCTGGCGAGATGGCTGGGCACTGGGCTTTTGGGTAAGACAGCTCCAGCTTTGTCTTTTCTCTCGCCTCTTTCTTACCCCCACCCCACCCCGAAGGAGGGGGACACTGAAGAAGAGGGGTACCTTAGACAAGGTGGCACCAAATGAGTGGATGGCCGTCTTCCTGCTGGGCGCTTAGCTTTGATACTACGTTCCCTGGGAACCCTGTGCACCCCCCTCCCCCACTGTCATCCTAGCAGAGTTTCCTGTTCCCTCCGGTGCCTTTTGGAGCCGGTCTTGGGGCTGCTGCAGGGGAATCCTTCTAAGTCCCGGAGTTCAGGCATGCTGGCGGAGGGGTCTACTGCCTGGAGTGTGGAGGTTCCAGGGGGTTTGCCACTCTCTCCTGGAGCTATTGGCTTGCTTTCCTGGCAGCAGGGATGAACCACTGGGGGACACGGGTCTTCCATCTTCTGTCTTCTCTGGTGTCACTGTAACTCTGTGTTAAATGCTGGAAGGGCTTGGAAGGAACTAGAGGACCATTTAAAAGCCACCTTTTCAGAAGGGCCTCGTCCCTCTTCCTGTAAAGGGATTCTATGAGGAAGACCTCTTTGGCCTGCCTCTGGCTCTTTGTGTGGGGGAAGCCTGTGTGGAGAGAGGAGTCAGGTCCAGAGGACGCAGAGGGTATAGACTATTATGACTATCTATTAATATTCACATGATGGTTCTGAGTGTCAAACTCCAAGAGATTAGGCAATGGTATTTATTAGTTCAGAATGTAAATCACAGCCTGACTTCCAACGTGAGCCTGCTCCATCTCTGCGACCTGGGCCTCTTCTTGTTTATATATGTCAGATTTGGGTTTGGACAGCTAGCCCCCGCCCCGCATTGGGTCAGGTGCATGGTGGAGGTATTTGTGGTGGTAGCAGGGGACAGAGGCCTCTAAGAGTAGCCACTCTTGCCCCTGTAAGCCATGTGCAGACCTGTCCTGTGGGTACATCTCAGGTGTTAGGGGTGGTGGGGGGCAGCATTCTTTTGTTCCTGAGCTCTGGTTTACTCACCTCCCTGAGGCCGGATGTAAGACATTGGTGCTTTGTCCCGTAAGCATCGGCACAGAAGTTATAAGGGTTTCACGGCAACACCTTAAAGTTCAGGGCTCCTCTTCGTGGGATGGGTATAGAGTCATTCCATGGGAGTTCCCCTGTGGCCATGGCAGGGGTGAGGGGCCGCTGTGGCACCAAAACTCCAGTCATTACCCCAGTCGCTGTATGTTACGGTTCTCCTTATCCTGTGGCTGGTTGGCCAACAGGGTGCCAGACCTTGCACTACTAGAATATTCATAGAACCAGACTTTTGTAGACACCCAAGAGGGCTCTAGGAACTGGGGGTGGGGCGAGAGGAGAGCAGGGCAGAGCTTTGGTATGAGCAGACAGGGACTTTGAAAACCACAGCATGGAGCTTTCCAAAAAGTGAGGGAGGTGTGGTCCAGAGAGGTATGGTATTGTGCCTAAGGTACACGGCCAGTTGATGGTCAAGTGGGCCAGAGTCCAGGCCATCTGGTGAGGGGAAGGTCAGTGGGGCTTGTGTAGGGCTTGGGAACCAGTGAAGCCCTGGGTCCTGGCATGGAAGCTATGGGCTTGATGAGTGCTTAGACCTTTGTTGACACAGCTGGGGAGACTGTCCCAGGAATCCTCCCCACTCTCTCCGGGTTAACTCAGTGTCATGGACTGAGCCCCCAGTGGGTTTTGATAACACACAAGCTAGCCTTTTCTGAACCTAAGAAGTAGCTCCCAAGGCCTCATTGCTGCAACTGGGGTTTATATGGGTTCCAGTCTTTTCCTATGCAGCTGGTAGTGTGTCGTTCTGCCCACCCCTTCCTCGCTCCGTGATTTGCTTAATTGCCATGATCTGTGTTTAATTATCACTTGTGAGGGCGCTGTGTTGCACAACCCTCTCTCCCCTGGTATGTATTTATTAAGGGCTTGTTTAATGAGCGCACAATTAAAGAGAGGGTGTTTAGTCCCATTCAGAGGGAGAAACCAGCAAGGCTAAACTGGGCGATCCTGGGGAAGAGGAGAAGAGGGGCCGGGTGGTCTGCATCCGGGAAACATGACTAACCCTTGGAATCAACAGAAGGCAGGCTTTGGGGAGCAGGCAATACTGGGTCCCTAAACCCTATGACTGGCTACCTCCTGGAGGAATCACCTTTGCCCTGTGGCTGCTCCCTGAGGGGAGGTAGGCACATCCCCATAAGCCCTGGATGTGGTGGACTGACACCACTGCCCAGTGGCCTCTAAGGAAAAGAACAGACCTACTGTTTGGACGGACTTGTTTGTGAAGCTGATTTCCCTGATCCAGGGCTGTCTCAGGGGCATGTGTGTATCCTGGCAAAGCTCCTGGGGGTGGGCAGGAAGCAGGCAGGTAGGTTGCCTAGGGTGAGGGAGCAGAAATCTTTCCTCTGCCATAGGGCCCAGGAGCCTTGTGGAGCCCAGCCCTGCTTCCCCAGGCCCCAGAGGCCTCTCTCCCAGGAGGGGTCCTTGTCTCACTGCCCTCCACCGACCCACTTTCTTCCTTTAAGCTCTGACTCTGAGCCATTCTCCTTCCCTGGGGCCAGAGAGTCTCCGCTGAGCTTTTGCTCGCTGCCTGCTCCGCAAGTCCTTGGAGCTAAACTTAGAGCAGGCACTATCCTGCTCTCCTTCTGCCCCCTACCCTACCTGGGTGTGACTGATCTCTGGGTATGGGCAAAGCTTATGGAACATTTCCAGCCCAGCTTCGACCTTACAGTGGGTGGCAATAGTCGTCAGGTTCCTGCTGGTGTGAATATTCAATAGGATAGCCGTGTGTATGTACATGTGTGTGCAGGGATGTGTGTGGGTGTCATCAATCAGGTGACACAGGTTCTGTCATTTGACCTGTAGCTTCTGGATGAATAGCAAAGCTGGCTGGCCAGTGAGCCCAAGACATGCTCCCGTCTCTGCCCTCTCCGTTCTGGAATTTCAAACCCATACCACCATACCCATCCCCCCTTTTTTTTCTTTGACAAGGTTTCAGGTAATTAAACTCATTTTTGCTAGTAAGCACTTTCCTTACTGAGTCATGCCCACAGCCCTAAATACAAAAACTTTATTACAACTTGTGAATTTTGAGACTCTGTCTCCCTGGAAGAAGTGCCATTGGGGTGGCAGGAGCTAGGGTCCTCTGAAGATGGCTCCTGAGAGGGGCTAAATGACTTAGGAAAAGCCAGGCTGTGAGAATCCACAGGCCTCTGACAGAGGAGACGTCATTGGTCCCACAGTGCCAGAAGGGCCAGAAAGAGGCCCAACTGGCAGACATAACCACACACCCGTGCTGGTATTCCAAACAGGGAACTTTTGGGCAAAGCAAGAAAGTCCTTTACTTAGGGAAATAGCCACATGGAAATTATCCAAGATGTGGTAGAGGGTAAAGAAATAAATCAATGTATCCGTAGCCTGGAGACAGTCTTGGTTGTCCTGGTTGTATCCAGTGCTGGTAGGGAGACAGCCCTGTCCCCCTTGCCCCTTTTAAGCAATGTCTTCTACCTGGTATGCTCTCTTCCTGAGGTCCTTGTGTTTTACAGCCCCATATTTTGGCTTCCCACCAAGCTTGGGAGGTAGACAGGTTTACAGCCCTCCCTGCACTGCTCTGGGGTTGCGCCTGCAGGACGCAGAATGTGTGGCATCTCTGACTTTGTCAAGGTCAGCAGGCAGACTGGGGCCTGCCTGGGGACTGCTGACCAGTCCATTCTAGCTTTGGCCAACCTGCTTAAGTAGCCCTCCAGGGGCCTGTTAGTGGATCCTGACCCGTGTTCCTCCCCAAGCTCAGCATCATGGGAGTTCGTGCACCGACCTCCTAGACACAGCCGGCAGGACTTCCTCGCGCCTGGCTGGGTGGGCAGCGTATTGCAGAAGTACCCCGGCAGGGATGCCTCTGTGGAAACCATCTCTACCGGTTTCTTTTATCCGCTCTAGCCTGGTGAGGATATGACAGTGCTTCACTGAGAGTCCTGAGTGTATTAGATAGAGTTAAGTCATCCGCATCAGGCAGAAATGCGTGCTATGCAGTGAGCCAGAACTTAAAGAAATAGTGTTCTTCCTTCTGAACTTCTCGTTTGTTCTGTTCTGCTTCTGTGCAGTTAAAGCATTTTCTTAAAGCAGCCATGGGGGCACTTGCTTGTAATCCCAGCACCTCAGGAGGTGGAGGTGGATGACAAGTTCAAGGTCATTCTTGGTTGCAGAGAAAGTTCTAGTCTGGCCTATTTAAGACACCTTCTCTAGAGCAAACAGATGATCATGTCCCTTTG
Source organism: Neodon shergylaensis (assembly GCA_025134845.1). Classification (NCBI taxonomy): domain Eukaryota; kingdom Metazoa; phylum Chordata; class Mammalia; order Rodentia; family Cricetidae; genus Neodon; species Neodon shergylaensis. The sequence continues at coordinate 5,523,713 of JABTXL010000888.1, read as the reverse complement.
ATGTGTTCCTATGCTCTGCAATTTTTCATTTGAACTGGAGTTAGAGGGAGGAATCTGATCCTTGAGATGAGTCCCTTGTCGTCATCAGGACCTGATTCAGGTGTTAGCTTAGAACCGGAGTCTAGGAATTCCCAGCGAGCTTGCCTCCTCCCTCCTTCCCTCCCTCCCTTTCTTCTTCTCAATTCCTTTCCACTCTCCATTCCTTTTATTTTTTTTTTGAGACAGTCTCCAGCAGCAGCAGAAGCTGCTCTCGGAACCCCAGTGACCCTCCTGCCTCTGCTGAGTGCTGGGAATCCCGGTGCGAGCCATCACGTCCAGTTTAGGAAGCTTCTTTTTTCTTTACAACTGTAAGGACGTGTTTATGTTTTCACGTGTGACTGCGGGCCTGCAGCAGTGCGTGCATGCAGGTCAGAGGACACCGTTGATCCTTGCCTTCCACCTCATTTGAGACAGGATCTCTCTCTTGTTTTCTGGCTGTGTATACCAGGCTAGCGGGCTCACAACCTTCCAGAACTCCTCCTGTTCCTGTCACCCATCTCCCTGTGCTAACACTGGAATTACTGATGCTTTATTCTACACACCGGCTTTTACTTGGGTTCTGGGGATTTGAACTCAGGTCCTCATGCTTACGTGGCAATCACTGTTACTCACTGAGCCATCTCCCCAGCCCAGAAGCTGCCTTTCTTCAGTGCTTCCTTGTCTTCTGCTCTACATCCTGGTTCTGGGTTTGGAGGGCTCTGGGAGACCCTGAAAGCAGAGCTCCAGGCTCCCATCCTCTTGTGCTGGTTCTAGGCTGGACAATGAACAACTATGGCTGCCCTGTTCCTAGACCTTGGGGGAGAGTTGGGGTAGAGGACAGCAGAGATAAAACAAGAACCAGCCTCCCTCGGGAGCACTGAGCCCCATCAGAATGGCTCTTTCAGATGGGGGAAAGCAGATCTGTTTCTGAGCTGCCTACTTACTTTCTGGTTATGTGGCTTTTTATAGGTTTATTTCTTTGAGGCGTTTATTGGGAATAAGAGGTATGACAAGGATGAAATATGCACCCATCCTATCACACAGTAGGTCCCAAGTGCCAAAGAGGACCTTCACTGTGTGGTTGCTGGGAAAACCACTTCACCTCTCTGAGCCTCAGTTTCATCATATGTAACATGAGAACAAGTGTACCTGCCATTTAGTATCCTATTAGAAGTGGGGATGACTGTGTGGGAGCCCTCTAGTGCAGTCATTTTCACTTTGTGGTTTGCACCCACACTGTTCCCTGGGAGCTACAGAGAGAGGCCAGCTCTGAAGACTCAGATAGTCAGTAGCTCCAGGGGCCGACCCACAGCAGCCTATGCCTGTCCCCAGATGATTTTAATGCCTCTCAGCATGGAAAGTCATTGCAATCGTTCCCGATGCATTGTATGTGTGCGTGCGCGCACACACAGACAGGCAGACAGAGACACACACACACACAGTTGCTGATCCAAGTAATCTATCAAGAGTTGGAGCCGCAGTGGGCAAATGCACCTATTTTAGGATGTGTGGAGGGGTTTCCTGGCTTTGGGAGCATGAGATGCTGGAACCATTTTCCTCCCTGACCTTAATGGAATTGCCGACTTCTCTAGGCTTAGCTTCCTCTCCAGTGTGATCTATAATCCTAGACATGATGGGGTAGCAGAAGGCTGAAAGGCGCCAGGCACACCGTAAATGCTTCATGAATATCTGCTCTGTTGTCATCACTGGCCATGGCAGGAGTCAGGAATGGTTACTGGGCCATAGGGTGCATTTTCTGACTTGGTGAGTGTGTGTGTGTGTGTGTGGGGGGGGGCAGCCAGAAACAAAGGGGACACAAGGAAGGGGAAGGGACCCTTGAGAGCTGGAGCAGGGCCGCCAGCACTTCTCTGAGCTTCTCTGCTATTTAGGAGCATGGTCATTATTGTGGGCAAAGCAAGAGGAAACTGACTTAGGATGCAGCAGGAGGGAATTAAGTTAGAAAACAGAGGGCTTTCCTGAGAATTAAGATAGGAGTGACCGCTCATTTCCCCTAGGGGCAAGGAAAAGTGAGGATTCAGTCGTGGATCTTCTACCCTGAACCGACCTTGAGGGAGTAGAGTGGAAAGAAGCATTAGATTCTTTAAGAGCCCTCCTAGGAGGGCAATGTCTTCTGGGGCAGAAGGACATCCTGCGGTGGGGGTGTGGGGGCAGAGGGGTGTCCTGCGGTGGGGGGCAGAGGGATGTCCTGCGGTGGGGGTGTGGGAGGCAAAGGGTTGTAGTGAGGAGGAGGTGTGGGGGACAGAGGGATGTCCTGTGGAGCGTGTGTATGTGCGCGTGTGTGCGTGCGTGTGTCTGTGTTGGGGGGTGGCAGAGTGTGGAGGGTGTGTGAGAGTTAGGGGAATGCCCTGTGGAGGGTGTTGGGACGCCGCGGGGTTGTCATTGTGGTTCTTAGGGTGAGGTTGCGG
>JABTXL010000888.1:5460702-5521259 GCA_025134845.1 Neodon shergylaensis | reverse complement strand
TGGCAGAGCGAGCGGAGGAAAATGAAGGGTCTTTCTGGGCATGGACAGGGTTGGCACTCAAGGGAGGCCGCTGTGACTTTTGACAACTCTGATCTTTTCCTGCGCCAGCTCATAGACGGCATTGTGAAGAACGAGAAGTCTGATCCCAAGGTGAGGACGAAGGATGATGACCGTATTACCCTGGAGGGCTCCACCAAGGAGAAGATGAACAACATCTCCATCCTGCTGAGTGACCTGGAGTTCAGTGACACCGGCAAATATACCTGCTTCGTGAGGAACCCCAAAGAGAAGGACCTGAACAACTCTGCCACCATCTTCCTCCAAGTGGTTGATAAGTGTATGTAGTCGGGGTGGGTGGGGGTGGTAGGGTAGGAAGGACTTGGGGTGCCCATCTCAGGGTGGCATTGAAATGGCAAAGTAGGCCATGATGGCGATTTCTTTCTCTTTACACTTGCAAGAGTTCCTGGAGTTACATATGGTAGCTAGAAGAAGTCGGCTATGGAGTGGCTTGGGAATAGCACTGAGTACCTTTGAGCCTTGATTTCCTAGTCCATAGAATAGACACATGGCTGCCTTCTGTCAGGGTGACTGTGAAGGCCAGGGGAGCTAGCTGGGAGTGTTTGGTGGCATTAGGCTCTCTGCTTGTGGGTGGTCTTTGCTCCTTTGTACTTGTACAGCAAGTGTTGGATGGCTGTCGGGTGTTGTTGTAAAAGATGCTGCGACTGGTACACAGAATTCTTCTTTGTGGAGTGTGTAGTTCAGAGTAAGACAAGCAGATCGACATCCCCAAGCAGACAGCAGTGGTACAGATGCTTCCCGAAGAGATAGAATGAGGTGTGGTCTTTCCCCTACGGAATTGGGTACAGGTAGGCCAATTAAGCAGTGAAGGTATTGAAGACAAGAGCCAGGTAGCCACACGCCTCTACTCCATGGAGGTGGTCAGAGAAGCAAAGGGGGATAAATAGGTGAGAAGTTAGGCTGGGCACCTTGCAGCTGAGGATGCTGGAAGACAACGCCTTCTGCATGTCCCCCTCCCCCCCAATGGCCAAATCAAGAAACCCTGGAGATGGGACAGCAGGAGTTGAACTTGGGTTCTTCCAAGGGCAGAGCCTGAGGTCATCGAGGCAGTCTTTCCTGAGTCTGGGGTTATATCTGCAAATGGTGTTACCTCTTCTATAGGCTTAGGTTCCTGTCACTCTGCTCTGTGCTTGGCCTTTGCAGGAGGAGAAGGGAAGGGGCCTGGCAACGATAGAGTGTTTCTGGGTGCCAGGCTCTGAGTTAGAGTTCTAGTTTTAGCTCGTGGCTCTTCCCAGGTGGCTCTTGTCTCTGTATAGAGTTTTTCAGCCATCCTTTCAAATGGTGGAGGTGATTCAGAGTGCCGAGGGTCCAGTGTGAGCAAGATGGAAGCTTAGCTCCCCTGACCCCTACCTGAGGGAGTAATGAAATCAAACCAAGAGCAGGTGTTGTGTAGATAAGATAAAGCCACAGGGGAAGCCGCAGGGGTTCACAGGGTGGCTAGGGAGGCTCTTCTGGGAAAGGTAACAGAGTGGGGATGTCTGAAGACAGCGGGAGAGGAAGCAGAGATGGCTGAGAAGTAAGTTTGTGACTTGTAACTGGGATCTGTGGGTCTGACTTAACCCCTAACTTGTGTTTCGGTGTGTGGGAAGAGCTACTGGGAAGGGTGCAGGGAAGAGGCCCTCTGGTGTGTGTGATAGCCGGAAAGGTACCGTGCTCAGGCCTCTCCTGTCTTGGTTGACCGGAGAGGGCCAGGACTGGAGGTGGGGCTGCCGGTTTTGGATTGTGTGTGGTGACTTTACATGATCTCCTCCCCCCCACACACTCTTCCCTCTTCCAGTGGAAGAAGTGGACAATACTGTGACGCTCATTATCCTGGCTGTGGTGGGCGGGGTCATTGGACTCCTGGTTTGCATTCTGCTGCTGAAGAAACTCATCACCTTCATCCTCAAGAAGACCCGAGAAAAGAAGTGAGCTGACTCCCCATCACTCCAGTGCCCCCTCAGCCTGGTGCCCTCTCCCGTGGCCTTCGCCCTCCACCTCCATGCACCCCTGCGGGTGGCAGTGTCTCCACTGCTTCTGATGCCACTGCTGTCCTTTGCTGTCCCTACAGCCTTTGCTTCAACTCTCTCTCAACCTCTCTCCGCCTGCTCTTCCCTCTCCAACCCTCTCCCCCCATCCTGTCAGTCTCTTCTCATTTGAACTACCTACCCCAAAGCTCACCATAAGATTTAGGAAGTCTACTTCTTTTCCGAGTTATACTTCTCATTTTGGCTCTCTTTTATCAGAGAGAATGTGTATTTGTGTATAGAAACCCTAGAATGGAAAGACTTTTTTAGGGAGATGAAAAATTCGGAGAATTCAAATGGGAGAGGCAGAAACAAGGTCTGATACATGAACATAGTAGCTCATGCCTGCAACCCAGTAGTTGAGAGTCAGGCTTAGAAGGAGCCTTTTGAGTTCAAGGCCAGCCTAGTCTATACTGTGAGACCCTGTTTCAAAAGCCAAAGCTAAACTAAACTAAACTCAGCTAAAATCTGAAATGGTGACACGGCCTCCCAGGAAGTCCTGGAGTAAGTTCAGTTATAAATATAGACATCTAGGTTCAGGGATGTAGCTAAGTAGTGTTGTTCTTGCTATATGTGTGAGGTCTTGGGTTCAATATATATTTTTTTTCTGGAAGGAGGAGGAAGATGGGCAGGTATAGAGGCTGTGAACCCAGGCCCAGAATTTTCTGGAACAGTGTCAGGCTATCTTTAAAGCAGCAGGTGAGGAATCTTGCAACCAGAGCAAGGAAAAGGCATTAGAAAGCTGTTCTAGGGAAGATGGGTGATGAGGTGGGCTAGGACAGAATAAAAAGAAAAGGCCAGGGGGAGGGCACAGGGCTGGGTGCAGGGAGCAGGGTGCAGTGAGCCACCCGCCCACCCCTAATCCCCCCTGCCTCTCACCAGTGTCCCCTCTCTCCCTCTCCTCTCCAGGAAGGAGTGTCTTGTGAGTTCCTCTGGGAATGACAACACAGAGAACGGGCTTCCTGGCTCCAAGGCAGAAGAGAAGCCACCCACGAAAGTGTGAGGCCCTGCTCGGGCCAAGCAGTGCAGGTTGCCTCACTTTCTCATGGTGATACGGATGCCCGGGTTCTGTCTGTGGACACCCACTGAGATGTGTGCTGCTTGGCCCAAACTGTAGTCTCTCTGAGCAGAAGGACCTGATCCTGTCCTGTCCAGCCTGCGCTACCATTCTCCCCCTAGCCAGGGCTTCCCAGGGCAAGGGCTGTATAGGGGAGGAAGCCTATAGGAGGTCGAAGAAAGGGAAAGGCAGGGCTGGAGTGGTGTGAAAGGGTTGGTTCCTGGCACCTGGGAAAATGGGGTCCCCTTTAGACTTCCCACCTCTGTGAACCCTCACTTTCCCCTCACTTTTCCTACTCATCTTTCACCAGGAAATCGGGGTGACCAGAAGACTGCTCCCAAAGCTGGGGTTCAGAGATGAGCATTTGAGATGCTGGGAATGTGCTAGAACTCTAGGGTGCAGTCTGCTGGAGGTGGGGCCAGTTCAGAGATGTTGGCTGGGCTTTGAAGGATATCAGGCTTCCAGAAATTCCTTCAGAGGAGACTTCTCTTTCCTCACCCCAGAACACCTGCACACACTGTCCTGGCTCCATGTCCAGCCTTCTGCTCTGAATCTGTAGGACCCCCACCCCCAGGTCAGCCTGGATGCCCTGAACTTCAAGTGTCCCAGTCTACAGCAGCTGAGGAGGCTTGTGGGGAGGCCCTCCCTCCATCCTCCCTGGAGCACTGGGATGCTATATGCATCTTTTCTCGCTTTGCTTTTCGGGTTTCAGAGGTGGGGGAACAGCATCTCCACCCTCCCAGCCTTTGGAATGTCTATCCCAGCCCTACAGGACTGACAACCCTTATCCTTGGCATGGCGGGACCATGCCACCCGGCACTCCCGGAGCCCAGTTTTCCCCACTTCTGCCCTTCTCTTGAAACAGCTGATGTTGCCACCTTACTTGAGGAGTGGTTTCCTAGGAGCTTCTGTCCTATCCCTTTGCTCCTCTTATGTCCCTCCAGCATGTCAGGCCTTTCCCTGCCCCCAGATCCATCCTTCCCCAGTCCTGGGTCTGCCTTTGCCTCAGGGACCCTTGTTTTCAGAGAAGGCCCTTGGCTCTTCCAGCTGCTTTCTGCCCAGCTGGGTCAGCTCCTCTCCCAGCCTGAGGTTGAGGAGGAGCAGAGAGAGCGGGTTCTTACGCTCTCTCTCTCCTTCCTGCAGAGCCGGTTTGCACACCGCTCAAGTATGGGGCTAGATTGTGCCTTAGCTCCCTGAGTCCCGGTTCTTACCCCATTTTCCTTTGGCTCACACTCCCTGACTTAATTCCACAGTCTGGTGTGACAATGGTGGGGTTCCCCAGCTCCCCTCCCCAAGGTCCATGGGGGAAGCCATGCAGCTGGAGCTGCGTTAACAATGGCCATTTGGCTGGTGGCAGTCTGGAAGACACCTGTGGGGTGTCTCGTCCTTGTCCTTGATGTGAAGATGGGTCGCTATGGGATATGAGGTGTGATAACAGGGGTACCTACCTACAACTCCTTCATCAGGTTTATGATACTCCTGGGTCCTCAGAAGATGAAGACCATTCCTCTTTCTAGGGAGTATAAGGCCTGCTTCAGGCTCTGCCCAGGAGTAGCTGAAGGCTTACCCCAAAGTGGAAATGGGAGTCTAAGGAGCAATAGGGCCTGTAGGGGGCCTGAGGCTATGGCTCGCGTCTCTTGCCCAAGCCCAGGAGCTCACAGGTCCTTACCTCCTCTCTTCCTGTCCTTTACATGGAACCCATTGTGGGCTGGGGTAAAAGCTGCCCTTCTCCTGCTTTTTATTTCATTTGAGACAGAGTCTCAGGTAACCCAGGCTGGCATCCAACTTCCTACATAGCCAAGGTTGGCCTCGAACTCCCGACCTTCTGCCTCCACCACCCCAGTGCTGGGATGATGGGCGTGACTCCACACCCTGCTCAGAGCAACCTGGCTCTGAGAGCAAACATGGCCCCCGAGCCTGCAGCCAGCCATTCAGGAAACTTCCAGCTGCCTTCACGTAAAACTGCTTTCTTCCCTAACACAGGAAGAGGCCAAGTGCTGTGGGCAATTCTTGCTTTCTTGAGAGGAAGCTGAGGCGTGTCACCCTGCCCCTCTTCCCGTCACTGTCGGCTTACAGGCAACCCTCGCAGCTTCTCCCGTCTACCCAGAGGGTGAAGTCGTACCTACCTCACAGGACTGTTGTGAGGCTTGGCGATTGGTTTTGTTTTGTTCTTGCTTGGTTTGGAAAGGCATTGGGAAACAAGGCTTTTAACTGGAGAGAGTGTTCCACGGCTGTCCTATCCGCATCCCTGTAACCCACATACGCCTCACACTCTTCCTCTTCCCTTTGTAACCATAGGAACCGTAACTCTGACTGATGCTTAAAGTATCTTGTCCATGGCATTTTTTTTTTAAATGAAGATGATTGGGACTATGGGGGTAGTTTTTTTATTGTTGTTATCCCAATGCCTACGATACTATTGGCGTTTAATGGATAGGGATTAAGAGCACAAAACTTAGTCCTCTTAACAGAGAATGTCCGGTCCTAGTGCTAGCTTCATGCCTGTGCAGACATTGCCACGGATTGCATTACAATGTATACTCGCAAAGCCATTTCCCCCAGCCAGACCCTCGTGCAGGCAAGTTTTCAATAGTGATCTCAGGGTTGCTAAGGGTGCTCCCCGCACCACTGGGCTACAGAACCTCTTATACGGTTGACTTCTGAAAACCTGGGCCCATGCAGTTGTGCTGACAGTGATGTCAGTGAGACCAAAGATGAAGCACAAGTCCCTCATCCTTGACCTCTGAGTAGACATCTGCCTGGGAGGCCCAGATCCCTCTATGGAGAAACTGAGCAGAAGGCAACTGGAACCAACCTGCAGTGCTGGAGGGCCCGAGAGCAGAACGGACAAGGGGGCAGAATGTCACACCTCTGGCTGACCAGCTTTTGTGAGGTCAGGGACTCGAAGGTGCTCTGGTGTGAAGTGGGTGTGGCAGGGTGTGCCTGAAGAGGGTGCACTGTGCACACAAAGAGCAATGCGAGATGGGGGGGGGGCTCTGACTATTCAGCAGCCTGAGCTGGAGACCGAGGAAGGGTAAGAGACGGAAACGAACAGCCACACTCCTCCATTCCACTGGGTGACTCCATGGACAGACAACGGCCACTGGGGGGCTGGGGCTGGGGCTGGGGCAGGGATGCCAAGAAGAAGGATTTGTGGGGAAATACTCTAGCTTGCTGCACTTTATTTTGTTCCGGATTGGAGTCCCTGCTGTCCCTCCTCCCACCGGATATGCAGTGCTTTGATTATCTTATGCATGGTTTACTCCTCTGGCTTGGATGGCTGTACCCATAGTCAGTTTTCCTATATACCTTTATAGATCAAACAGGAGAGTGATGGGCCGTGGGAGCCTCAGGTCCACGGGGCCTCTGGGAGGCCCCAATGTGCACATGCCCACCACTGACTTGTGTTTAAGCACAGACTGAATGCGATTAGGTTGTCTTGTCTCTACAACACATTTTGCACTGTAGGATTGAATTTAGCTTTGCTTTGGATGAAATAAAAATTATTTTTTAATAAATTGGGACTTGAGCTTTTTACTTTGGGTTGCTTGGGAGTTGAGCTCCAGCTTCATTTCCCACACTGACAAGTTTACCTTCTCTGACCTTTTGTCCACTTGTGTTGAAAATGTCACTGGCTCAGGTGAGATCGTACATGTCAAACGCCTCAGGGCTTCTGACACATCTGAGACATTTGTGTTGTTTTAATTCTGGTCCTTTGAAAAGCGTGTCCTTTCACACAGGAATTAATGCTAGACTGTGTGAGCTGATGCCCTTAGAAACAACTCTGGAGCCACGAGATAGCATCCATCTGAAGGAGATTTTTACCTGACTCCAAAGCTAAACCGGGAGTGGAGATCCTGAAGAAGGGATGTTGCTAACTTGTTGGTCCTGCAAGCATAAGAAGCCCACTTAGAGTTCTGGAACACTCATCAACAAAAGACGCCAGGCGCAGCGGTGTGCTCTTACAATCATAGCACCCGAGAGTTAGAGACGAGTAGACCCCTGGGGCTCACTGTTGAGTCAAAGTGGTCTACTTGGCGAGCTCTAGGCCAGTGAGAGACCCTGTGTAGAAAAAAACAGATGGATGGCACCCGAGGAACTACACAGGTTTGTCCTCTGGCCTCCACATGTGTACTTGCGTCCACAAACACATGTGCATCTGCATACACATGTACTTACATGTATGCATGCATGCACACAGGATTAACCATCATGAGAGTACCTGTCTGGTATGTGCAAAGCCCATGTTCAAGCCCCATCCCACGCAAAGAAATTAACTGTCACAATTATTACAGTTTAGATAGAAAATGTCACCATAAACATATATCAAGTACAATGTTGGCGGCGCGGGGGGGGGGGGGATATTTTGTGAAGGAACTGGATCATGAGGGCTCTGACCCCATCAGTGGGTTTTAGTACCTTTATAGGTTCGTGGTTTAATGGAATTATTGGAAGGGGGTGGAAACCAGGAGGTGAGGCCCAGAGAAGGCAGGACAGTGAGGATGTGTCCTTGAAGGCCATACCTCATCTTTGACTGTTCTCCCCCTTCCTGGCCACCATGATGTATGCAGCTTTCCTATCATGCCCTTCTACGGTGATGTTTCTACCTTGCCATGGGCCTAAGAGGAAGAGAACAAGCCAGCCATGGCCTGAAGTCTCCCAGCACTCTGAGCCAAAGGAAATCCTTCTTCCCTTAAGCTGATTGGCTCAAATATTTTTATTACTGCAGCAAGAACTGAGCAACACAGGCAACCACCAGTGAGATGTCCCGGATAAGCCATCTCAGCTCTCTGTGCCTCAGCTTCCTTGCCTGCCAAGAGGGAGGAGTTATTTTGTAAGGAACCTGTGAGATGATGAACAGGGCAACCTGTAAGAAGCACTTCAAAAACTGCGAAGAGTTGACTATAAAAATCAAGAAATTTTGGAGCCAGGGGACAACTCTACAAGTGTCCAGCAAGAGCCTACAGCTAAGGTCCTGCTGAGATCATGCCAGCCAGAGGGAGGCAGTAGCTGAACTTTCACCTCTCGCTCCTGGTTGGGAGGGACTGTCAGCTGTATGAGGCAGAGCTGGGAAAGTAGTGGTTCATGTCAGAAAGTGACAAGTTGGTTGCTGTGGCTATGACAGTTGTCCAAAACCAAGCTCATGGTCTTACCTGGTTCTGAGGTGTTCCCCAGTGTTCCGAACTCACCCAGTCCTCTAGGACAAAATATCCAACTCTACCATGACACGCATTTTTCTCTCATTAACTCCTTAACTGCTCCTCCTGCCCCGTTAGCAAATCCCCTCAGCTCTATGCCAGAATACATTACGGATTTAGTATCCTTTGGGTTTACCAATCTTATAGCCAGAGCCCAGGCAGCAGCCTTTCTGTGTTCCTCCTCGTCTCCTCCGAATGCCCACATTTTGCCATTCTAGTTGTGGATAATGTGTATGAGCTTTTTCTGGTCCCGTGCCAGCTCCCCTGATACCTTCTAATTTGAAGTTGCTTCATCCATGCTGCCTCGTGTAATCTTCATGGGATTCTCATGATACAGACACAACTACCCCCATCTTACTGGCGATGGAGGTGAGGGAGTCGAGGCACAGAGGGCTGAGCTGTCTTCTCAAGTTGGTTTTTCAGCTTCAGGAATCCTTTACAGGTAGCCAAGGACTCCGGCCGATCGCATACAGATCTATGGAGCTCTCTTTCCATGATGCTCTCTCATGGCTCTCTGCCTGCTGGACCTTCTCTGCTTTGGCTTTGCTGACCTCCAGCGCTACCTCTGAGGTAGTTTAGATGAGAATGGCCCCCATTGGCTCGTCTGTTTGAATACTTGGTCCCTGGTTGGTGGAACTGTTTGGGAAGGATTAGGAGGTGTGGCCTTGTTGGAGGTAGTGTGTCAATGGGGGTGGGCTTTGAAGTTTCAAAAGTCCAAGCTATTCCCAGGCAGCTCTTTCTACCTCCAACTTTTGGATCAAGATATAAGATCTCGACTATTGCTCCAGCGCATGCCTGCCTGCCGCCATGCTCCCTGCCATGGTGGTCATAGCCTCACCCTCTGAAATGATAAACCCTAATAAACGATTTCTTCTCTAAGTTATGGTGCTTTGTCACAGCGACTGGAAAGTGACGAAGACAGAAGTTCTTCTTGTTTCCAGGAGGCTGTGGGATTCAGCTGTGTGCCACAGGACACTCCATGCACGTGCCAATTGGAAAGCTCCCTCCCTCTGTTTCCCCTCTGTCAGGCCTCACTGACTTAGGTTGCCCCGCTTCCTGTGTGTTAAACATGACTGAGGTGTTCTCACCTAGTGTTTTGGTTGTTTCAGGTGGGGAAGTAGAGCCAGTCCTTTCCTGTCACTCTGCTCTTGTTGGAAGAAACTCACAAAAATGTACGTTCTTGTAAGGACTCATTCGAGATGTGTTTAGACATTTTATTTTGTTTTCATTCAAAGCAAGAAGTAACGTAAATGTCTTTGGACTGGTAAGTAGATGTAAATATGTTGTCTTGTAGTTCTCTAACAAAATATCAGATGCTGACTCTAGAGAAAGAAGAGCTTTATTTAGCTCACAGTTCTGGAGGCTAGAGAGCACGACACTGGCATGTGCTGGGTTCTGGCCAGGCCCTTCTGGTAGACAGCATCACAGGGGTTACAGTGTGTGTTGCAGAGACAAGCAGTGTATGAGGGGAGTTTCAGGGGAGAAGCTAGTCTGCCTTAGAACAACCAACTCTTGAGGCGCTCCCAAGTAGGAGGATTATAAGGATGGAGCCTCATGGCCTAATTACCTCCCATGAGGCCCAAGTAAAGTTCTATCACACCCCAAGCTACAACACTAGGGATGAAGTTTCCAGAACATGGACCTTTGGGGAATAAGTCAGCATTGGGTAAACATACTGTTACAGATACCTACAGTGAATATCCTGCAGTGATGAACAGTTCCAGGCACTGACAAGGGTTGATCTAAAAAGAAACCATTAAGCTAAGAGAAGGAATTCAGATTCAAAAGGGGTCTCTATTTCATCGGTTGTGACCACTGCCTCACTCTGGGGACTGTGTGTGTATGGAGGGGGTCATATATAGGAAGTCATTTGACCCCCTGCTCAGTTTTTCTGTGAATCTAAAATTTCCTGAAAAACTAAAGTCTTAAACACCACCACCGCCAACAAATATATTGTATCAGCCACTTTCTCATTGGTGGCACAAAATACCTGACAAAAGCGGCTTGGGAAGGGAGGAAAGGAGGGAGGGAGGGAGGGAGGGAGGAAGGAAGGAAGGAAGGAAGGAAGGAAGGAAGGAAGGAAGGAAGGAAGGAAGGGTATCTTGGCTTAGAGTTCTAAGGGATAAAGACCCCTGTGTCAGGAAGGCATAGAGGCAGAAGCAAGAGATGGCCGGTGACATTGCATCCACAGTCAGAGTGTGATGGATGCTTCCATTTAGCTTACTTTTTCCTTTTCATTCAGTCCTAGACTCCATGGAATGACGCTACTCACATTTAATGTGGCTCTTCCCCCTTCCAGGAACAGAATCTAGATAACCAGTCAGAGACATTCCCAAGGACTTGTTTCCTTGGTGATACCAAATACCATCAAACTGACGATGAAGTTTAACCAGCACCTATTACACAGTTCTGTTCTATAACATTCTAGAAAAAGCAAACTACAGGGACAGATGGATAACGGAGCAGTGAGTGCCATGGGCTATGGCTAGGGGAAGGGCTGGCATGGAGACATTTTGGAGAGGATGCGCCACTGTGGTGGCTGCTTGCCTGTACGTGTTTGCCCACACTGGCAGCAGTGTACACTGAAATGCTGAATGCCATTGCAAGCAGATTACTTTGGGAAATCTATGAGGAATCCAATGGCATCCCTCTTTGACTCAGAACTTTCCAGTCTAACTTACCAGCCTGGCTCTAGCCCCAGTGCCTGTGATATTTTCCTTTTTTGAAGCCATCTTGCTGGCCCACTCTTTTTTAGCCTCCCTGGGATGCATATGTTTTTCCTCTACTGGAATGTGCAAGCAGGTGATGCTAGTTTGAGGTCTTTGGGTCGTTATGGGGATGCCCTTAAAGGGGATCAAGGATCCTCTGCACCCTCCTTTTCTTCCTATGTATCTCTATTGTGATATGCTGACTTACCATAGGCCCAAAGCAAAAACTGATCAAGGACTTTCAAAATTGTGGGCCAAAACTCCCTTTCTCTTTATAAGTTAATTATCTCAGGCATTATAATACAGCGACAGAAAACTGACCAATGTATTGGTGTATTGGTAGTAATACCTTCTACCCAGCTCATTTACTTTCTCATTATCTTTTATTAAAGAATTAAAATTAGTGTGTGTGTGTGTGTGTGTGTGTGTGTGTGTGAAAGAGAGAGAGCACACAATTGTACTTATGTGTGAAAGTCAGGACATTTGTGAGAGTCGGTTCTCTCATTATACCATATGGATCCCATTTTATGTTAAAATAGCAAAATATCTGAGGTTGGATATTTTATAAAACAAAAAGGTTTATTTCAGTTATTACTTTTGTGCCTGGATGGTCTAATGGCATGATGCTAGTGCCTTATCCAGGGACCCTTGGTTTCCTTACAACATGGCAAGAATTAGGAAAGGGGACAGTTTTGTGCAAAGCGAGAGGCCATGTGGTGAGACAGAAAGCCAAAGAGATTCAGAGGCTGAGCTCATTCCTTTTATAGAAACTCCTTCTGTGGGAGCTGAGAGGCCTTGAGAACTGCATCCTCAAGGGTAAGGGTTGCATGTGCTCTTCATGGACCCGCCCTCCGTGGCCTAACTTCCTTCTATGAGGCTCTACCTTCTTAAGATTCTATGTGCTCCCAACAGCACCACAGACCAAGACCAAGTCTATAACACAGGGACATTCAAGATTAAATTTATAGCTACTTCCCTCCAGGTTGATTATCCCATTATAAATGGGTGAGGTTAATATTTATTATGATTATTGGCAATTTTCCAGCTGCCTTTTTCAGTGAACTACGAATCCACATACTTCTTAGTAATCCTTCTTCCTTGTTTTGAGATTGCTTGATATTTTTATTTTTAAAAAAGCTATTTCTTCCTTTATTGTTTTGGAAGTAAAAGACTTTATTTCCATTCTTTTGATAATTAATCTTTGACCTCTTAAAGTGCACACATTTTACAGACCATAACTTGAGTCAATATTTAAGCTATGTGAATAACTTAAGAGGCGATGGATGACCCCAAAGACGGTGTCCTCCAGACGCAACAGGACCTATGCACATGTGAATTCAGAGACTGTGGCAGCACACACAAGACCTGCACAGGTTCAAGACAGGTGGGGTCCCAGCGCTGAGAGGAGGATGTGCAAATGAGGTCCCATCCCTAACCCAGAAACTACCTGTAATTGATATCTGTTGGCAAAGGGAAGATCAGTTTTCTATAACGGAGAGTCACTGTGTATATCAACTATAATCTAGGGCAGTTCCATGCCCAAAAATTGTTAGCCAATCCAATATAAAACAAATCCATTTTTAAGGGGGTTGTTTTATTTTGGCATTTTTATTGTTTTTTTCTTATTTTGATTTTTGGTATTGTGGATTTTTTTAAGACAGAGAAAACACAAAAAGTTAGGTTAGTAAAGAGGTGGGAAAGATCTGGGAGGAGTTGGGGGGAAGGAAAAACATAATATATTGTATGAAATTTTTTTTCAATAATAGCTGAAACTTTGGTACTTTGAATGAAAATGGCCCCCATAGGCTCATAGGGAATGTTATTATTTGAAAGGATTAGGACGTGTGGCCTTGTTGGAGGAAGTGTGTCGCTGGGGATGGGCTTTGAGATTTCAGATGCTCAAGCCAGGCCCAATGTCACTCTCTCTTCCTATTGCTGCCTGCCAATCTAGATGTAGAACTTTCCTTGACTGCTTCTCCAGCACCATGTCTGCCTGTGAACTACCGTGTTCCTCAACATGACACCATGGACTAAATCTCCATGCCTATAAGCCAGCCCTAATAAATGTTTTCCTTTATAAGAGTTGCTGTGGTCATGGTGTCTCTTCGTAGCAATAGAAACCCTAAGACAATAATACTTAGAACGTATACTTCTCTGTGACAGACACTATTCTAAGCGTCTTGATTCAGTTAACACTCACATACCCCTACAAGACATTATCCATTTAATAGTCTTATCCTCATGTTGTGGATATAGAAAAGGAAAACATTAAGCCACAATAAATTAAGAACCGTACCTGAGGTTCGACTGATACCATGAGCTCATTCTATCAGCTACCACACTCATGGTAACACCAATACAGTCATTAAAGCTTGCTGGTACCAGGGATTGAACCTAGGGTTCATGCAGGCTGAGCAAGCTCCATCACGTTACCATCTCTAGGTCTCCTTTCTTCAACTTTTGTTTTCAGACAAGGTGTCTTTATGCTTCTCTGGATAGCCTGCACAAGCTCACTCTGTAGCCCAAGCTAGCCTTGTACCTCTTATTCCCTTGCCTCTGTGTCCTAAGTAACTAGGATGGTAGGCCTGCACCGCCAGGCCTGGCTTTGATGAGGTGTAGATTGCACACACGCAATGATTGTCTCACCCATTCTTTAGACGTGTTATGCAGCGGCGTCAGGCATATTTGTGTTATGTTGTGACCTCGCCCACAGAACTGCTTTATCCTGTAAAACTAAAACTTTGAGTCAGGTGTGGTGGCACATGCCTTTAATTCCAGCACTCAGGAGGCAGAGGCAGGTAGATCCCTGAGTTTGAGGCCAACCTGGTCTCTGGAGCGAGTTCCAGGACAGCTAGGGCTACACAGAAAAACCCTGTCTCAAAAAACAAAACAAAACAAAACAAAACCAAACCTACCACCACCACCACCAAACTAAACCTCTGTGCTCAATAACTGATAACTCGCCATTGCTTCCTTCTTCCAGCTCCTGGAAGCCCATTAATTTGATCATCTATCTCACGTAAGTGGAACCAAACAAGATGCCTCTTATAGCAGGCTTATTTTACTCAGCACAGTGTCCTTAGTTCAGCTGTGGAGTCTTTACCCCGGCTGAAATTAGGCAGAGATGAAGGAAGGGAGGGCAATGGGACAGGCTTGTGTGGGAAGCACACTTAACCCACGCTGGACTCCCCAGTCTGAGGCTCACTGTTTCCCCGCTTAGGTCAGGTTTCTGTGTCTCTGTTTACCTCTCCCACACTGAGAAGTAATTGCCTTTTAGGATCTACTCATCCCAAGGTATGCTGTAGCTATTTTCTTTAAATCGAAATGTCTCCTTCCGGAGAAAGGAGGAGGCTGTCAAGTCCTCAGAAGTTAACAAAGTGTACCTCCTTCAGGAAGTTCACAAAACAGCTTAGAAAGCTGTGGACTCATGAGGCCCCTTCCTGCGGTTACACAGGCAGTAAGCAATTGTCAGGGACTGGCATGCACTGGGGGTGGGAGGGTTGCTTTTCAGTGGCACTGCCTGCAAGTTGTGCAGGAAAATTCAGTGATGCAGCTTCAGTGAGTTGGCAGCCAGGCTGCCTGGATATTTTTCTGCCTTTAAGTCACCCATGTGACCCCACTAAATTCCTTGTTAGAGTTTACCAAGCTAGACTTGGTGGAATCATTTCTTTGATCTATTTTTGTATATAGACATATATACACATATACAATATATTATTTTATATATAAATTATATAAAGTTACAAATTAATAATATAATACAATATAATATATTACAAATAGATATTTGTTCACATCTCCCCTGAAAAACATACTCAGCAAAATCAGTACCCAATGAAGAACAGACAGAACTAAAATGGGTTGGGTAGGGGCAGTTGCATGGATTCTGCAATTTCCCAGCCTTTCTGCCAAGACTGATGCACCTGAGAGCTGAGTATCTTTGGCTACCTTTCAGAGTGTGGTATGGGATGGTATGCTCTGTGACATAGTGACAATTGTGGGTCCCCTGCTGTGTTATCCTAGGTGGAGCATCCTGGAGCTAAGGGCTGGGCATGGGGATAGGGGTGGGGAAGACCAAGGATGGTCATCTTTCTCTATGTAAATATTGTAAAACTCTGTCTTCTGGGCATGGCATGACCGTTGCTATCTTGAACTCAGAAGGGCTGTGATTACTTCCTCACAGCCTTGGGCTCACTAATATTCCATCATAAAGAGGCAGGCAATAGGGTACAAGTAGTTTGAGACAGTACAGTAGATGCAAGGGCATGAACCCCTCCCTAAGGTTATATGAGTTGTCAGTGGTTGTTGAAGGGAGACATTTCTTTAGTGCTATCCCTGCCCATAAGTTCCCCTTAATGCTGTGGGTAAGCCCTCACCTGGGGTAGTCTAGGGTGGAATCATTCCTTTTGCTTATTGTTGACGCCCTATCTGAGCTCAATAAATGTTTGCTCTTGTGTTTCCAGGAAAAGTTAATGGGACAGGCAGCACGCCTCTTTGATGAATGGGAATGCCTCCCAAACAGCCGATGGACTAGACACCATATAGCAATCGTCCAGTGTAGTACTTTTGAGATAGGGTTCTGAATACATTGTGGCAACAGTTGTGTGGCTTCGTGGTGGGTAATCAGACAGTGCAGTTGAGGGTGGACTGTCTGTCCAGAAGAATTCGCCTGAATGAGAATTGTGAGCAGAAGAGATGAGACTGCTATCTATCATCCTCACTAGCCTCTCATTTGGCAGAAAAAGTGGAGGAAAGGGAGGGTGAGGTAGAGGCACCACCCTGGTGTTTCTAAGCAGGCAGGGTGTAAAGAAAAGGTCCCCCAGATTAGATCTATGCTAAATAGCCCTTCCTGGAATCTCCAAACCAGAAACTCTTGGGAAGCATCGACAGTCGGGGATGGGGATGGTGTGTGTGTGTGTGTGTGTGTGTGTGTGTGTGTGTGGAGACAGTGAAGTAGAAGTGATAGAAACCTCCCTATAGGTCCAATCCTTATACAGAGGAGGAGAAAGTTCACTATTCAACATGCAGACAGGGACCTTCATGATGGCCTAGTATGGGAAGCTAGGATGATGGGAGAACGTGCTGCATAGGCGCTGTTTGGATTGGGAAGGACTTGTAGACAGGAAATGAAAGTGCCTTCACAGCGGAAATGAGTCTGTGGGACCCTGGGGTGCAGGAGGTCAGTCTGAGTGCTGTGGAAGCAGAAAGAGTCATAGAACTACCCATCCCCCTTTTAGACAGAGGCTGGATTAGCTGGGGTTAGTCTCTGATGGACTGGTTCTTATGAGGGTTAGCACTAGCTGAGATCCCTATGAATAGCAAGGTCTGGAAGACAGCAAAGGAAAGATAGATGTTACTGAGAGGCCTTGGTATGGATGAGGTGCTGTTGGACCCTAGTTCACTGAGCCAGAGAGAAGCGTTCAGAAAGAAGCTAAGCAGCAGGGATCTTAGGACTGGCGTGGGGCTTGAATTCAATCTTTACAACGTAGAAGAGGCTCTGACAGGTCAGCGATTTAGACTGGCATGTCGCTGGGTTTCTAAGGTAGAGTCACCAGGAACATATGAACATAAAGGGGAAGCCAACCACGGGGCCTGCCTGGGTTACTTGAATGCAAATGAGGCAAGATTTGTGTTGAGCCTGGGCAGGGGCTGGGGATGACAGAAAGTTAAATGCTGCCCAGGTGAGTCCCAGGAGGGGCTTAGACCTTGAGCAATACTTCACCAAAGGTGTGCATGTGGTGGGTACTGAGTGGGGGCTGGACAGGTGGCTCAGCAGTTCGGAGCACTGGCTGCTCTTCCGGAGGACCCACATTCTGGCTTACAGCCTCTTTAGCACCAGTCCCAGGGCATCCAGTGCCCTCTTCTGGCTTCTTTGGGTATCAGGCACCAAGTGATTCATACATACAGACAAAATATCCATACAAAATTAATAATTAAATTTCAAAAAGAAGTAGTGAATGACAAAAAAATACAGGTGAAAATGTTAAGCTTGTCCCGGGGTGCACAATTACTCCTCTAGTTATGTTGTGTTTGTTTCTCCCCAGCAAGAAGGCATATGAAGGGTGAAGCTTTATTCAGCTTCTTCAAATGTGGACGATGGAGAAGTAACAAGGTCTGAGAACCCGACAGAAGTGGGGAGCCGGTACCAGTGACACACAAGAACACGTACAACACTCTGGCTCTAGGCTGGGCCAAGCAGTGTAAGCCAGCCTTGCTAAACCTGTTAGACGCAGGCGGATGCATAATGGCCCTACAGCGGGGGTGGGGAACAGATGAGGAGATGGAATGATGTATTGAAAATTACGGTGGATTATTGTGGAGGGTTGGCTAAGAATGGTGCCCCCATAGGCTTATATATTTGAGTGCTTAGTCATCAGGGAGTGGCCTTACTTGAGAAGGATTAGGAAGTGTGGTCTTCTTGGAATGGTTGGAGGAAATGTGTCACTGGGGGTGAACTCTGGGGTTTCAAAAGCCCGAGTCAGGCCTAGTCTCTTTTCCTCTTGCCTGCGGATCCGGATGTAGAACTTTCAGCTACTTTTCCAGCATCCTGTCTACCTGTGTGCCTTGTACTCCCTGTCATGATAGCAGACTAACCTTCTGAAACTGCAAGCCAGCCCCAGTTAAATGCTTCCTTCTATAAGAGTTGTTGTGGTCGTGGTGTCTCTGCACAGTAATAGAACGCTGACTAAGACCACTGCGGAGATCTGGGTGAGACAGCGGACTCCCATCCTGCCTGCTGTACCTGGCCAACACTGCTCATTGATTTAACAACTGATGCACAGCAATAGAACGCTGACTAAGACCACTGCGGAGATCTGGGTGAGACAGCGAACTCCCATCCCGCCTGCTGTACCTGACCAACGCTGCTCATTGATTTAACAACTGATGCAGTGGTGGCATCTTTCACGTGGCATTGGAGCTTGCTAACGTTTTATTCTAACTGTGCCCTTGGCTGCTGACTCTCAAGACCAATTGGCACTTGTTTGGAACAGATGGTAGTGGGCCTTCAGAGAGGCTGTCTATCTTCTATAAAAAGTTTCATTATATAATACTAAACCTTGAATATCTTACAGATTTGGAAAGGCATCTGGAAGAATGGTAAAAAGCAGCTCAAGGGAAGACTCTGTGGGTGGAGGAGGCACACCCAGAAGCCGGAAGGTTACCGAATAGAACCATGTGCGAGACGTGGATAACCACCCTAGAAATCATTGGCTGGAAGCCCTGAGGTCCCTCAAACCATAAACATTATTGCCACTGCTGTTGATTGCATTCCAGAACTAGGTAGCAAGTTCTTGTTGAAGACACCGCACACTTTGACTGGAGGACAGAGAGAAATGAGAATGTAGCTGATCTGGAAACCTATTCCCTGCCTTTGTTTTCAGTGCCAGACGTTGTTATCCTGACTGCCAGGAGAGAACTGTTGACAGTTCTGCTGTTATTGACCCTGTGGTAGTGTCACTGACACTCCCAGTGTAGTGATTGGTGAGATGTGGCCGTGGTGGAATAGTGACACACTGTCATGGGTGTGGCTAGCTGCTTTCCAGTTGGATTGAAGTCCTGCTGCATGGGAGAGAATTCATATTTAGTATGATTAAGCCACAACAAAAACTGGTTGCCAGAGAAGTTTCTGGCTCCAAGGTCCAGGGAAGCTATTGCTGCTATTAAATGAATATGATATGCCTATCAAATTGCCTTCTAGATGTTGATGCTTGTATCCATAGATCACTATTGCTGTCAGCCTTAGTTATGGAAGGGGATTTCTTTCTTTTTCTTTTTTGCTATCGGCAGTAGTTACTGTGGAAACATATAACTAGCTGTTAAGAATAAGTGACAACAGACACTGAGAGAAACACTTAATAAATGGGACCTCCTGAAACTGAAAAGCTCCTGTAAAGCAAAGGACATGGTCAACAAGACAAAATGACAGCCTACAGAATGGGAAAAGATCTTTACCAACCCCACATCAGACAGAGGGCTGATCTCCAACATATACAAAGAACTCAAGAAGAAATTGGTCAACAAAAGAACAACAGACCTAAACAGAGAACCCTCAACAGAGGAATCTAAAATGGCTGAAAGACACTTAAGGTAATGCTCAACATCCTTAGTCATCAGAGAAATGTAAATCAAAACAACTCAGAGATTCCATCTTACACCTGTAAGAATGGCCAAGATCAAAAACACTGGTGACAACTTATGCTGGAGAGGATGTGGGGTAAAGGGAACACTTCTGCACTGCTGGTGGGAATGCAAGCTGATACAACCCCTTTGGATGTCAGTGTGGCGATTTCTCAGAAAATTAGGAAACAACCTTCCTCAAGACCCAGCAATACCACTTTTGGGTATATATACAAAGGATGCTCAATCGTGTCACAGGGACATGTGCTCAACTATGTTCATAGCAGCTTTGTTTGTCATAGCCAGAACCTGTAAACAACCTAAATGCTCCTGGATTGAAGAATGGATAAGGAAAATGTGGTACATTTACACAATGGAGTACTACACAGAAGAAAAAAATAACATCTTAAAATTTGCAGGCAAATGGATGGAGCTACATACAAAACATTATTTTGAGTGAGGTAACCCAGACCCAGAAAGACAATTATCATATATACTCACTCATAAGTGGTTTTTAAACATAAAGCAAAGAAAACCAGCCTACAAACCACAATCCCAGAGAACCTAGACAACAATGAGGACCCTATGAGAGACATACATGGATCTAATCTACATGGGAAGTAGAAAAAGGCAAGATCTCCTGAGTACATTGGGAGCATTGGGACCTTGGGAGAGGGTTAAAGGGGAGGGGAGAAGCAGGGAGGGGATCAGAGAAAAATATAGAGCTCAACAAAAACCAATAATACTTACATATATATTCTTTATATATATATATTCTTTACATATATAAATATATAAAAAATAAATGACAATTGTGGCTTAGTGGCCCAGTGAAGTGGAAGAAAATAACCACATATCCTGATTAGTTTTGTACCAACTCGACACAAGCTAGAGTCAAAAGTGGGAAGGCAAATCTCAGCTGGGAAAATGCCTCTATCTATGCTGCCCATTTGCAAGACTGTAGGGCATTGTCTTAATTGATCGTTGATAAAGACCCAGTCGGCTGTGGGTGGTCCCACTCCTGGTCTGGGAGGTATAAAGAAGTGAGATAAGTAATGTGTGAGGATCAATCCAGTGGGCTTCTCCTTGAGTTCCTGCCTCTAGGTCCTGCCTTGAGTTCTTGCCTCTAGGTCCTGCCTTGAGTTCCTGCCTCTAGCTCCTGCCTTGAGTTCCTGCCTTGGCTTCCCTCAGCGGTGAAGTGTGACCTGAGAATTACGAGATGACATAAACCCTTTCCTTTATAAGTTGTTTTTGGTCATGGTGTTTTATCACAGCAGTAGAATCCCTAACTAAGACACCACCTGTCTATATCAGCCCCTCTGAGGCTCAGGGAATATCACTGAAGAAGAGGTTCAAACAAACAAACGAACAAACAAAAGAGCTGGAGGAAGGGGTGGAGTGTTGTCTATATCTTCTCTGAATTGAAATATCCCTTTCTGGAAAAAGGAGGAAGGCTTATGACATATAGAAAGCTAATGAAAGGTGTCAGTTATGAAACCTACAAAATACAAGAAGCCCAGAGAGTCGTAAGACTCATGAGGCCCTTTAAAAGTACATGCAAGCAGTCACCAATTGCCAGCAAAGGTGGATCTGCAGGACAGAGTGGTTCTGTGTGAGCTCTGGGTAGAGAATTCCAATGATGCCTCCTTCATGTATTATCGTCTAGGCCGGAGGTGGGCGTTTTGGTGACGCAGCTGCCTTCAAGTTACCCATGCACCTGCAAGCAGCCCCAATAAACTCGTTGGTTCAGCAATCTAGACTCGGGTGAAATCATTTCTTTGCTTTGTCCTTGGTGCCTTATAAGTATCGACTGGACATTTGTTCACTTTTCTGAGGAACAGTCACACAATACCAGGCCAAAGACTAAAGATGTCACAGTCTTAGTTGGATTCTTATCAAGCTGTCCAGGAAGCCTATGCCAAAGATTTTTCATACCTGTTTAATGATAGTGACCACAGTGGTAGGCGGTAACAGCAACGAAAGCGAACCAACACTAGACTATGGCGTCTTCCGTTAGAACTGCCTGATTTCCTATCACTGTGGTTTTAAGAATGGGCAAAGAGGACAAAGACCCTTTGGGCCTTTCACTCCTCGGCTCAGCCCTTAGTGTTCTGGGCTCTCAGGAGAGAGCCGACTTCCATTCTTTTAGTGTGAGAGAGAGTCTCCTTGGCTGAATAGCACATCTGAGAATTGAGTCAACAGTCTGGCTTTCCTCCGTGGACTGCATGCTCCCTGGGGTTGCAGGAGAAGCAGGGGTGGTTGAGCCAGCACACCTGACATACTTCCAGGCACTCCTCAACATGTGTGTCTGCATCCCTGGATGCTGCAGGAAACACCGGGGTTGTGTCCAAGGAGGCCCTTGCCTTGTGTGTGACTTCGACGTATCAGGCAGTGGGCAGGTCTGAGGGGAAGCTGCTTTCGGATGTGGCAGACAGCAGTGTTACATCTCAGACTAGAATGAAAGACAAGACAATGGCAAAGGGAAAGTCAGATGTCCTGACAAAGTAGTGACAAGGTCAACATTTTCCTTTCCTAAGATCATTTTGCTCGCCCGCTCTCCCCTCCAGGGGCCAGGTTAGCATCTTCTCCCTTGGAAAGGGTCCAGCAGTCTTGTTCTAGTTATAGAGAACAATAAATCTCGGGATGGGTTCTGCATCCTGAGGTGCTTGTATTCCACAGATCTTGCTAACCCAAGAATCTCCACTTTAATAGAGAGATCTCAGGCTGTCAGCTTGCTGGGAGAGAAATGCATTTGGGATGTAAAAGCTTGTCAGAGCTATTTAAATCAAATCTAAGGAGGATGCATGCCCTTAGGGGAGATATTTGGAGGGAGGGCTCCCCGCAGGACTAAAGCACTCACCTTCCTCACGTTGTAGATCCAGTCGAGGTAGGCAGTGACCTTGGTGTACACTCCAGGGTTAGTTGGGCTCCCACAGCCATAGCCCCAGCTCACAATGCCTACTATCTGCCAGTGGTTAGAGTGGTACATCAAAGGCCCACCACTGTCACCCTGTGAAAAGCGAGGACAGGAGCTGTGGGGGAGGGCAGGCCAGGTGAAGGGGGGGGCCTTCTCCTCCTGTTCCTGAACTGGCCCATTGGCTGGCTCCCTTGCACTCCCATGGCTCTGTGTACTGACTTCTCTACCCTCCTTCGTGCTCGTGGTACTCAGCGTTCTTTACTCTGTGACCCATCTGTGGACAACTAAACTGAGGGCAGCTGCCTGCCTTCTTAGAGGGTCATAAGTCACACTAGCAACTTGAATTTTGCTTAGCCCGGCAGTTCCTACATCGATCGAGCCACCAATGGAATGTCTGTGTATGTTTGATTCTGTTCTGGATAACCGAGGTTCAATTAACTAGGCCAAAGATCCTTGCTTCACCCCCCACCCCCAGGAAGTTTACAATCAAATAGGTAGGCAGAGCCAATAAGTGAGCAGATGACAAAATACAGCAGTGAAAACCACACTCACGGCCTCTCTCTGAGCTTAGTAACACTGCTGCAGCCTGATTGCCTGCTTGCATAGCCTCTCTGTGGCCACCAGGAGTTCCTGGAGCACAGACACTGTCTCTAAATCTGCTGTGTTCGTGGCCCACAAGAGATGGCTCAGAGACAGCTAGCTCTTGAATGAGGGTTTTAGTGTCAGGGGATGGGAGTAGGCTGAAAAATTTGAATAAAAAGGGCTCCAAAGATTCTCTGGAGGTATGGGATGGTAAGAAGGTACATAGGAATTGCTCAAAAGTCCTGGTGGTCATGGAGATGGTAAGAGGGGGCATGTACCAAAGCTCACCTAGCCTGAGATGGTCATTCTCATAAAGTATAGCAGTATAGGGGTAGTCACAGAGAAAACAGACTCGGGGTCAGTCCTCAAACGGATCACAGATGATGGGAAATGAGGGTTGGGTGGAGAAGTGGCAATGCCATCTTTACAATAAACATTTAAATTTTCTGCTCACGTAGCTCCGTCTCTTCATCTACCCACCCATCCATTCTTCTATCTTTACCAGACCTTCCTTAACCACAAACAGAGTGCTACAATCCGCAAGGCTTCATGTGGGCATCCAGTTTGCAGGTTTTCATATGTTTCCAGGACCCACATCCCTACTCACAGAACTCCCTATGGTCTTTGGAGGACCCACCTGGCAGGAGTCCACGCCGCCTTGTAGGGTACCTGCACACAGCATCTCAGGGGTGACGTCCCCCTGGTAGGCATCCTCGGCATTGCACCGTGCGCTGTCAATGACCTGGACGGATGCCTGCAGCAGCACTTCGGACATCTTCCCTGGGAGGTTGGAAACACATTCCCTCATTCTTGTCTTTACTCCCAGCCCCCGTTAATTTTCTGGACCACCAAGACTCTTTGATGCCTAGAAGTTTGGCAACTTGGTCAGCTAGGATGGGCTTCTCTGAAGGAGGTGGGGGGGGAGGCTAATAAAATACCTTCATGCAAGGGATCTGAGGCCTTGAACCCAACACTCACCACCACTTTGCTCTGTAAAGCCCCATCCAGTGACCCAGAGTGGCGTGCCTGGGATGAGCTCTTCATCAAAGAAGGGCAGGCAGATGGGCCTGACGGTGCCTGCCAGTAATAGAGAGAAAGACTCTATATTAGGGCTGACTTTTTGTTTTGTTTTGTATATTTTGTGCTTTTACAAGTTGGGGGTTTTGCTGGTCTAAGTGTGACTAGATTAGCTAATTCCTAGAGAGAACAAGCTACTTGTCAGTGAGGCCCTCAGTATCTAAACCTGGAGTTCACACCCTTGACCTCATTCACCATCACCTGACTCTTATGAATCAAGTCAATATTTTTCTCTGTCCTAAACCACCCCAGTACTAAATATTAAATCTCTAGAGACCAATCTCTGCAATCTAGACAACTATTCTCATTCTCCAGTTTCAAGCATGCTTAAACTGGCCTACCCAAGCTCCTTCCTGTAGTCTGGAACCACAGACAACACTTAGGCTGTCCCCTGCCCCGCCCCCATCCTTTCTGTCTTCTGACACAAGCACACACGCACACACATAAACACACACCAAGAAAAACCCAGGAAACGCTAGGTTCCTTGTTCCTGGAGGAACGCAAGCAGAGGCACAGTGACCTTTGTCAGGGTTACTGTGCCAGGTCTTGAGCACTGGTCAGGGGTAAGGAACGGACTAGACAATTCCTTACAAAAGGCCCTAACAACTCCAAGATCAGATGACTTGGATCTTCCAAAGGGAACAAACAGACTTGAAGAATCTCTGCAAGGGCCAGGTGTGAACATTAGTTGGCAGTCAGAGCAGGTCCCCTGGCACCAGAAATGTTGAGATGATATATTAGCTGGACACCCGTGGGCAAGCTGAGGTCTTAGAAAGAACATGACGTGTCCAAGGCTGCTTGCTTAGTAGGGTGGGGGTAAGGACAATCTGAGGGGCTCTGTTCCCAGGGACCACCTCTCACCTGTGAATGTGAGTGGCACCTGCAGCTTGATGAGGGCAATGTCCTTCTCTCTGGAGTTCAGGGCATTTTCCTTGGTGACGAAGATCTTGGCCACAGTCAAGGAGGAAACGTGGTCCAGTTTGCTAGAGCCGACTCTCACCTTCCAGTTGGACAAGTCAAGATACTTCCTAGGGGCAGAGACAACTCGATGGGGGGGGGGAGCCAATCACACTGGGACTTTGCCTGAGGCTCTGTCTCCAAGTCTGCTGGGAGAGCATGTGACTGGGACCAAAGTGGTGGAGGCGGCTGTCTGAGGAGCCACCTTCCTGAAGCCAGATTATAAAAGGAAATAATGATTCTGTTTCTTATTAAAAGGGCCCAAGGAAACTTCCACCTGGAGGGCTTGGGAAGAGGCTGCCCCATTGTGGGGCCTTGGAATCCTGCCAGGTTCTCCTGCACACTTGGTCTTGTCTATGCTGCTTGCATTGTGGTCTGTTGAGTTGTGGGCTTGCGTTCATTCTTCTCCTTGCCAGGTCCTGCCTATGCACAGGGAACTTTCCCCAGGAGCGGATTTAGAGCTCTTGTCAGTCTCACAAAGGTAAAAATCCCCTGAGCTAAACAGAGGTACCTCGAAGGGGACAATGGGTCTATGTGATGCCCAGGATCTGAAGGAGTGGTTCTTAGTACTCACTGGATGCTGAGGGAAATGGACGAATGAAGATAAAGAGGGCCTGAGTGTAACCCTTTCCCAAGGCCTGGCCGGCTCCCTCTTTGCTGGACCAAATGATAATCCATAGCTGGTTCAGTTTCTGGACATAGGGAGTGACTCCAGACCCTGGGGACCATGCCTTGGAAGACTGGCAAGGAAGAGTCAAGGTCTTGGAAGCACAGATGTGTGGGGAGAACCTCCGGAGCATGAGTGGAACCGGTACGCAGTGGTGTGAGGACCCTGGGTACCTGAGGCTTTTCACCCATCAGAGGTCAACCTTGGGGACCAGCACTCTCTGCTCAGATCCCCAATACCTAACAAGGACATCACGGCCAGTGTCTCATTATCTCATTGCTGTACCCCAGCAATGGTTTCCAGGGGATCCTGGTGGCCCATGGCCTCTGTCCCTCCTGGCCTCCTCGTAGCTGGGAGTCTTACCTGAAGCAGTGAGCTGCTGTGAGGATCCAGTTGGGATCTAGGATGCTTCCACCACAGACATGCTGCTTGTCGTACTGGATGCTGACCTGCCATGGCCAAGAATCCACAGAGGCCTCCACTCCACCCACTATACGAGGAGCCTTCAGGCTCTTTCCACATTCTGGACCCAGCCAGGAGAAAGGGAGGAGGGAGAAGTCAGGCTTCTGGGGAGTCTCCCCCGCAAAGCCCTGGATTGGTACTGGATGGGGAGAACCCACCTATGCCATTGGTGTGTGGACCATTCATAGGAGGATAATGGACATGACGTCACAGGTTTGCCTGACCACCCCCCTACTTGGTGTGTGTTTAGGAATTTAGATTTTTGAATATGGGTATGTTCATTGTGCTTGCAATTTATCATCTTCAGAACAAACAAAGATGCAGAATCATGAATCCTGAAAGCCCTGACTAAACAGAACAGTCACCAGACACTCCCCACTGAGTAAACAAATAGCCAGTTACAAGTTACTTTGGTATTAGGAAGTTAGATAAAAATTCTAAAAACTGGGTTTCTTCCTTCTGTTAAGGGAGATTGCAGTGATGATCTTTCCAAGGGGACAGCCTTTGTACCGGTTTTCTTCTGCCTGGCCTTGTACCTGCCAAATGCCATTTGGTCCAACCCTACTTTCATCTTGCCCCCTTGCTCATTCACTTAGAGCTTCTTGGTTGGCAAGGTGCGGAAGGATCTAGACACCTCTGGACTGCTTTCCATGGTCTTTATATAAAGCTCTGTCCAGCTCGTGACCTACTTGGAAGTCCCTAGAACACTTGGGCTATAGTTTGAGTATATCTCCTGAAAGGTGGCAGCTTAGCCCTGAGTGTGGTGGATATTAGGTGGTAGGTCCTTTAAGAGGCAGGGCCTAGTGGCCTTTATGTTATCAGAGTAGCCACCCTCTGAGGTGGATTAATATTTTTCTGTGCTCCTGCGCTCCAGTGAGGATTTAGGACAAGACAGAGTCCACCCCTGAATTGCTGTCTGGTTCCTTGCAGCAGCCACATTCCTTGGTGAGCCCCCAACCAGCATTAGGGCCCCACTCGAGGACAAACCAAGTTGGCTTTCTGGTCTTAGACCTCCAGGTTCTAAAACTGTAAGCTAAGCAAAACTCTTCTTGACAATGTTATCCTGCCTCAAGTACTTCATTACAGACATAAAAGTCTAGTACATTCAGGTTGTGGGCTGTGAGCAGAGTGTGGAAGGGAGTTCTTAGCATTAACCACTCGAAGAAATGCTGATCTGTAAGCCAAAATAGTGGGACCTAGGGATGAGGAGAGCAAAGAAGTTGAAGGCCTTTCTTCCTGCCCACTGCTGGTCAAGGTCCCACACCCTCAGAGATGGGGTGTACTCACCCAGGCAGCTCAGGGAAACCAGGGAGTGGCAGAGCCTGAAAGAGAGACAGGCTGGAACTCAGCCCTTGCAAAATTACTGTTTTAACCCAGTCCCCTAGTCCTGGAGAACCCCAGGACCTACATCATGGACCCGTGTAGAACTGCATTAATACTCAGTGGGGTTTGACTTGACACAACATTCCCCTTGCTGTGCATGCACCCTACCATGTATGGAGCCCTGGCAGGGCAAAGGCAGCCCTAGGTGGAGAAGCAGTACAGGCTGTTGTGGAGCATTTAACTAGGCAAGGATGTGTTACATTTGTCTATGCTGTGGTATATTACTTTAACTATGTGAAGGGGTGTTACACTTGTTTCTGCTGTCTTTGCTAGCTACGCAAAGATGTGTTACATTTGTTTATGCTGCATTTGTTTAATTCTTTAAAGATGTGCTGTATTTGTTTCACCTTGTCTGCTTAAGGCACCTGATTGGTCTAATAAAAAAACTAAACAGCCAATAGCTAGGCAGGAGAAGGATAGGCGGGGCTGAATGGTGAGCAGAGAGAATAAGTAAGAGAAATCTGGGGGGAGGGGGAGAGAAAGAAAAGGGGGGAGGAGAGAGAGAGACAGACAGATAGACAGACAGACAGACACACATGCTTGGGGCCAGAAGTCAGGCAGTCACCAGTCAGACGTGAGAAGCAGTGAAAGTAAGATACACAGAAAGAAAGGTAAAGGTAAAAAGCCCTGAGGCAAAAGGTAGAAGATGAGAAACAGGTTAAATTCTAAGAGCTAGTGAACAAACATAAGATAAGGCCAAGCATTCTTAACTATAAAAAGTCTTTGTCATAATTTGGGAGCCTGTTGGTGGCCTAAAAGAAAGCCTGCTACAACCGGCCACCCTGTAGCCCTTTCAAACAGAACAGGATTTTGAAGGAATCACACAGATAGTCACTACCAGTCCTGCCCCTCTCCAGATGGGCTGTGGTAAGCATCTGTCCTGTATCCTGAATGCTAAGAAGACAGCTGCTCTTGGCCTCTGCTGCCTTGCAGCAGGGTTTGTCTGGATTTGGATGTGCTCTAACGAGGCGGGCGAGGCGAGGGTGGAAGAGCCGCCTTGGGAGCATCAGAGGTGCTGCTTTGGCCTGAGGGAATTATGGGAATATCAGGCAACTCATCAGGGAACATGAAGTAGCCGTGGAAGGAACAATCTTGACTGTTCAGACAGACAGAAGGTCATTGTTCATCCCTCTGCCTTTGAACAAGACAACGCACATTGTATTAAAAAACAAAAAGAGTCAACAGATAATACCCTGTGAACCCCAAAATGGGATTCCATGGCCCTGGATGTTTAATGAGCTGCTTGACTAGTTCCTCCTTGTGTCTGGCTCATGTTCCCCTTGCTGCAGCCATGAGCAGTTTTCTGGTGGTAGTTAGCCTCTGTAGGTTAGGAGGGGTCCCTCACTTACCCAGTTAAATTCTTCACCTGAAGTTCCTGGCTGTTTCCCGTGACTTGAGCTACCGTGAGATTCCGGTCTGGGCCGATCTCCACTGCTCGGAAAGTGGGTTGACTGTGGAGGGAGAAAACTGTGAGCTGGGGCCGAGGCTAGAACTGGATGGTAGGGAGAGCCCTCATCCCCTGGGGAGAGAGAGAGAGGAGGACAACATGGGTGGGCTGGGTTAGTGGGCAGGGCTGGCTTTGCTGGATCACAGGAACGTTCCTGTGATCTCAGCCCAAGGCTGGCTGCCCTGGTCTTGCTTTCTTGGTCCAGAGCCCAGAGCTCTGCAGAAGGGCTAAGGGCCCACTTTCCTCACATCCGACTCTCTCCCTGCCTCAGATGCCCCAGCATCTCCTTAAGTTCACACCAGTGGGAACAAAGAAGCAAAGGGTCCCAGATACATTGTTGTCTTAGCACAGAGTGAACTGGAGTGTGGATATCTGGTTTTCCAGGAGACCTGGTTTATCTTCGATAGTGTTTTCAAGACAGGAGAAGATCCATTTTCTCACAGGAATGTAGGTGGAACTTCCCGAAATTTGGACTGCCCTCTCCCCTTCCCTTCTGCTAATCCATGTTTGTCTTCTTTCAAGCCCCGGATTTAAATCTTCCTCCTCCAGGAAGCCTTCCTTAATTACTCTGCTCTCTGGCCCTTTCTTCACCAAACCTGCCTCTTCCAAATCTCTCCTCCTAGTACAAGCTTTGCATAGAGATCTGGGATCATTTGGCTTGCTGGTCTACACTCAGGTAGGAATGCAAGCACCTTCCCCGGTGAACCAGGCTCTAGAACTGGGATGATCAGAGGCTGCTATCCTCAAGACCTAAGTTCTTATATGCTGGCTGTGACACCAGCTTGGTGTGTGACCTTGGGTAGGTCACTTTTGTCTTGTGGCTCTCCCTGAGTCCTGATTTTCTCCTCTATAAAATGAAGCACGAGTCAGGGGTTCCTCCTACATTGGACTTCCTATGGTTTTGTGTTCCCAGATCAGAAAGGCTTCCTTCTAAATCCAGGCAGAGGAAAGAAAACAAAGAGATCTAAGCAGAGAGCTCCATCCAAGGAGAAAGGGTGCTGGTGGCAAGCACACCCAGGAGAGCGAGTATTTGCTCACCAAGTCTGGCCTGGTGAGTAATTTAATGAACTCAGTGCCCTCCAGAAAGGCAGACATTCTGGGAGGCTATCACCTTAAGAGCCGCAGGAAATCCTCCAGGTTTCGTAACTGAGACAGCCTGCAGCATTTGGTCCAGCTGACACTGCAGTCGACTGGACTGCAGTGGAGGAGGGGCCAGTTGCAAGGTAGAAGGGGACAGCAGGTGCTGGGCATGCCTCCTGCTGTCCTTTGAAATGAAGGTGACAGTATCCCTTTCTGGGGGGTGTTGGGAGTCCCCTCCTGGAGGGGAGAGAGCAGAAATTATAACCAGGGGACAGAGGGGCAGAGGCCAGATGAGTTCATACTGGCTGTCTTAAGTATCTCTTGGACAAAACCTTGAGGCTGCTTTAGGGATCCATGGAGAGAGCTCTGCGATCAACTGGCAATGTCTGTCTACTGGTCATCATTTTGGTCTTGTCTCTGGGCTTAGTTTCTTAGAGTCCCAAGGAAGTTCAGCTTGCCAGGGGGAGTCTAATCCATCTCTTTGCAGCAGAACACCTGGCTCCAGGAGGGCTCAGTTCTCACTTCTTTCTTCACTGATGAAGCCCAATGCACAGACACCGAGAACTTGTGTCCAGGAATCGGAGAGCTGCCAGGCATAGATTCTGGTCCTCTACCTCCCAGCTTCTACCTAAGCAAGCCACTTACTCTTTCAGAACCTCCTTGTAACACAGATTTAATAATAACTGTGCTCTGAGCTTTCTGCCAAGATCAAATGAATATAAATACATGTAATGCTAATTACCCTCCATGTACCTTCCATCCACTCCAGATTTGGGCTTGCTTCTACAGTTTGCTGAGAGCTGCTGCGGCTGCTGCTGCTGCTGCTGCGGGGCCCCAGCGGAATCAGGCTAGTCTTTGCTATTTTTGTTTTCCAGTGCTGGGAATGGAACCCAGAGCTCTACATGTGTGAGGCAAGTTCTCTACCACCAAGCTACACCCCCAGGCTTCCTTTCTGCTAAATTTTAACCAAGAGTTAATTTGCATATGCAAATTAGACTTTGTGCTGTGGTCGGGG
Source organism: Neodon shergylaensis (assembly GCA_025134845.1). Classification (NCBI taxonomy): domain Eukaryota; kingdom Metazoa; phylum Chordata; class Mammalia; order Rodentia; family Cricetidae; genus Neodon; species Neodon shergylaensis. The sequence goes on along the minus strand of JABTXL010000888.1, from coordinate 5,490,507 downwards.
ATTTCTTACAAAAGGACAAAGGAGAGATTACTGGAGAAAAGGGCTCTGTCCTCCTCTAGTGAGATTGGTGTCGCTTCCTCTGGCTAACTCTGAAGGAAACTGGGGGGGTGGGGAATTAACTTAGCAACTTCTAAGTTTTATATGAATCCCATGCCTGTATTTTTAGGGAAAAGGAAGGAAGAGAGTAGGGGAAGGAGGAAGGAAGGACAGACAGAAGGCAGGCAAGAAGGGAGCAGAGGCTGCTGGGTTGAGGTGATAGCCTCCTATAGCCTTGGTTGAGTACCTGTCATAGCCCATCTCTCTGCAGGCTGTCTTGGCCAGTGCTTCTGTGAAGTTGTCAAAACAGGCAGAGGCCCAGGTCCCTGTGGCTACATCCAGCACCTGCAGTGTTGATCGGTCCTTGGAGAGGCGGACTGGGAGGGAAGGAGCCTGGGTCAGCTGGAGGGGGGAGCCTTTCTAGCCCAGCCCCCCTCCATTGCTGCTGCTTCCAGCCCAGAACTGAGGACATGTTCAACATCAAGGGAAAGTTCTTCCAGATGACTGGAACCTAATTTGAATGGCAGCTAAGGGGAAGCCTGCCCGGCTGCTCAGGGACAATGATTGACAGGATCTCTTTTTGCTCAGAATTGCTTGACCATGGGCCACACAGCTTGCCCAGTTTGGGGAAACATCTCAGCCAGGGACCTGGTAGCTTCTCCATGGAAGGTCAGAGAGTGAGTTTAAGTGAAAATTTCTATTGTTGTTAGCACGGCAGGAGCCCATAGGCATTTGACTTTACTAAATACCAGTCAATATACAGGAAGTCACTCAGCGCTGCCTCTCAAAGGGTCTCATCACCTATCTTCTGGGCTAAGTGATAGTGGGCCCGTCCAAGCTAGCCGATCCTGGATTTTATGCTTGGAACGTTTGTTTCTCCAGTGATGGTCCTCTATCTTGTTCCCTAGCATGTTCAGCAAACACTGTGAGTGCAAGGGTGGCTAGCTGGTTAAATGACATGATGGCCATGATTCTAGTCTCACTGAGATTCCAAAGAGGAACTGTAGCATGAATAATAAAAATATTGGGGTTCATCCTGAAAACCAGAAAAGCAAGCAGCCAAGCCACTAGAGAAGGCTTACCTCTACCAAGGCTGGGTGACCACAGACTCAGCAGACTAAACCTCTCTCTCCTCCCATTTTATATTACTTCTAGTGCTGGGATTAAGGGCATGTGACTCCCTAGGACTGGGATTAAAGACATGAACCACCACCACCACCTGGATTTGTTTCTGTGTTGATCTTGTGTAGCCCAGAGTGGCCTTGAACTCACAGAGATCCATTTGTCTCTGTCTCCCAAATTCTGGGATTAAAGCTGTGTGACACCATTGCATGACCTCTAGTTGGCTTCAGCTTTGCCTCTGGTCTTCAGGCAAGATTTATTTACTAAACTACAAATAATATGCCACTACAAGGAGTCCTCCAAAGCCGTGCACTCTATTCCTCTTGTCCAAACCAAGTAGGTACAGCCCGCATAGCATTGCCCATACTTTCCTGTCCCCTCACTGCCATGAATTAACCCTTTTTGAATATGTGTCCTATCTCAGTGTTGGGATCTACAGGTAGGCATGCCATGATCCCGCTCCTGGGACCTTTTCCAGCAGGGCTAGAGACTGACAAGGATGTGGGCAGAGGCTACAACTGAGCACAGTTCTCCCACTGTTCCTGCCCTTCAGTCTCAGGACTCACCTGCCACTCCAGGTTTGTCGGGGAAGTCTTTGACACAGTGCTCCTCATCCTCCCCAGAGGCACAGTCAAGGCGACCGTCACACACCTGCTCCCTCGGAAGGAAGGTCAGGGGACTTCCGCAGATCAAGTAGTATTTATCCAGAACCACCTTGACTGGAAGGCACATGAAGCAGGGGCAGAGTCGGTCAAGCAGGCAGAGAGAGGCTGCCTTTTCTGAAAGTCAGGCTGGCTGGAGACAGGCAGCCAATTTGAAAAATAAATTTTTATTGTGTGCGGTTGTGTATGTATCTGACTGGAGGTCAGAGGGCAACCTTTGGGAGCTGGTTTCAGGTGTTTTATTACAATCATGGAAAGCTGACTAACATGGCCACATCAGGTTGGAACAATGTTGAGAAGAAATGATTTGGGGGTTTATACATCTCACAAACACCCCAGGCTCTCAAGGATGGAGGTGGTGTCTGAGTTGGGGATACCCACTGTTACTCTGATGAGGACCTGCTCAGCTGGAAAACTTGGGTCCTGCCTGTGCCAGCCTCTGTGGACTCCAAGCCTCAGGGCCCGCGTGTGGAATAAAGGGTAAATTAAAGTAGAGGGTCTCTGTGTGTCATCCGATGCCAGCCGCATTGTGTCTGCTGCTAGTGTCACAGCCCTATGTCTGCTGCTAGTGCAGATGGCCTCACAGCCCTTAGTACAGGCTACCCAAAAACTGCCATGCCCGGGTTATACAGGCACTGCCTACCCTGGGTCCTAGCTCTGCCTGTTACACACTTTCGGCTTTTAAACCAGGTTCTTCACACAAGGAAGCTCATTACTGCTCATGATGCTCAAAGGCATTTCATCATAGAGGGGACTCAGCGGACTTCATGGAACCACAGGTTCGAAGGATAGAACCGAGATCCCCACCCCTGATTCCTAACCTTGTCTCCTATATTCTGAAATTCCCTGCTGTGAAAGCTGGGGTCACTCCCTGTGGGAACCATGGGAATGATTGTCACAGAGTGGGCTGCCCCAGATCACATCAGAGCTAATGCGCTAGCCATAGTGAAGACTGCGCTGAGGTGGGCAGAGGGTTCCATCCGCCTGGCCCTCTTCCCTGGTACCGCCTGGCCCTCTCCTCTTTATAGGCAGAAATGCTCTCTAGCCTGCCAGACAGTATAGAGTTGCGCAGACACCCTGTTCAGCCCCACCCCACCCTGCCCCTCCACCAGCTGTCAGTTTGCAGAAGATCGGAAGGAGGCGGCTGGGGGTGGGCACCTCTGCAACTGCCTGAGTGGGTTTGCGATGGGTGCCACGTGGATAGCAACCATCTGGAAAAGAAACCATCTGGGAGAGCCGGGGGATGCGCTCACCTTCCCCTTTCACTTAGAAGCCTCCCTCCAAGGCAGGGGTGGGCACATGAGGCATGAGGATTCATTCCCTCCTCCCAAGCTTTGCCCAGATCACCTGCCTATCACTGTGGGGGTGGGAGGATGGGTGAGGGCTATGGCTTACTGAGGGGGTGAGGGTGAGAGTGGGGGCTGTCACTCACTGAGAAGGGCTACGATCACGATGGCCATCAGGCTGAGCAGCACTGCGATGATGGGGATCCCCACCTTTTTGAAGGTTTCCAGGGACCTGCGGGGTTTGCGAAATCCAGCGATATCTGCAAGGACAATGAGAGAGGGGAGGAGAGTGAGTCAGGCCTCGGAGCCCATCCCTGCCAAGCCCGTAGTCGTCTTTCTGCCTTGGGGGCCCGCACCAGGATGCCCCGGTGATGGTTTAGGCTGGTGGGGATTATCCCTGTAGGCAAGGCTGAGATTTATGAACATGTATTCATCCACCTCCCCTCCCTTGCCTAGATTTACCGATCTTTTGTAACCGCTTCTCAGTTGAGCTGGCAGCCTGTGCCACCTCCTCTTGTCTTGCCCTCGCTTGTGCAAGAGGATGCCACTCTTGCCTTGTCTGACCTGTCCCTGCCCTGGGAAGGACCCAAGATCACTATCCATGTACTTGGGCCCCTGCCATGATATATATGTTATATTATCATTTATCCTTCCCCATTCTTGAACATATTTTTAATTGACACATATTTGTAAGTATGGGGTATATAACATTTCAACACAAGTATGTAATACATAATAAGATCAGGGTAATTATTATGTTTACCATGTAAGACTTGTGTGTGTGTGTGTGTGTGTGTTGAGAACATCCAGAATTCTCTCACTGGCTCTTTTAGAACATCAAATGTCATCAACCGCGGTCGTCCCCACTTCCCCCAGTGCTATAGAACACTGGCGCTTAATCCTCTTATCCAGTTGCTTCTCTGATAATTTTTTTTTAAGCAGGAGACCAAGACTGTGTAGCTCAGGCTAGCCTCAGGTTCTACACATAGACAAGGATGACCTTGAACTTCTGATCCTCCTGGTGTTGGAATCAGAGGTAGGTACCACCACTGGTTTCTGCAGTGTTGGGGATGGAACCCAGGATTTTCTGTACCCTAGGCAAACACTCTACTGACTGAGCTACGCCCCCAGTCCTCTGCCTTCATTTTTTGCCTCCCCACACAGTGAGCATGTAGCAGAGGCCTGATAATTCCTTGTAAGTGTATGTATCATATGCTCCCATCTCTAAGCTAGTCCAATACACAGCGAGGCCCCAATGTGGTCCTTGTGTTTAAGGAGAGTAGAGTCTGGAGAGGAGGCAAACAGAACACAAATGGCAGCCTGCCAGGTGGAAGAAGGTGTGTGCCGGATTAGAGGCACCACCTGGGAACGGCTGGGGAAGGCTGGGGGAAGCTTCCTGAGCAGGTAGTGCTTCAACACAGAAAGAAGACAGGAACACAGGCAGGAGGGTGTGTGTGTGCTGTGAGTGTCTAGTGTCCTGGAATACGGGGGCAGGGGGCAAAGCCTGTTGGGGGCAGGACAACAAAGTCATTCTGTGGAGACTTGAAAACCATGCTAGGGTTTGGCATTTGTCTTGAAGGCAGTGAGGAGCCATTAAAAGTTCTGGACAAGAGAGAGTATGCGATTGGGCTGTCATCAGGGGAGAAGATTCGCCTGTCTGGGAGAAGAGGGTTGGAATGAGTTTGGGACCAGGGAGTTCACACAGGAGGCTACCACTGCCTAAAATTTGTAAAACAAACAACTACACATCCACTTCAGACAGTGTCATATCTGAATCTGAAACACTGCAACAGGCTTATAGTTCTCGATGTTTGGTTCCCAAATGGTGAGACTACTTTGGAAACTTCTAGGAACTTGGGAAGGTAAGGCTTAGCTGGAGGAAATAGATTCCCCAAGGCTGTATCTTTGGGAATCTATTTTCTTCTCCTACTTTTTATTTCCTTTTATGCACCCCATTTTCTGCAACATCCTGCGAATGGCTGCCGTAGCCTTTCCCATCAGGGTGCACTGAAACATTTTGGAACTGTTTTCAAATGAGCCCCATCTCCCTGAAGCTGTCTGTACCAGGTATGATGGTCCCAGGGACACAGAGAGCAAATACACACGGCAATCCAAGGAGATGAAGCATGACAAGGCAGGGAAAAGCTCTCTGTCGGCACCACAGATAGGTGCTGGGTCTTTTCAGGTCCCTTTCCTTCAGGCAATGAACTTAGGAGGTGTTTTGGGGACCTTGCTCCCGAGGGGAGCTGGGTAAGAAACACAGCAGCTCCGGAAACCTAGAAAGCAGTAGGCAGGCTGTCTTGCTCTCACCGCCTCAGGACTACTCCCAGTCTCTTTCAAACCCCTCTTCTCCATCTCCTTCCTGTGAGCCCATTCTAGAACTTCCTGTTCAAGATGCAACCATCCCACACTTCCCATCCCCCCTTGCTTGTCCCCCCCCCCAAGGCACTTATCTCTGACCTACTTTCAAACATTTTGTGTGTTCTCTCTCTCCTCCCACCCCTCCCTGAAATGGAAACGAAGCCACCATGAAGACCATCTTGTGCATTGCTGCATCTCCAGTGCCCAGAGCCTGTTGCACGGCAGATGCCCTGTAAGTGTCCATGAAATGGAAACGATCCATTCTTGACTCTGTTCTCTTCAGCACACCCCTGTCTGTTTAGCTCTTGCTTTATTCTACCTCAGACGATATGAGGCCTGTGCCAGGCACCACCCCCTCTCTTCTGCTCCTCGGAAGCTGAGGAGACCAGTACCCCATCAATGATGATATCAATGATTGTCAATAAGAAAGCTCAAACTTAAACTGGCCGGTGGTGGTGCATGCCTGTAATCCCAGTACTCGGGAAACAGAGACAGGTAGATCTCTATGAGTTCAAGGCCAGCCTGATCTAAAAGAGCTAGTTCCAGGACAGGCTCTAAAACTACAGAGAAACCTTGTCTCGAAAAACAAAACAAAACAAACAAACAACAAAAAAAAAAAAGAAAGAAAAGAAAACAGAAAACTCAAACTTTGTGCTTCCCTAATGGGAAGTTTTAAGAGCACAGTGGCCCAGCAGTGGGGATGTGAAGATGATAGGGTATTGCCTGTAAATTTTTAGGGGCCTGGCACAAAGCAGGTCATCAATAACGCTATAGGTAGTAGTCCTTTTTTTTTCTCTTTTATTTTTTCAAGGCAGGGTTTCTCTGTGCAGCCCTGGCTGTCCTGGAACTCACTCTGTAGACCAGGCTGGCCTCAAACTCACTAAGATCCGCCTGCCTCTGCCTCCCGGGTGCTGGGATGACAGGTGTGCGCCACCGCCGCCAGGCGGTAGTCCTGTTTTTAAAGTTTCCACACTAACTCTTGAGAATTATTCTGTTCCTGTGGCCACGAAAGCATAGCATTTTGTTCAATTATTCTTGCCTGATTTGTTTCTTGGATACCTGCTTCTGGGGACAAGAGATTGATTTGTTTTCTTGGATAGCGCACTATCTTTTGGAAGGAGTCACTTGCCTTGTGTCCAGGCTGTTCTCTGGGAAGACCTGCCTCCCTCCTCAGGAAGGGATGGGGTTTCACAGTTAACTCAAGTTCATAAATAGCCTCCCAGCCTGTGCTTGTCCCTTCTGTCTGTCTGTCCTGCCCATTGCTTCAAGACAAAATTTCCAGGAAGGTGGCTTTTACCCTGTCCCTTTCCTCTTGAGTGACACACAATAGAAGCTCCTGTCACACTCACTTCTGGACTTCGCTACTCTGAACCTTCTAAGCGGTGTGGTTAGCCTCATTTTCTGAGCCAAAGGGACATCACTGCCAGTTTCAGCACCAGCCCCCACCCCAGCACCTAGTCACTTCCTGGTTGACTTCCTGGTGTTATTCCTGACTTCTGACTCTCCGGAGCTCGGATTCCTCCCCTCCCCTTTCCCTCCCTCACCCTGGCTGTTGCTAGGTGACTGTCTAGCTAGCCTGGTTTACACAGCCAGCCCCCACCACTGCGGCCCAGGGCTTTCCTTTCAGTTTCCTTCCCCACCAGGTGTTTGGAGCCCATTCAGCTGTGTCCTGTTTCGCAGCTGTGTCCTGTTTTCGCAGTTCTCGGGTTTGTTCATTGGCTGAGGCCCACACAGGAAGAGCCCCGGGAAGCCTGGAGCTCTCTGGGGACCTTGTGGTCTACTGTTACGTTTAAACTCCAAAGTACAAAGGAGGCCCTGCTTCTACTTAGCTGAGTTATTGTTTCTGACAATTATTAGCTTGTGATGCAAATGAGAAGATGTTAACCTGAGAGGGATTAAGCCATTGTCTTCTGGATTTGTTCCCATTAATTTGTTCCCTGTTCATTTGTCCTGCTGGTGTAGAGGCCATCAGGAGTAGGCGGCAATGATTTAAGAAAATATACTAGGAGGGGGCAAAGCCCTTAAAATTGGGAGTGTTCTATGTATTCATTCATTTGTCTCCTTTAACCAGGAGTTCACAGCGACTTCCTTTCCTACCTGTAAAACACCAGTGCCCCACATTGAGCCTTGGACACTTGCTTCTGGGGACATGAGGTTGCGTAGCTGCAGCCCAATTCTGTGCAGCTCAGGGCCTGACACAAAGAATAGATTGGGGGAGTTGCTGTTCTTCGCCTTTTAGGCCTGCTGGTCATATTTCCTCAGAGACCAGACTTTTTCTAGAACAAATCCCGGAACTTATGAATACTTGGTACTTTTTGCTGGATGATAGACGGACAGGGGATTGACGTCATTCATAGCATCTAGTACTACAGTGGCCGGGTAGCCGAGATTCCACTGAGGGACCTGAGCTTACCATGGTTGTTCAGGGGCTGACCACTGTCCCGGTCCTGTAATTGAAGGAAAAATGGCAAAGTTAGTGAGGGAACCTCTGGGACTCAGACTAGCAGTACCTGTTTCCCAACTGTAAGTATCCCCCCCCCCCCAGTTTTTTAAAATGATCACATCTCACAGTAGATCTGCTGAGCCATCGAATCATAGATCAGCCTGTGTGTTAGTATCAGTGGATGTGACCACAGCATTGCTACAGTTTATACACCACTAGCAAGTACTTCATGTAATGGATGGATGAACTGATTGATGGATTCGTAGCACAACAGCATTGCTGGGAAATGGTGAAAATTTGGAAGCGGACCCTCATTGGTCATGGAGGCAGAAAGGGTGTCTAGCCCCAAGGTTTCCCTGTGCTCGTTTCCTTGTTCTAGTAGCCTAAAAAGTGAGTCAATTTTTACTCCTCACCCTCTCTTGCCTAAGTACATGCAACCAAGTACATGGCAAAGCCCTCTGAATCTGTGAGCCAGATCAGTCTTTCCTCCTTGAGGTTGCTTCTGTCGAATACTTTCTCACAAGAACACGAGTGTAATCAACACAAAGCTCATACTAGATGTGACATCGTGGATGAACTTCATGACATACTGGTGGAAGAAAGAACTAAACACAGCAAAGTATGCATTGCTTAATGACACTGTTACGGAATTAGGAGGTAAAGTTTAGGGGTGCTAGCAGTCAGAACAGGGGTTGCTACTGGGGAAGTAGAGTGCTTATAGGAAGAAGCACAATGGAATGCTCTGGAATATTGAGAAACTTCTAGAACTTGCGTGGGTGTTGACTACATGGTGTTTACATGTTGGACCCTCACTGAGAGGAGTATTTCCTGAGTGGTTTGCTGCATGTGGAATATACGTAATAAAACAGGCAAGCTCAAGCAAAAGTCTACCAGGATCCTAGGACATTCGTTCTGTAGTGACACACTTGCACAAACACACACACAGGCATTCCTGCACTGCTCACCCACTTCCCATTGCACTCAATGTACACACAGTTGTAGAGAATCAAATGTGGGAGCTGCCTATGTAAAGGCTCACATGCAAAGCACGTTTACTCCTTTGTAACATGAAGGGGGGGCTGTTTGTTTGTGTTTTCTGTCCTGTCCTGTACCCCACAACTGTTTAGCCCCAAAGAAAATCACACATAGGTCTCCATAAATTATAAGCTGATTGGCCCTTTAGCTCTAGCCTCTCACTGGCCAACTCTCACATCTTGATTAACCCATTTTTCTGGTCTATGTTAGCCATGTGGCTGAGTACCGTTTTTCAGTGGGGCAGATCACATCCTGCTGCTTTGGTGGTCTGGGCAGGAGTAGGAGGAATCAACTTCCTCCTTCCCAGAATTCTCCTGTTCTCATTACATCATTTCTACTTCCTGTCTGGTTTTCCCACCTTTATTTCCTGCCTGGCCAATCAGTGTTTATTTATAATATGATTGGCAGAATACAGACAATTCTCCCGCACCACTCCTTTACCTACAGGGAAGGGTCAACGGGAGGCTGATACCCAGCCTTCCATTTGTAGGGTGATAAGGGCCAAGGAAAAGCACCCTGACCCTGACTTGACCCCATGACCAGGGCTTGGAATCACACCAATCCCTGAGCTTGCCACAGAGTCGGGCTGCAGAATCCCACCAATCCCTGAGCATAGAATTCCACCAATCCCTGAGGTCCCTTAACTCCAAATGCCACCAATCCCTGAGCCCTCTCCAGAATCAGACCACCAAAATGCACCAATCCCAAGCCACCTTGGAAAGTTCTGCCCCTCAAGAAATTCTATGTAAGGTCAGTACCCTGTTCAGTTTGCTGTTGTTTCTTACCCAAGGCAGCCACCCTCCTTCCTTCCCAATAAGTCTTCTGAGTGGGGTTTGTTGTGTGGTGTGAAGACCAGCTGTAACAGTTTTTGCTGAAGCTGGAGCAGTGCAGAATTGTAACTTCTTCACTGGGGAAACCTTCCCCTGGTGGAGCAGAATTGTTACACTCATGGGGACCTGAGCAGAGCTGTAACAGCTTTACTAGAGAAACCCTCCTCCACCTGGGCAGAACTGTGACACTGAGGAAACCTTTCCCTGAAGCAGGGTTGAAAGCCGCTAAGCTTACAGTGACTTTATGGTATTCCTTGGCTCCCAACTGCCAAAATACTTTTCCATCCCAGCCGCAAAGATTACACCATTCTCTGAATACTTTCTAGCATCTCAGAACCTTCATGATCTTTCTGTTAAGGTCTGGTAGAGGATAAGGTGTCCCTGAGCCCTGTCTGAGCTTTAAGCCTCTACCTAGGGTCTGGCTTGCTAATACCGTATGGAGGTCATGGATACCCAATGATGATGGGAGGGTGTTGTACATTTCCTACCGGGGATTTTTCTGGTCCCGACTGAGAGTGAAAGGCTTCTTCTTAAGCCTTGGATGTGTGGGAATCCTAGGTTGGTTACGGGAACATACCTGCTCTCATGATTAAACATGGAACCCCAGTGATGGGAGGGGAGCTCCTTCCTGCTTTCCGTTCCGTTCCTTCTAAATTTGGGTCTGCAATCTCCTGGAGGGGTTTTGCCCTTTGATGTCACTACGGACGGCTGGTACGATAGACCACAGGCTCTGATTCCTACTGATTGGTGCCTTTGAGCAAGAAATAAAGGGAGCTTTCCAGTGGCCAGCTCACACCTGGGCAGCTCTTCCTGTCTGCCCATCCTCTGTGCTTCCGCAGGCCTTCTCTGTTTGGACAGTCATCATTTCTCGGTCTTTGTCTCTTTCTGTTTTGTTTTTCTTTAAAATTTTATTTAGAATCGACAAATAAAAATTGTATTGATCTCGGGGACCGGAGAGATGGCTCTGTGGTTAAGAGCACCGACTACTCTTCCAGAGGTCCCCGGTTCAGTTCCCAGCACCCACATGGCAGCTCATGACTGTCTGTAAACTCCAATTCCAGGGGATCTGGCACCCTCACACAGACATACATGCAGGCCAAACTCCAATGCACGTAAAATAAAATGAAAATCTTAAAAAAGAAGAAGAATAAAAAAATTGTATTGGTCTCTTTTCTGTGTTAAGCATTTGGCTTGTGCCTACAAAAGACTGAACTGATCTCTAGGCTTTGCTCATTCCCAGTCTCTCCTTGGTCATCACCAGGCTGGACAGAGACGACAACTTTCAGGATGAAGATGAGAACAGACCAGGGTACCTGGCTCTACAGCTACTTAGTCAGGAGATAACAACATCAACAGTAGTGCACACACAAACTGGCAAAGTCTTTTCATTTAACTTAGAACCAGATTAATAAGTACTGAAACTGAGTGTGTGGTAACCAGAGTGGTTAGCATTAAATTAGCTAAAGTAAGTAGATGTATGAAGAGTGTCCATACTGTGCCAGGCCCTGATCCAAAAAGAAACTGGAGTCAAAGATCAATAAGTGTTCATCTCAGCAGACTGGGAGAGGTGCCCAAACCAGATAACTGAGTGCTATATCTCTTGGAGGGCCTGGGGGGGATGGACTACCCCCGAAAATAAACCAGGAAAAAAACACCACAGGTTTGGGGGCAACTTTCAGAGGAAAGCGGATGGAGAAGAGGGAGTGTTTGGATGGAGACAGGCAGGGGTCAAGGGAAAGGATCAGCACAGTTAGGGAGGGTCTCCCAGGAGAGGGCGCCTCTGAACTGTGACTGGAAAGAGGCCAACAATCGGGAGCAAGTGTGAGGTGATGGAGGAGCTACATAGAAGTTGGCAAGTTTGGAGGGGAGGCAAGGGTACAAGGGAAAGGGAGGATTCTGTATGCGTTCGGAAGATTGAGACTGGCTTTCCCAGTGGGCTGGGTGCCTTTGGGCTTCGGTTAAGCAGGGCAGGGTGTCTGCTGGAATGTGGAAGGCTAGAGGAGGTTGTAGGGTACCAAGAGCGTGTATTCAGCGGGCCCCTCCCCTCAGTTCATCCCCTTTCATGGCCTCTACCTGTGTATACACGCCTGCATCAGTTAAGGCAGGTAGGATGAGGTCCCTTTGTTTTCTACTAATTCAGCAGGCATCGACTGTACCCATGATGGGCAAGAGATTATGCTAGAAGCCCAGACACAGAGGGAACAAAGAAGATGTCAGTCCACACCTTTCTCGGCCTTGGGCGTTCACCATGAGCTGAAGCAGCCTGAAACCTCGCGGTGGGCAATGCTTCCACCCGCAGCCTACTTAGTTGTGGACGTCCAAACGTTCAGAACTCACTTATAAACAGAGACAGGGAAAAGAGAGGGAAGTCAAAGTCACAAGTTGTAATCTTAAAGGACCGTGACTGTCCTGTTGGTCACGCACCCAAACTCTCCTTCAGTGCATGGGGTCGAGAGAGTGCTGAAGGAGTGGTGGATGAGTCAGTTAACGATCCTGTCATCTCAGTTTTAAGACTTGTCTCGGGACAGCCTTTAAGAATCTGCCTGTAAATACAGTCACACAATAAAATACCACACGGAAGTCAAAATAAACAAACTGCAAGTTATATCAAATAAAAATGGAACATAGGCAACTGAATGACAAGGGCAAAGTCCAGCAGGTTCCATGTAGCTCAGAATCCTTTGCGGGAAGAAGCAAAGCAATGACAGACATGGGACCTCGGGGTGGGCAGTGCTTCCCTCGGCAGAGAGCCTTTAATATTGTTCCTCCGCAGTGCAGACAATTTTTGTTAACTTAATAAGCAAAGAGACTTGCCCACCTACCGCAGCAGGGCATGTGTGTGCATGTAAGAGGCAAGGGAGGATCTCATGGTTATAGAGAAGTTACCGCTAAGTCCCAGTTTTTGTGTAGATGCGTGGAGGCTTACTATCTTCTCGAACCAAGTGACTAGCTAAGGCGTTACTAACAAACCCTGTGTGGGTCAGTAGTGAAGTGTGAGCGTGGATCAAGGCGCAGTCTAGCCAACGCTGTGTGCTCAAGGTTCTAAGAGACTAAAAGGCTGTCACCTGCCTGTGATTTGGAGAGCCTGGCTCTTGTCCTCATGGTGCAACGCTGTAGCCTCTAGTTCTCCCATTTAGTGGCTCATTCCCTGCCCTTTCTTGAAGCCTCTGGACAAGCATCTATGACAGAGAGAGGTTGGACATGTGAGGCTGTCAGACTTCTAGGAAGCAGAGATGCTGCAGGTCACGGGTATAAGGGCCGGTGGTCGATGGGGTGGGGGTGTTGTAGGACTGAGTTAGAGACATTCTGGGGAGAACTGAAAGAAGAACCGAAGTGTGCTCCTATACCCTCCCAGCCCAGGATCAGTCCTGAACCGGGGAAAGGTTGGGGCTGAGACATGCAGGTACCACGGGGAACTCAGAGATCCCACCAGACCCCACCATGGCAGGTCCAGTAGTGCTCAAGGATGCAGAAGGGAAAGAGAGGGTCTCTAGAGACCATTCTGGGTCACTGTCCCTGAAACCAGACAGAGGAAAAATATTGCCCTAGAGTCAGAGAAGAGGAAATTTTGAAAAGCAACCAGAGACCAATCGTGGCTCCTTCATTGTTATGCTCAGCTTGAACTTAACCTCTTGAACTGGTCACATTACCACAGTGCAGTCCCCGTATAACCCAAGGGATGGCGCCTAGCTACTCCTTCTGTCAGAGCTGCTGGCTGGGCCCGGTCCCCTGATTTGTTGATTCAAACTGTACAGAGCTCTGACTCGTGGGTCTGATTCAGCCCATGCCCAACTTAGGGCTCATCTGGAACAAAGCTTGTGCTGGCTGGAGTACAACTGAAGGTTGAGAGTGCCCAGATCCTCGGTGCCCAGGTGGGAACAGGATGGAGGTAGAATGGGTGGATGAGTGATGGTTGGAAAACACTTGCCTTTACTTGGCTAGCTCAGAGCATCTTCCTGCCTTGTTTTTCAGTCGCCCACTGACAAGAGAACAGCATTAATCTAGAACCCACCCGCAAAAGCTGATGTCATTTTCTTGCTTACAACATCTTCCTTTCAAAGGCGCTATTATAGTTAATCTTTGGGAAACCCAGAGACACTTCACAGAACTGAAAGTCAAAGTTCACATCCACGAAGTGGCTTCTGTGACTTCAAAACAAGGGAAGGGCAGACCCAGCTCTCCAGGCTGAGCTTCTAGACTTGGGTCTACTGTCTTCATTTCCTGGCAGTTTTAAGGATCTGTGTGATTGAGCATCTTTCGATTTCCAAGGTAGTGCTCCCTTTTGAGTCTCTACCTTTCTGCGGTGGTCTTGCTGCTTCTGCTTAGCCTGCAATCAGCCTGCAGAGATCACCCTCAGGATCTCCACAACCCTTCCATGGTCTCAAGGCATTAGAGACCTGGACTTGCTTCCTGGGTTTGCCAAAGCCTCTATGAATGGGGATGGGAGCTGCCTCTCCAAAATCATATAAATAGCACGGCCTTGGTGTCCAGGAGGGCCTCTGCTAATGTTACCATCACCTCTTCCATCTTCTACCACATTCACCCTTGCTCAGCTGTGGTTCCTCCCTCTCTCCATGTTTTAAACCCTGGAGAAGTTCCTGGGCTTTGCTGAGCTCCAAATGTTGAATGGTTCAGTCAGAGACAATGATTCCAGATATCAGGCAGTTTTTTTTTTTGTTGTTGGTTTTTTTTTTTTTGTAGGGCAGGAGGGTGGTGGTGGAGAATTTTTGAGACAGGGTTTCTCTGTGTAGCCCTGGATATCCTGGAACTTGTTCTGTAGACCAGGCTGGCCTCAGACTCACAGAGATTCACCTGCCTCTGTCTCCTGAATGCTGGGATTAACAGCGTGTGCCACTACCCCAGCTTTTTTGTTGAGCTTTTATTTTTTTTAATTCAGAGACACCACAAAGAGATAGCCAAGGAGGTGTGACTTCTGCCTTGCTGTACGTCTAGGCTATTTCATCAGGCCACTGGGAACCGTCTTTCAGAGACGGTGAAGCACTTGATTATTTCACAATGGAAGGGCCAGGGCCAATAATGAAGAGGCCCAAGGGACAGAACCGAGCAGATCCTTCGCCTTGCTAAACTCTCTGCAGCTCAGACATTGCCTTGCTCTGAGAAGAGGTTAGCAGAGGTGACAAAGCAGAGCTGGCGATGAGGAGGACAAACCAGAGCACCAAAGGCTGTTTCTCTGGTTTTGCTTTTCTCTGTGGCAGCTGCGGGGTCCCATGAGGAGGGCTCTGGCTTTCCTTGATGTCAGTGGGAATTCTGTTGCCAGGTGATGGGTAAACAGACCCTCTGAGGGAGTGACAGGGGCACCCCAGGGAGGGGTGGGGACTGCTTTGTGAGTGAGCCAGGAGACCTGGGGCTGCTCACAGCAAGAAGAGCGAGCCTTGGCCACAGCTGGCTCAGGTGTTCAGGGGGCTCTCTAGGTGGCCTTAAGCCACTTTTATCCCTGAACCCTCAGTCCCACTTCCAGCAGGCATCTGCTGTCTACCTGCTGCAAGGCAGGCAGTTTGATGCCTATATCAGGCTGGAAACAAGACTCTGCCTCTTGGGCACCTCCACAATGGCAGGTAAGGTGGCGAGAAGCTTGTTGAGGGGCTCTCCATCACTGGGCCAGGGAGGGACTGCTGAGATGCAGCAGTTCAAGGTGCACGCGGGGTTTCAGTGGCAACAGCCATGCTGGTTTCCAAGTGGTCCTAATCCTGCGACCTTGTTTTCAGGATGTCTATCCAGCAAAACAGGCTAGGCACCAACTCTCGCTATAGGAGCAGCCGTCTGTACCAGGGGTGCCAGTGCAGGTGCCCTCACAGAAGTCTACTTTCTATAACCTAACCTCAGTCCAGCTGTTACATTAGAAACCACCGTGCCTTGTAATAAACCACATAGCTGCTGACCTGCTGGCAATTTGAGTAGAGAACCTCACCCCCACTCCAAGGTATAATAGCTACAGGGCAAGGCCTGGGGCGGGAGGCAAGTGTCAGGTGACCCACCTTTATCCTGCTGCCAGCCCGCTGCTCAGCTCTGGCATTTAAGAATCAACCTTTGTTAACTGCAGGCAGGGCTTGGGGAGGGTAGAGAGGCAAGGATCTCTGTTTCAGGGATGGAGGTGTGATGCAGGGGTTAGAAGCTCTCCGCCCTTAACCTATAGGACAGGACAATGAGAAGGCCAGGAGTGAGGCACGAGCGCAGGCCTCTTGAGTGGAGTGGACGGTAGACACCCTGGCTTCCTGGGGAGGCCCTATGCTCCGGATGGCGCGGCTGTGAGCTCTCTTGCATGTTCCTGAAACCCGGGGGAAGCAGTGTGTTCTCTCCTATATTTCTGAATTCTTGACTATTGTGCTTTGCCCAGGTCCACACAGAATTCTTGTGCCCACTTTCTCCTTCTGACAGGGTCAGATAAGAAGAAGGTGTCTTGGGCGCTTGCTTGCGGGGGGGGGGGTGGGACTAGAGCTTAGCGGGGTTCTCTAAACACTGTATTTACCAGAACCAGATAGCTGCCACCTGCAATGCAATCTGATGGTTATGAAAGAAGAATTCCACAGAGTTAATGCTGTCCTTAAAGACATACTGCCTTTGCCTGTCCTGAATTGTCCCTTAAATATTTAGGGGCAGGAAGAGGTGGCAAGGGAAGAGGGGATTTGCTATGGAGGGCGTGGCTCCTCTACTGAGCTCCTAAGTAATCTTGAGCAGTTCTCAGCTTCTCCGGGGCCCAGCGTCCCCCTTTGCAATGTAGGTATAAATCTAACTTCCTGTCATGACTGACAGCGAGAAAGGTTCCGCAGAAACACTCCACTGGCAGGGTGCTGTGCGCCTTTCCAAGGCCGTGGGGACTTCATCTTGTCCTCTCATGATCTCATTGTTATTTATGGTTCCCTTGGTTGATCTTTGCTGCCTGAAGGGTCTCAGAGGCTCTGGTGGGGGTGGGGGTCCTCTGTGACTCTTCTTCCTAAGCAGGCGTGCTGGGCTGGCTCCCGTCCTGCCACACACTGTTCAAGTTCAACACCAAGGCTCTCTCCAAGGGCAGAAGGGAGCACTCTGTTTTGTTCTGGATGCCTCAGGGACAGCCACCTCTGCACACAAGTTTAGCTGCTGCTGCTGATCTGCCCGCAAAAGACTTGGTGACTCCTTGATGGCTTTCCTGGGAACTCTGAACTCGAGAACCTATAAATAGCATTCCGGTGGTTCTTCCGGGACCTCTCTGCATTATTACTTTGGTGTTGCATAACCTGGCATTCTTCTCCCACTTCCCTGCCCACTCACATAACTCTGCAAGCGCTTTGGAAGTTTCTCCTTGCCGTGATGCCGCTGCTAGGAGAGACACTTTGGCGGTGGATGGAGCACCTGCCATCCTGCCACCTGGGTCTGAATCCCACCTCTGTACACAAGTGTTGACCACTGAGAGCCTCAATTGCACATGTGCATACGTGCATGCGTGCTTGTGTGTGTGTGTTTGTGTGTGTGTGTGTGTGTGTGTGAGAGAGAGAGAGAGAGAGAAAGAGAGAGACTAGTTTTCAATAAGTCTTCCTCTTAAGGAGCCCCACATATGCAAGGTCTACAGCACATTACCTGGAGAAGAGCGCAGTGACCATTAGCTGTAATGATACTAGTTTATTCAGTCAAAAAGTCATCGTTCAGGGGCTGGAGACCCAGCGATGGATAAGAGGCAGTTTTTCATGCCCATGAGCAGAGAGCCTGTTCTTAGTAATTGCTAACAATATTTAAATAGAATCTGACAAGTACCTGACATAGTAGATACTTGGGAATTATTCATTTTTATCTGGTGAGAGCTTCACAGGGCATCTGGCCTGGATGTGACAGGAGCCGGACAGCTATTTTGATGGCTTTCTAGGTTCAGGGTTCTGATATCAGGAGGGCAGACTGTGGCCCAAGGGTAACCAGGACAGTTAGGACACCTGAAGTGAATGACATCAATTGCTCTCTGAAGAGGAGGAAGCAGATGAAGGTCAGAGAAGCAAAGACAGACAGAAGGATAGAGCAAACACGGCCATTCAAACCATTTTACGGAAGAGGCTCAAGAGGACTCTGAGGACAAATGGGGGTCGTGCAGCACTCTCTTGGCAGAGGGAAGATTGCAGCAGCTAGAAGCACTTCCTAGAAGTGTGTATGTGTGTGGGGGGACGTGTCTGTGAATAGGAGTTGGGCCATGCAGGAATTTCCCAAGCAGACAGGTAGGCCTGGGAGTGGTTTCTAGGTTACTAGGCAGAGCCCCACCAGTGCTGGGGATGGGTAGGTGGGACAGGAGTGGGTGAGGTCACAGTCCTTCCAAACGCTGCCACTCTGGCTGTTCTATTTTGCTTATGGAATTCTGCATCGGGTTTCAGCAGGGCTCTGAGGCTAGAACACACAGGGCCTCATAGGTCCTTCCTTGGGGCCTGTGATCTGGGAGGACTGACTGCTGGCTTGCAGCTTCTACTGTCAGTTAGGATCAGTCTGCTGCCTGGTTCACTGACAGTCATCTCTCTAGAAACTTGCTAGGTAGCTAGGCTGCTCTCAAATTCATGGCTGTCCATCTGCCTCAGTTTCCAGAATGCTGGGATTACAGGTGTGCACCACCATACAGGGCTTGCCTTTAAATCAGTTTTCTCTCCTTAATGGTCTCATGGCAATATGGGTAATTTTTCTTGAGCATACTGGCTGTGAAACTTTGTCTCAGCTTCCTTAAAGGTTCGGGTTAATCATGCCCAAGAGCTTCCTTCCATGTGTGTTGCTCCCTGGAGCCCCCACTGCTGTGATCTTTGGCATCTTAAGGGGGGCTAGAGTCTATAAAACCCCAATGCCCGTCTTCCATCCTCTTGTGTTAGCATCTCCACTTCATGCACACCTTTGCTATAAAGCCCAGCAGTGAGGAGGTAGTGAAACGGGGTGTCCTAGTCCCGCAGTGGCTCAGAGTACGCCATGTGCTGGTCCCATGGGTCTGCAACCTGAGAGAGACGAAGAGACCTCCAGGGTTTGGAGTCTTAACTCTGCCTCTTAGAGGCTGAGTGACCCTTTTCAACTCACTTGACTTCTCTGTGCCTTCCTCTCCTGATTTCTAAGTCTCAGAGAATTGCTGTCACACTCGGAGGGAGACCCTGCATATCAGAGTCCCTCTTGAGCACAGGGGCTGAGCTTCTTGTATCAGGTTAGAGGCAAGAAGTCAGTTGCTGTGGCTCTGTAGCACATGGGAGACTCCAGCTCTCAGGCCAGGCCAGTGGCGGTGTCTCCTGTGTCAGCGTGGCACTGGGGCAAAGGTGCCTCACTTTCTTCCTTGTTCCCTTCTTGCTGGCATCTGTGCGAGAAGGAGGGCCATGTTCTTCCTGGAAAGAGGGGAGTAGTTTAGCTGACCCTGCTCCTTCCGTGCAGCCTTGGAACCCGGGGTCTAGATCTTGAATCTTTTCCTGGCCTTCCAGGGTCTTTTTAGAACCTAATCTATGGCAAACTCTCAGGTTCCCAGCTGGGTAGTGGAGAAACTAAAGCCAGCAGGCTATAGTGGGAGAAATTGAGACCACAGCCAGTTCACTGAGCATGGGGCTCCTCTGTCTCACCAGCCAGGCGTGTAGCATACCCCATGACCAAAGACCCCTCTGCACCCTGCTCAGGCCACTTCATTCTGTCATCCACGTCCTCCAGAAAGTGTTCTTTACCTGCCTCCTCAGAGTTTCCACCTGCACGTGGATTAGGCTAGAAGCTGGAGAGCAGAACCCTGGGAGCCAGCAGGAGGGGAGGGTGTTTTGCAGTTCTGAGTTCTGTTTACCAGTTTTTCTGCTGCAATCATGATGTTTAATCAGAGTGGCAGGCTGGGCGGTGCCACTAAATACATCACAGGGGGATTGCCACACTGTCTTTGCTAGACTCTCCCTTTTCCTGTTGCTGGGGTTCCCTAGCAGGCTCAGGCCTGTTCTTCCCTCACCCCCAGCTTCTGTTTTCAGGGTCCAAAACACATTTTTTTTCTGGTAGGATGCTGTATTTTGTTTTTTAAAGTTGGATTTGGTGAACTTTGCTTTCTCTATCACGTAGGTGAGAATCTTGTGACAAGAGACCTGACGTGTGAGTTATGCCCCGGTAAGGGGATTGCCTGACGACCTGATGCTCTCTGGATGTGTTGCTTTCACCTCTCAGTGCTTTCCTAGGGCCTGGTGCTGATGAGGCAGGCTGTGTTACTGCACGAGGAATGGAAACCGTGCTCTTGCCTGGTGGGAAACATGGTCCTTTGGAGGAAGGCCACCCAGCTGATGGCACCGGGGCCCTTCTCCAGCCTTGCCTTCTGAGCCCTGGGCCAGTTCCATGAGACCGAGTTCTCCGATAAAGGGATCAGACTGCACGCACCCTGTGACTTCTCTGCTCCCCAAACATATTGCTCCAGCCGTAGCATGTTGTCCCTTGTCCTTGTACCACCATTCTGTCTTGTCAACTCATTAATTCTCTCTCTATAGACACCCTTCCTGGCTTCTCTGCCTGGAGAGAGCTGGTTTATCCTTCCAGAAGTCCAAAGCAAACACTTTCTCTTCTGGGATAGCATCCAGCCACCCTAGAGTGATCTGCCCTTTTGGCTCAGGAATATCTTGTAATCTTCTTTTGTGAGTGCCTCTGAGGGAGCACCCAGACATTGTCTCAGCACCCCCACCTTTTGCCTAACAGTTGGCCATTGGCCAGGGTGAATTTTTTTTTTAAAAAGTAGCTGGCTACCTGGAGCCACGGTGATTACAGATTCTCTTACCCAGGGAGAGAGAGAGCTGGGGAAGCAGACGTGGAGAGCTTTCTTGGTACTTCACCAATGTCTGTCTACTGCCCAACTCTCAATTTGCTACCCCAAAGTCAAGGATGAGGTCACCAGAGTAGAGGGCTCCTGGATTCTGTGGTCAGCTGAGGGGGTGGTACCACATGCCACCAGGTCTCTATGCCAGCAAGCTGATTTATTTATTTGCTACAGTCCTCCAGCTATGCCCACCAAATACTTTGGTGCTGTATAGGTTGGCAAGGAAAAGAGACAGAGGGGAACGCCTTGAAGGACTGAAACTGATCTTGGGTGTTATCACTCTTGCCTTGATTGGATATAATGCCCTCGTCTTTGGCTCATAGGCTTGGATATAATGCTGTTGTCTTTGGTTCATGGTGTGCTCAGTACTTCCTGAGAGTAATGAGTCCTGGCCAGGATGGCTATCCAGGGATCCCCAAAGATCCTTTTGGTCTCAGCCGCAGAGCACATTTGGTACAGACCTGCCCAGGCCCCGCACTAGGCTCTTACTCTGCCCAGGGCTCTCTAGACATAACCAGCTAAATCAACGCAAGGGAAACCATTGTTAAGAGGCGGCTCTATGCGGACTTTGACCAACTCTAACAGGGAGAGGCAGGAGGACAGATGGGAGAAACGGGGAGGGCTGAATCTGGCCTTGGGTTCCCCATCCTCTCTTCTGTGGACTGGGAGCTAGGCTCATCTTGGCTCCATCAGTGGGAAAGGGCAGATTGTTACACACAGGTAGCTTAGCGGTTTGCTCAGGGCCTGAGTCTGGCAATTCTCTTCTGCAGTCTAGCCCTCATGTTGCCCGCCTCTGCTCCATATCCTTGGCCTGACCCTTAACCCTCATCAGCAACACCAAGCTTTCCTTCCTTGCTGGCAATGGGGCAGAGTGAGATGTGGTCCTGGCCTGAAGTGGGTACAGTTCTTACATTTGCTCAGGCTTCCTGGTTTACAGATTCTATTCACCTATGTTGGTTTGCTCAGCCTCTCTGTTCACCGTATGTGTTCCAGGGGTTTCGTGGACCACACTGTTTTCCTTCTGCAGGGCTGGGGAGTGAGTTGAGACTCAGTGAAATTAAAGTCTCGGGACCTGTATTAAAGCTAGCCCCTTCATTGGACCACAGGTTTTGTTTCTGTTAGCTGCCCCAGAAAGGGTACCCTTGTCAGCAACTCCTCCAAGAGGCAACCCAGGGCTCCCCAGTGCCACTCAGCAATGGCTTACGGTCAGGGGACTGACACTGCTCCTTTCCTCCCCACTGACCCCTCCCTGGGGTGGGGGACACCTCTGCACAGCACCATCTAGGACTGGGTAGTAGGCAGCTCTGGTCCAGTACAGCCAAGTGGTCCTGCCACTCTGCCCTCAACTGGACACTGGAAGTTTGCCAGACTTTCTACTAGAGGGTCATGGGAAATGTTTGGGTATCACATACCCTTTTCTTGGTTCTTTCTCTGACCCTTTCGTTTTAATGTGTGAGCAATTGCTGAGGATTGGAGAATCAAGATCCCCAGGCTCCCACCTGGTGATTATCTCATCCCCGTCCTGGTCCTCAGTTGTCCTCCTTAAAAGGACAAACCAGCAGCAGAAGATGCTGGGGATACTCAATGGAGGTGAGCTCTAAAGAGACCAAGCAGAAGGCCCCACAAACATCCCTGAATGTTTTGGGGGCATCTCTTTACTGTTTTCTTTTAAAATGACAGGAGCCAATTTTCTCAGGAAGTGACCGAGGGCCACTGTGGCACCAAAGCAGCCCTTGTTTTGAAGAAATCGTCACATCTTCCAGCAAACACACCCGAGACAGTACACAGTGAAACAAGCCTGATTTAGAAGCGATCGGTGGACAAAGACAGCCCTGACTTCTGTGCCCAGCTTCAAGGATGACTAATGATGGAGAGGACAGATGATGGGCACAAAGGGCTGGGAGTGGAGGTGTTCGATGTGACCTCTTTTTTAACCTGGAAGGTGTCACAACATTCTCAGTTAATGGCCCCATGGGCCACTTGAAGGGCCCTTTATGGCCAGCTACCCTCCCCAGCCCGAGGGCCCTAGACTTACCATGCTGCTTTGGTAATCCTACTAATTTTCTTCCAGCCTGGAGCTGAGATCTGCAACCCAAGGCAGCAGGAGGGGTCCTCAAATGAGTCTCGTTAGCCAGTAGGTCAGAAAGCCCGGGTCAGCACTGGTCAGAGGGCGCCCAAGTGCAAGGCTGCCCTTGCTTCCTGAGGACCAGCATTCTCTTCCTTCAGCAAGCCAGCTTCCTCCTGCCACTGTCTTGGAGTGACTTGGGGACTCTGGGGCTGGTCAGTTCCTACAACCCAACAGGTGAAGTTGTCAAACTGGAATGATTATGCGTCTTGTAACCTGACACCCAGTTTGAAGGGTTGGGACAACACCTGGAGTCATTCACAGACCTTAGAACAGGTGACACACCTAGAGTCCTTACAGAAGCCTGCCCACTTGAATGCCTTCCATCCAACCAGAGGGCAGGAGGGCGGGCATTGGCTGAGGCTGGGCGATGGCAGACAACTTTTTCTTTCTCTTTCCTCCAGTTGTGTGTCTTTTTACCGTGTGTGTGTGTGTACGCACGCACACACGCTTTCAATTTGGAGTTTCAGGAAGCTGAAAGAATAGATTGCTGGCTCGTGCCAGGCAATAGGATCGGGAGTTCGTGCATCTCTTCCCTAAAGAAGATGTTCGCTCTGTCATCCCCTGGACCCAGAGTGACGCTGTGGGGCTAGTGAGCTTTCTGTTAGTGCCCTTTCACATAGTTGAAAGTCACCAGGGCTACAGCTGGGGCCAGGTCATCGTCTCCACAGGCTCATTTCTGATTCCCCGCCACGTAGGATGGTTGGAGCCCTACTTCCCCCAGCCAGGGGCTGTACAAACAGGAACTTCAGGATCAGACCATAGAGCTGGAAGGGACCTGGTCACTTGTGGACTCTCTGGGGAAAACCTACCATCATGTTCAAGTTGAAAATGTAGATTGCACTCTGTTTCCCACCTGATTCTCCCGGGAGAACAGTCAGCCGTATGTCTTGGCTCTTCCATTTAGCAATGTGCTTCTATGCGTCATCTCTTTTGTTTTTACAGTAACCTCACCGAGAACATTTTGTTGTATTTGACCATTGAGGGTGATGAAGTTGTTTCTGACAGAAGAAAAGTGGTTGCTGGAGCCCGGGTCCTCTCCTACTGCCAGTCAGGCAAAGGGGTTGCTGTTCTGACAGGGCACGAGAACACTCTGGGGATTTAGTTGGGGTTGGACGGCCCCCAGCTTTGGTCAATGCTGAGTAGCCTTGGCTCCATCTGAGGACACCCTATAGGTCTTCTGGGCTTAATGAGTCCACAAGGCTCTCACTCTTCCCTAACCTGGAGCAAAGACCTTGAAAGCAGGAAGTCTGGACAATGTTGAGATCTCTGAAGGGATGGCTTCAGTACTCAGGCCCCTCTTTTCAAAGGAGAATCTCAGCAGTGGGGCAGTGAGGGGCCCGTAGGCCTCTTGCAGCTCGGCCTTCCTTGTTTGGTTCCTGTCTGTACCTAGATAAATATTTGGCCTACGTTTTCAGGCAGCTGCCCAGGCAGGATTGCTGCAGGGCAGGGCTGCTGCAGGCAGGGCTGGTGGCAGGATCATTGCTCAGCACTTTTTGCTCTAGCTTTGGCCCCAGCTCCCAGATGAGTCTGGGAACCAGGGCAGAGGCCTGGCAAGGAGGCACCCAGGCCGGATTTGGTAGGCTGCTGTGATACTCAAGGGGAGAAAATGCACAGTAGAGATGGAGGCACTGCGGCCTGCAGAAAACAGGCCTGCCTTTTCCAGGACCTGGTGCAAATGTCTAAGCCATAACTCCATCTTCTGGCGAGGCCTCAGCCTTTTCTGGGGGCATGAGTGGGGTACAGCATCTCCTGTAGCCAGGCTGGTCTCTAACTGACTGTGTTAGCTCAGGATGACAGGAACTTTAGGTCTCCTTGCCTCTACCTCCCGAATGCTGAGAATAAGGTGTGTGCATCATAGCTTTTGGTTTGTGCGGGGCTAGGGGTCAAACCCAGGACTTTGCAAGTGCTATGTAAGCCCTCTCCTGACAGAACTACACACCAGTTCCACCTCTCCCTTTAGATTTCCTGTATGCTCTTCCCTTTTTCTCTCTTGCCTTTGACTCCTTCCTTATCCTTTCATCACCTTTCCAACATAGTTTCCTCTTCCTTCTCCTTTCTCCTCTCTTGGGAGTATGTCAAGTTCAGAGGCAGAGTCACTGTGAAGTTTGAGCTTTTGTATCCCTCACTTGTATGACCCCTTCTAAGGCCATTGTCTCAATTAGGGTTTACTATTGCTGTGAAGAGACACCACGGCCACAGCAGCTCTTATAAAGAGAACATTTATTTGAAGGTGATTTGCTAACAGTTTTGGACGTTCAGCCCATTATGATCATGATGGGGAGCCTGGTGTCGTGCCAGAAGATGTAGTGCTGGAGCTGAGAGTCCAGTACTACAACAGGAAGTTAACTGACTGTCACACTGAGGGAAGCCCGAAAAAAAGACTTCAAAGCCCACCCCCACAGTGACACACTTCCTCCAACAAGACCACACCTCTTGATAGTTCCACTCCTGTTGGTGGCCATTTTCTTTCAAACCATCATGGCTGTCTAGTGGGTTCCAGCAGAATATTTACATTGTCATTTTTTTGTAATTTTTGTAGGTACACACACATACACACAAACCTTCAAAATGTATAAGCTTCAGGGGCTGAAGAGATGACTTGGTTAAGAACACACACTATTTTTGCAGAGGACCTGAGTTTAGTTCCTAGTACCCATGTAGGGCAGCCCAACCTGTGCTTCTGGCCTCCATGGGTTCCTGTATGTGCCCCCTCAACATACACAGGGAAAAATTAACCCAGATAGGGGTGGGGACTCACATCTTTAATCCCAGCACTTGGGAAGCAGAGGTAGGCAGATTTCTCTGACTTTAAGGCCAGTTTGGTCTATATAGCAAGTTCCAGGACAGCCTGAGCTACATAGTGGGAATCTATCTCAAAGAAAGAAAAAAAAGAAAGATAACAATAAAAGAAAAATATGTAGGTGTGTATGTATGTATGTATGTATGCATGCATGTATCTGTGCTTCAGGTTTCACATGACTTGCATCATCTTTGGTCAAGAGCATGGTCTTTGGTAGCCTGGAGTCCTTGCCACCTAATCTCAATCACCGTTTGTGACTATGGGCATCTTTATAATTCCCCTGCGTTCCATCCTCTTCTTCTGCACAGGGATCTTGAAGGGCTGGCCTCATAAGCTTGTTATGAGAGAGTTGAGCGAGATGGCCCAGGTGATGTATCTGCTCCCTGAAAGAGATTTGGTGAATGGAGCTGTTGTCCCCATTCCTGTGGATAAAGCCCTTTTACTCAGTTCAGGATTATGGGAGAAACATCAGGCCTGGGCACACCTGCCTTGGTCTGTTGCAGGAGATAGGGCACACTCATAAATTGTGTTAAGATTAATTCCAGATAACATGAGAATGCCTTGGGAATGTGGAGACTCTTTCTCAACTTTCACTATCCACTCCCTCTCTTATTTCTCTTTCCATTCTCACCTTCTGCCGTCTTTCCCCACACCTTTGTTCTAACCCCAGTTTAGAGAACTACATATTATTTGATCATTGTTTCCAACTGTGCATTTGATCTTAATGTCAGCTGTCAGCCATCTTTCCATTCATCCACCCTCAACTATTGGTCCATTCATACTGTGCATTTGATATTAATATCAGCTGTCAGTCATCCTTCCATCCATCCACACTCAACCATTGGTTCATTCATACTCATTGACCCACCCACCCAAGAGATGGTTCCTATGTGTTATCAGTGTGGTTAGACATTATGGTTGGGGAAACTAGAAAAGATCTCTTTCAAAGATCTTAGTCAGCCCACACTTTGCATGTCCTCCATTAAAACAGGACCTTCAAACACCCTGTTAAAGCAAGCCTTCTAGGCTCTCTGCTTAAGGCATGAGCAAGGTGTGTCCCTGAGAGTTTGCAGAAACGTAGGCTCGCAGCGCTCCATCTCTCCTCCTACACACCCCGAACTCTCTGGGTGAGGGATCACCTGCAGCTGAGAGCTTACACTGGCAGTCTCTTCTCAGGCTCAGGGGAGGAAAGAATCTGTTGTCTGTGGAATGAACTGAAATCAGAGTTAGAACTTGACAAAGGCAAATCCCTTTGATCTGCCCTCTGAACCCAAGTAACTTGATAGTCGGTTCAGTAACCTATCTGTTTGTCTGACCTCATTCAAGAACCTGGGCAGAGAGATGCAGCGGGTGGGCAGGAGGGAGGTGTCCCATGCACTCAGTCCCTCAGGGTGAGATGCCTTCTGCAGGGAGTTCGTGCGTGTCCTTCCTATAGGACAGCAAGAAGAACCTATGTCACGGAATGGGATGCAAGTGAGGCTTTCCCTCCACTACCTGACTTTCTGAGAGAATTGTCACTTCTCTGGGGACATGGAACCTCAAGCCCAAAGATCCTCTAGTCATCTCTATTAGTAAGGAACTGACCTTTCTCTTGTGACCCCTGCCGATGAAGCAGCTACTCCTACCCATACATGACCAATTTAAGGCTATGGTCAGGAGAAGGGTGGGGACAAATAGGGGCCCAACTGAAAGACAGGAGGCACAGTTGCTTCAAATAAACTATAGAGAACAAAAGATGACCAACACATCACACGCGTTCTTGCATGCTGTGTCCTTAGGCATCTGTGTGATATCACATTGATTCATTCAGCGTCATGGATGGTACTGCCATCTCTATGAAGCTTAGAGTTGGAGTCCAGGTTGATGTGACCTAGGAAGCCCAGGCTTTTCTACTCCACCCGGGATGATTCATGGAGAGGGTCTATAGTGGCCCTCTGCGGCCTTTCAGGAACCTCTGAGAAGTTCCTCAGACTCCCCGAGCACCAGAGCTCTGTGTGAGCAACTGTGTCTCAGGGAAAACGTTTCTGTCATTGCCCATGTAGCTTGGTAGCAGGCTCGGTGAGAGATCTTTCCCTTAGCCAGCCATCTTCCCCTAAACTAGGCAAAGAACAAATTTCAGATTGCTTTGGAGTCCAATCCCTGTCTTTTCACCTATCTTCCGAGAATGCTTTCTGACTTGGGGTTTTTATCACTGCAGTGAGATGCCATCACCAAAGAGCAAGTCAGGGAGGAAAGGGTTTATTTGGCCTGTACTTCCATATTGTTGTTAATTATTGAAGGAAGACAGGACAGGAAGTCAAACCGGGCAAGAACCTGAGGCAGGAGCTGAAGCAGAGGTCATGGAGGGGTGCTGCTTACTGGCTTGCTTCGCATGGCTTGCTCAGCTTGCTTTCTGATAGCACCAAGGACCACCAACCCAGGAATGGCACCATCCACAACAGGCTGGACCTTCTTCCATCAACCACCAGTTAAGAAAATGCACGACAGGCTCTTACAGTCTGATCTTGTGAAGCCATCTTTTTGTTTTGTTTTGTTTTTAGTTTTTTTTTGAAATGATTTCTCCCTGGATGTCCTGGAACTTGCTCTGTAGATAAGACTGGCCTCAAACCCACAGAGATCTGCTTGCTTCTGCCTCCTAAATGCTGGGATTAAAGGCATGCACCACAACCACCCATCCAGAGGCATCTTCTTAACTGAGGTCCCCTCCTCTCAGATGACTTTAGCTTATGTCAAGTTGACACAAAACTATTCAGGACCCCCTTTTTTTTCTCCCTCCGTCCCTCCCTCCCTCCCTCCCTCCCTCCCTCCCTCCCTCCCTCCTTCCGTCCTTCCTTCCTTCCTTCCTTCCTTCCTTCCTTCCTTCCTTCCTTCCTTCCTTCCTTCCTTCCTTTTTCATTGAGATAGAATCTTGCTATGTAGGTCAGAGTAGCTTCAAATTTACTATATAGCCCAGGCCGACCTTGAACTTGTAATCTTCTTGCCTCAGCCTTCTGAGTTTTGCAATTACAGGTATGTTCCACCATGACTGGCTCATGTCAATCAATCTTATCTTGGGCAGCCCATAGCGCATAAGACACACGGTGGGCAACTGGACTGGGAGATTTGACTTTCATGTGTGTTAGTAGGCATGTGTGTAGATGTGAGTGCGCATGCGTGTGCATGTCTATGGAGGCAGAGTGTGACATTGGGTGTCTTCCTTAACCATATTCTTCCTTATGTTTTTGAGGTAGGGTCTCTCACTGAACCTGGAGCTCAGCGATTCAGCTAGGGGACTCACTGGGACCTTCCTGTCTCTGCTGCTCCGGTGCTGGGATTACAGGCAGCCACTGCCATGCCCTGATTTTATACGGGTGTTGGGGACTGAACTCAGGTCTTCGTGCTGTTCATGTACTTTACTGACCGAGCCATCTCCCCAGCCTCAGATTCTACTTTTTGTTCTACGGTGTTGAGTATTTGAGAATGAAGACAGGAAGGACTTGGCAACTGTTTGTTTCTGTTTTGTTTTATTTTGTTTAAATCTGATTAGAAAGCAAATGATTATTTTCTCATGAGCCAGATATGTACAGTACATACATGGAATAACCCATGTACAGCTTAAGTCTATGCCACCATGGACAGCTCTATTGTCTGCCAGCTACTGAACCTTAAGCAAGCTACTTAATCTCTGTGTATCTCTCTTTTCTCCTCTGTAACATGGGGACAGTAATAGGTCCTGCCCACGGGGACTGTTGCAATAAAATGCCTACAGAGATACCTAGAACATATTAAATATAGGCAGTGAGATGAAAATGAGCATCAAATGACTCTTTCCCATCAAAATGGACCACATGTCATTGCCATCTCTTCCTTATATATCTTTGACTCGTTGTTTCTTTAATAGTCATACATTTTACCCAAGTTCCAGCCCCTTTTGCCAGTTGTGTGGGTAGGGGCCAGGTGTGTCTTTTTTTGGCTCCAATTACCTGGGTGGTTCAGTAGCTCCACAGCTCAGCCTGCTGTGGGATTGTGTGATGTAACATTCCCACAGGAACCAAGATGGGAGGAGAGCGTGCTGTGTGTGGCTCTGCCCACTGAGTAGCAAGATCTGGCTTCTTTCGTTTTTGTGACTGAGCAGAACTGAGACGACCCTGGTGAGAATCATTGCCCTAGTCGCTGTGGAGTTGCTTCCTCCTGCTTCTGTGGCCTCTCCACATAGTTAGTGCATCATATGCATTCCCGTGAGCTATTCCTTTAAACTGGTAAGTGTTCCCGTGAGCTATCCCCTTAAACCTGTACATGTTCCCGTGAGTTATTCCCTTAAACCAGTACATGTTCCCGTGAGCTATGCCCTTAAACCTGTA
>JABTXL010000888.1:5426552-5460692 GCA_025134845.1 Neodon shergylaensis | reverse complement strand
GTGAGCTATGCCCTTAAAGCTGTATGTGTTCCCGTGAGCTATGCCCTTAAAGCTGTATGTGTTCCCATGAGCTAGGCTCTTAAAACTGTACGTGTTCTCTTAAACCTGTATAAGCCTTGTTTGGCCCAGCTGTGTGCTCCTTTCATTCTGCAAAGGTCCCACCCAACGTTTCCAGTCACTTTGTATTTGCAGGGGGTGGAATTAGTTTTCTTTTCCAACTCTGCCCAAGGGAAGCTGAGTGCAAGCAGGGGCCTGAGCCCAGGCAGTGGCCGGTCCAGGTGAGGAGGGACTAACAGGACAACTCGCTAGGTTCTTTCTAGCCCTGCCCCCTATGACTTCAGCGAGTCCCGAGTTAAAAAATGGTCACACTCTTATCTTTATCAGAGGGACTTTGGAAATGTTTTCCGAGGACTTTTGCTCCCTATCGTATCCAGGAAGCTAGCTTGCTGGTAGAGGACCTTGCAGAAGTCACGGGGTTGGAAAGAGGCGGTAAGGGGTTGGTGTTTTATCTGCCGTGTGGCGAGGAGAAGCAGTATACTGGGAAAAACACCTAATTGCTTCACAGACCCAAAGCGCTCTCTCATCTCTGACTTTTTAAGCCACCCAACATAGTCAATGAGAGAACAAAGACGCCGAGAAATGAAGTCACTTGTCCTTGTTCCATAGCGGGAACTGACACCTTTCACGTGGCACTTACTCTGTCTTCTACTGGCAGTTGGCACAGAAACTCCTGAGATCGTGAAAGGAAGCAAACCTTTCTATTAGTAGTTTGGGCATGGCAGGTGTTTTGCTACGGTGATGGGAAGTAGATCGGCATGCCTGGTTTCAGCGGCACCAAGTGGATGGTGATAGATTCTCTGCTAGACAGAGTAGACACTGGATGTCACACATCTGGCCTCCAGAACTGTGAGATAGCACATTCCCGTCGGTGTAAGCCATCCAGCTGTGGCGCCGTGAGCCTTTAGTTCTAGGAGGGGAAGGCAGAACCAGCGTGTCTCCTTGTTTCCTTCAGGGTCCACCATGACTGCACACAAAGAGCATCTGAGTCCTGGACAGCCTGTGCTCTGTGCAGACCAGGTTTTCCATCTGTGCCCCAGTTATAGTTATCAAGCAAACTCACCTGTCTAATCCTGTCTAGCTCTGAGTTTTATTCAATGTACCTTCTACTAACTCAGATGCACCACGAGAGTGCTTGGTGCTTACAGGAGAGAGCCTGGGGACAGGCTCCTCAGAGAATCTCCTGAGTCCATCTGCTGGGGGCTGGCAGTCTCAGGCTGGGGATAAAGGGGTTGTTCCGTGTCTTACTCTTGAGTCCTGAAGTCACAGAGCTCTCATGGGGCAAAGATGTTGGGTTTTTCTGCTTTTGTGTGAGGACATCCTTTTCTTGCCTAGTCTGCCACCCATAGGAAATGGGTGGAAAATTAGCAGAGCAAACAAGCAACCTGCTACCCTTCCAGGCACATGCGCTCTCATTCCTGTAGAGAAGCACAGTTTCGTATATCAAATGTATTATAAAAGGCTGGCTTGTCCAGCAACAGCTTGTGCATACCGGAGAGCCACAGAAAGCCGTAGTCGCTCAGTCTAAGAAGCTGGAAGTTTCAGAACTAGAGGACCATGATGAAGCTCTGGAAGCTCTCTGGAGAGCTTCTGAAGGCAAGTGTGCATTAAAAGATTACAGAAGGCAGATGCCCCACAGATGAGGGCGGCTTCTGGATACACGCGTGCTGAGGGAAAGTGAGGCATGCGTATGCTGGCTGGCTCCCGTCTCCACTCCCCTATTTTTCTGTATAGTTTCCTGCCCTTTGATCAGTGTCAGCTACACAGAGACAGTCTTTCCTCCCTTGGTTTCTATGCCAGCTGTTTCTGCAGATCTCACAGACTCACCTAATGTGGGCTTTACTAGTAATCTAAGCATCTCTCAGCCAGTCTAGCTGGCAATCAGGACTGACCAGCAGGCCTGTTTACAGTTCATGCCCTTGGTTCCAGACAGTCTGCACCAGGGTTCCTTGTTACTGGCCCACGCTCTGAAAGTAGGCGGAGGTGTGCACAGTGTGCAGGGCAGGTAACAGGTGACAGAGATTAGAACGCAAAGCGGAAGAACACATGTTCAGTTCGAGAACCAGGTTAGTGAGTATCTTTGTCCATTGTGTGCTCCTGCAACAGCACACCCGAGACTGTCATTTTAGAAAGAACAGAATGTGATTGCCCCCTGGAGGCTGAGAACCCCGGTCTCCAGGAGATGGTACATGGTGAAAGCCCTTTTTGCTGTGTGGAAAGGGCGTATCCACCAGTTATTTTTTTCAACACTGTGACCAAGACTCCACTTGAGAGAACAATTTGAAGGAAGCAAGATTTTCTTTTTTGTTCATTATTCTAAAGAGGTCAGTCCGTGATGGCTGGGCTTGGTGTTTCTGGAATCATGGTGTCCAGAGCCTTTGGAGGATGAGTCTGTTCATCTCACAGAGACAGAAGAAGAGAGTGAGGAAGGACCTGGGACCAGGTATAACCTTCAAAGGCATGTCTTCAGTGATGCAGCTTCTCCAGCTAGGCCACATCTTCTAGAGTCCCCACTGCTTCCCCAAAGAGCACCCCCACTGGGGGCAGGCATTCAATGGGTGAGCTAATGGGGAGCGCATTTCTTATTCAAACCATAACAAAGTGGAAGAGATGGGGAATAAGTGGGGAGACATTCCCTGTCTGGGAAGAGTCTTGTTTAGGGAGCCCACTTCCTCCCCAGGAAATTGAATCCACTATCATGACATTAATCCATTTCTCCACCATCACAGGCTAGTCATTTCTCACTAGGCTTCACCTCCCAGTGCCAATTAAGGATTCTATTCCCAGTACATGCTTTTAGGGGGGACACCTGGGAAGCATAGCAGTATGAGGCTATACCTGTCTAGTATTTCCAGAGACCCTCTGCGGGCCTCTCCAGAAGAGACCAGTACCTGGCCCCTACATGGTGCTCAGCACTGACTATATAAACTTAATTTCAAGCGCGGCTCCAGCCATAGTGAAACACAATTAGCAATGTAAGGGAGAAACAGTGGGACCAGGTGTGAGGCAGCTGTGTCAGTCCAGGTGAAGGATGGAAAGGGGACGAAGATGAAGGCAGAGCAATGCTGCTCCGCTTCCCTCTCTGAAGCCTGGTCCTGTTTTATATGCTTGATTTGCCTAATTTTGTCTTAAGGACGTGAAGTCTGTGCGTTCCCCTTTTCTAGATGGGGCTACAGAGGGATCCGTCCTAATACCACCAGCCTGCACCTGGCAGGACAACCCAAATCACTGGCTTGGAGCAGAGTGCTAGACGTCTGGGCTGTTGAGATTTTGCTGATATCAGCTGTGGGGATGACTCAGGCTTCTATCTGGGTGGCGGAGTATGAAGTGGACCATTAACAGATGGGTTCAGTGGTTGACCCCATGGAGAGGAGAAGCTTTTAGATGCTCTGTGTCCAGGCCTTGGCACGTCCTGCAGATGATCATTTATTGATAATGCTGGTGCCTCTGGCTTGACTGAGTGCTTTTGGCCACATAGTGATGCTTGGGGTGGGAGGGTGGTGGTTGCTGGCTTCTGGATACCCCTTGGCTTCCACAGGGCTGCCAGGAACACAGACACAGTGGTGCCAGGCCAAGGGGGACTCATTTCTCTGCCCTAGGTTCTCCGAGTAGACTTCATCTCCAGCCTGAGAGGCATTAGTGAACACCACTCTATGAGGTCGATAGGGAGAGCCGTTCTGGGTACTCCCCACAACACCTCCTGTTACCCACCATTTTCTTCTGTCTTACCTAGGCATCTGCAGAACAGTAGGCATAGGCCCAGAATGAACCATCTTGAGTCTAACGTCATCCAGATGTCCCTGTCCCTGCGCCCCGGCTCTGGGGGAAGAGTGTACTGGGCGCCCAGAGTGCACTGGCTGTTGCAGACCCCAGCCCTGGAGCTCTTCAACAGAGAGGAGAGGGACCTAACACAGACATCACAGGGTGATCCGCCGGCAAATGCTAGGCTGAGAACAAACAGAGGCAGAAGCTCAGGCAGCTGCCCCGGGAGGTAACATTTGAACTGAACTTATGAGGATACGTTGGACTTTGCCCGGTGGGAAACTGGACACAGTGGAGAGAAACACCCTCAGCCCACACAGGAGGCTTTGTATGTTTGGAGAATTTATGGTTAATTCCAAAGTACCAATTGAGCAACCTCTCTGGGGGCAGCTGTGCTAAGATTAGATAAATAGGGCTGGGAGACGGCTTGGCAGTTGAGAGCACTGACTCCTCTTTCTGAGTCCTGGTTTCGATCACCGGCACCCACGTGGTAGCTCACAGCCCTCTGTAACTCCAGCTCCTGGGAGATCTGACACCCTCTTTCGGCCTCTGAGGGCACCAGGCACACAAGTGGTGCACAGACATATACACAGGCAAGACACCGCCCCCCCCCCCCCCCCCCACACTTCCCCACGACTAGATAAATAGTGCATTGGCCCTGTGATGGGAAACTCAGAAAAGCAGCTTCATTTGAGAGCCTTGTGTTCACGCACAGAACATGCACACAGACTTTATACAAGGCAGAAGTCTCCAAATTAGGGTTCTTGAGCCTTGAGATTGTGCAAAGCAATGCACTGGAACAGAGGAAAAAACATACAAAAACGTTTATGTGTATCTCTTCCCTTATAAAACGAATTCCTTATAAAATAGTTATTATTATTATTATTGTGTGTGTGTGTGTGTGTGTGTGATGCTTCTGTATAGGCACACATGCTACAGAGACAGGTGGGGTCCATAGACAACTCTGTGGAGTCGGTAGTTCCTTACTGTCTTTAGCAACTGAGCCACCCTGTCAGCCCCTACTTATATGTAGCTATCCATTGAAACCAAATAAAGCATTTACTCACTTCTAATATTTACCACAGGGCTTGGCCCTGACACCTGTGACTGTCCTCTTGTCAGGGGCTCATTTCTCTGTCCCTTGTCCCAAGGGTCCCGCGGAAGCAGAGTAGAGAAAGCGCAAACAGCTTCTGCAACTTAATTCACTTCCAGCCTCTCATCTTATCTCCCTGTGCTCAGAGAAGTCAATTTTCTATCATCTTATATTGATTTAGGTGACTTAATCCACACAGAGTGGACAAAACAGAAATTTCTGAAAAGATCCCAGGGTTACAAACAGAGCGGTAATATAGGTGTGAGCAGAGGGCTCAACAGTGGTAAGGGTGTGGTCATTCCTCTTCCAGCTTACTCTTTGCTGGCTTTTCTCTGGAGTCTAGACTTATCATAACATCATCAGAACCAGTAGCAGCTAGCCCCAAATATTCCAAGTTTTCAAAATTATTGGAAACAGATTCAAATCTCCTGCTATTAGGAACACTCAGAGAGATTTACCAACCTTGGATGTTGGCTAGTGGTGATGGTGGGTGTCTACGAAACCTAGACATAAACAAACACACGTATTGGTGATGTACACACACTGTGTGTGTATGCATATGTGCGTGCGTGCATGCGTGTCTATGTGTGTGGTTGCAGAGATCAAAGAAGTTTGGAGCTCACAACTGTAGGCAATGAACAGCTGGCAGGAATTGTGTAAGCGAAAGGGTGACTGGGTTGTTTTTGTTTTGTTCTGAAAGAGCACCTGACTCTGGGTGGACTGACTGAGGTGGCGGTGGCAGGGGCCAGGACAGAATGCCAGTGAGCTCCCCAGCCCAGGCTGGCAGCTGTTTGGAGAACCTGGGTGGCTCAGGGGCAAAGGTGCATGACCCAAGTTTAATCCTTGGAACCCAAATGGTTTACGGAGAAAACTGACTTGCCATGGTGACTGACTAGATTTGGGAAGACAAAGGGGATGGCAGGAGCTTCAGGCTGCCAGGGGAGATTTCTGGGCCACTGGGAAATCTTGGGCACCATTTTATTTCCTACGATGGTGATCAAAGGCAAAGGGTGGGTTTGGGGAGGGAGAGTAACAGGGTTGAGTCATGCTGGGAGAACCTTGGGTAGAGTCGTTCACTCCATCAGACTTCTAGGTGTCTTATAGCCGGCTTGGAGCAGGGCCCTGGTGAGCGGTGATGGAGGCTCTTGAAGTAATAACAGGAACTAAGGGACAATGAGGTATCTGTCTACACCTCTAGACCCCAGCCAGACCTCCAGGATCAGTTTCTGGCCACTTCCCACATTCCACCAAGTGTAGGTACCCTAAGTTGTTGTCTAAGTCACCAAGCCATTGTAGATGTGATTCAAGCTACTTATCTTTGGGGCTCCAGGCCAAAATTGTTGGGAAATCCTAATTGGGCTGGGAGTGTCCTTGGCGTCATTGTCAAAACTCAGATAAACAAAGTGAAGGCAGAGGAGGGGATGGGTGGGGAGGGTGCGGGTCTGCCCAGCTGTCAAGACTGGGCAGGCGAAGGCATCTGACCAGGAACAAATACTCCATCTGGGTCCTGTTTTGGTGCAAACATTTCAGTTCTGGTCATTTCATTTTGGTTTTCTGAATGGGGCTCTCTGGATTGCCGTGTTCATCTGGGGCTTGGCCTAGAGAAGGTCAACCTTTAATAGCAGTGCTGAGGGACCAGTGAGATGGCTCAGTGGCAAAACGTGCAGGCTTTCAAGGCTGATGGCCCGAGTTCAGTCTCTGGCCCTCACATGGTGCAAAGAGCAAAACCAACTCCTGAAAGCTGACCTCTGACCTCTGTGCATACACCATGGGACACGCTCACCACACACATGCAAAACAGGTAAAAACCAATAATAATAATTTAAAAGAATGTGTTAGTCATGACTCCAAGGGTGGTACCGGGGACACTGACTTGAACCTCTGTCCGGATGTGTGTGGGGAGGAAGGTGGGTGAAGTGATGAAGGTTGATGGCTATCTTATTTCTCATTTAAAATCTTTCGTTGGGGAGGAAATGAAGAGTAATACAGATAGGCAAAAAAGTTCCATATTAAAAGGGTAAAGGTTTAGAAATAAAGACAAGAAAGTAGAGGCAAAACAGTGGCTCATGTCTTTAAACCCAGTTACTTTCTGGGAGTCCGAGGCCAGGCTTGTCTATATCGCAAGTTCTAGGCAAACCAGTGCTACATAGTGAAACCTGGGGTGGGGGGAGAAAAAAACAACTATAAAAAAGATAAAGACAAGTAGAGTGAGGGCATACAGAAGACATGATGTAAAAGAGAGAAATAATAAAAAAAAAAAACAAAACCCAGATCCAGATGCAATCCATCAGTTTGGAACCACCACCTTAGCCATTCAGAGAAAAGCTGAGGGAGAGAAATTATGTGGAGGCAGAGAGGGTTGGGGGAGAGAGGGGGGCAGGGAGAGGAGGGAGCTTGTCTTTTGTATATTCTCAGTTGCAAATCAAAGGAGCATCAACTTGAGTGAACTGCCTACAGTCACTGCTGGGACTGGGGTGCCGCTCACCGCGCCCCTGTCTGCGCTCTATGCTCTAGAATCCAGTTCGTGAGGCTTCGGGCAAGGGGCTGGAGGTTGAGGAAACACACGCAGAGACAGACCAACCCACGGACCTCTAATCGCTGGTACAAAAGCCCCTCTTTAATAGCACCATGGAGGCTTAAATACCCTGCAGTCAATGGCCAACAGGTGAAAATCCCGTCGTCTGATCCTCTAGGCTAGGCACAGCTTCTAGTAACTTCAATTAGAAGGCTCTAGCAGGGAAGAGCAGCTGAAGGCCAGGCCAGGACTCAATTGGTCCCAACACTGGGGGAGTCTGGGTAGCAGCGGTGAGATCTGGCTGCTTAGAGTGACAAGCGTCTCCAAGGGGCAGGCCTATGACCTAACTGTTGCAACACGGGCTAAAGCCAAAGAGAAGGAAGCAGAACCCCAATGCATGCCTTTCCTGGCCCATAGATCCTGTTTGGTGTTTTCTTTAGACAGTGGCTTTAATTAGCACCAGGAGTTGATGGTGAGATGGGGAGGTGAGAGAGGGCATCCACACTCGGCATGGAAGCAAAGGCTGGCACTCTCACCGTGCAGAACGGCCTCAGCTCCCTTCACCATTCCTGTTCATCATGGAAGTTGATACACAGGGAGTTGTCAGGGCTCCTACCAGTCCCTTCACGTTCCCTCTGCACCCAGGCTGAGGCAGGACTCAGGGAATCCAGTCTGCTTTCCTAGGTAAAGCAGCAAAGTAGTAGAGATGGAGCCACACTGGCGGTCACACTGAGACAGAAGGATAACCAGAGGCCACCACACTGGAAGACCACATCCTGTGGCTTGTGTTCTTAAGAAAGATGGTGGCCTGATAGCTGTGTAGTGTGTTGCTTTGGAGACATCATTTTACATAACTTTTTTCTGTGGAGAGTCTCATTCTGCTCTGCCCTGGTCCTGCTATCTTTCCCATCCTATTTGTAACTTGCCTTTCTTATCCCTTTGTGGTCCTCACTCCTGCTTCCCACTTAAGCCCTGTGTGTGGACGTTGGTTCTCTCCTTCCACCATTTAGTTCTGGGGATCAAACTCCTTGGGCTTGGTGGCAAGCAGTTAAACCTGAATCCTCCCCAAGTTTCTTCCTGGTCCCTCAGGCTACCCTGACTGCAGGGCATATTTAGTGCTTCAGCCTTGAAGACCCAGGGACCCTGCCAAGCACATAGGCTCTTCACTCATCTGCTCTGCCCTGACTCTCGGAGACTCTCCTACCCCGCATTTCCTCATACTCTAAGTTCTCACATGTTCATAAAGTCTGCTTCTGACTAGGTAGCTAGTCCAAGCCCAGCCCTTGGCACCGGCCTCCTCTCTAGCTGGGCCTCTCCTATCTGGAGTTCCAGCGTGTCTCTGTGTGTCTCTGCTGTAGTGGCTGTCTATCTAGATCTGCATACTCCCACTCCACTCAGGGCTCATCCCAACTCAAGACTCTCCCATGCACCTGGCACTGGGATAGATACCAAACCTGATATTGCTACAGAGGAGAAACCTCAATGCAAGGCGGGGCAGAACCAGCACAAGGGGTTATGGATATCTGGGGACTACAAGAAGTTCCCAGAGCTGAGTAGCAGCCAAAAATATACTCAGGAGGTTGTGACTTCCCTGCTTCCATAGAATAATCCCGTAACACAGTAACTGCTGCCATGCACTTGAGACTATTTATTTGTTTACCGTTCTGGATGTTGAACTCAAGGCCTCTTATATAGTTTTCCTACCACTGAGCTGCAGACTCAGCCTGTATATATATGATGTGTGTGTGTGTGTGTGTGTGTGTGTGTGTGTATTCTCTGCCTCCCAGGTGTTGGGATCAAAGGCGTGCGCCACCATGGCCTTTGATCCCAACACCATGGACAGGTCTTATTAAGATGTCCAAGGCAGAGCTTGCACTTAGAATTCTCCTGGCTCAGTTTCCTAAGTAGTTTGGATCACAGGTCTAGACAGTCTTTTAAATGGTTGTAAAACATGTTCTGCTTAGGCAGAACAGCTCATTAGTGGTCCCCACTAGTTGGCCTTTTGTCAGCCTGTCACAGGGTCAACAGAGTTCAGAGTCTTGCCTGTGGCTCGCCTGCTTCAGGAACCAGTTATCAAATTACCCATGTACTGACCTGAACGTGAGCGTAATTATTTATTTTTAAGGTGTTTGTGTTTAATTTCACAAAATGGCCTTAGGGCTTCATAAAACTCAGTGTTCAGTGGCCCACTATCCAGTTCTTTTACTTTTTTGCGCCCCCCCCATTTTTTTTTTACTTTAAGGAAAGGCTGTTAATTTATTTATTTAAAGATTTAAGATTTGTTAGGTATACAGTGTTCTGCCTGTATATGTGCCTTCAGGCCAGAAGAGGGCACCAGATCCCATTACAAATGGTTGTGAGCTACCATGTGGTTGCTAGGAATTGAATTTAGGACCTCTGGAAGAGCAGTCAGTGCTTTTAACCACTGAGCCATCTCTCCAGCCACTGCTCCCTTTTTTTCACTGAATAACTTCTTTTTAAAAAAATGTGCATTGGTGTTTGGCCTGCATGTATGTCTGTTTGAGGATGTCAGATCCCCTGGAACTGGAGTTACAGACAATTTTGAAACGTCATATGGGTGCTGGGAATTGAACCTGGGTCCTATGAAAGAACAGCCAGTGTTCTTAACTGCTGATCCACCTCTCTAGTGCCTGGTCTCCCCTTTGCTACAACCATTTTTCCTCCTCTGGAGGAGTTGGGTGTCCTGACTCCTCTGCTCTCTTAACTTCAGCCTCTTCCTGGTTTTGTTTTCAGGCCCATAGAAGCCCATCATTTCCCTGCAAAGCATCTGTCCCAGCTGAGCAACAGATCTCTGACCCTCAAGCAACCACCTCCCACACAGCAGCCCCTGCATCTGGATGCCAAAATGTCACCCAGTTATGTATGTAGATGGGCCATGGCAATAGTGTTACCTCTGCTCCCAGGGAGCCCTTTCAGCAGCACCCCTAAAATCTGGGCTCCTTGCAGTGTTCTCGGAACCTCTCCCCACAACTTACGCCGTCCTTCATTTCTTGCCTCCACCAGAGACCCGTCTGTAGCGACACTTGGGACTGCTCCCATAGACCGTTTGGCAAACAACAGTGCGTAGCAATTGAATACAGAACAAAGGCAGACTTACCAGAAAAGGCAATTATAGAAGTCGCACGTGCATTTTAGGCTTCTGCGTGAGAACCCTTCCCTTCTCAGGACAGGGACCATTTCTAGGTTCCTAGGGGACGTACAGATCACAGGAGTGTTTTCTCAGATGGGAAACGCTGTGGAAGAACGTGGGTGACTTATTTCTGGGGGGGGGGGTCTGACTGAGGTTCCTTCAGGAGCCGAGGGTGGAGGGACAAACGGAAATGTCTAAGTATGTGTTACTGGCGGGGGCGGGGGCACGACAGGAGGTCTCTTAGAAGGTCAGCCCTGCAGAAAATATCACCATCAAGTAGGAATGTGGAATTGTCCCAATCAAATCAAGCACAATATCTTGCTCTGACCATCCGGAGAGATGGCTCAGCAGCATGGCTGAAATGGTAGTTGTACCGTATGACAGAGTAAGGAAGCTGGTGTCGTCTCTGGTGGCTCCTTGGTAACCCAGGATCAGGGAACAGGAAGCACCCAGCACCCAGAGCGCCAGCTGTGGCGATGCCCTGAAGGACTGAGTCCCTAAGCGCATTTTAGCCTGAGCACATGTCCAGAGGTTTAAAGGCACTGGGGCCGGAGGCTGCCACACTGGCCTGGGAAGCCACAGGCAGCAATGTCAAGCCCAGGAATCACGGATGGTTTTCCCTTTTCTTCTCTGAGAACCAGCTGGCAGGTATGGAGACTACTCTCTCTGTCTGGGGAACAAGACCGAGGATAGGGGTTTCAGGGGCCCTGGGTAAGACACTTTTTCATTATTCCGTCCAGGCCATGGGGTTTCAGAAGCTGTACAACCCAGGCTTCTGAGCGTGTAAGACTTCTGTTTTCTTAGTTTCTGTTGTGATGAAACATTCCGACCAAAAGTGTCTTGAGAGAAGGAATAGTTGATTTCGTCAGACATGGCACAGCCCATTACCAAGGGAAGCCAGGGCAGGAACTCAAGTAGCAGAAACTCGGGGAAGAAACCACAGGAGGTGGCTGCTTGCTGGCTCACTCACTGACTAATGCTTAGCTTTTTTTTAAAAATATTTATTTATTTATTTATTTATTTATTTATTTATTTATTTATTTATTTATTATGTATACAATATTCTGTCTGTATGCCTGAAGGCCAGAAGAGGGCGCCAGACCTCTTTACATCAGATGGTTGTGAGCCACTATGTGGTTGCTGGGAATTGAACTCAGGACCTTTGGAAGAGCAGGCAATGCTCTTAACCACTGAGCCATCTCTCCAGCCCTAATGCTTAGCTTTTTATATAGCCTAGGCCCACCTGTCCAGGGAACGATACTGCTCACAGAGACCTGGGCTCTCCTACATCACCCAACCATCATGACAGTGCCCTACAGATATGCCCAGAGGCCACTGTGATGTGGACAGTCATTCAGTTGACACTCTCTTCCCAGGTGACTCTAGACTGTGAGGCTGAGCGTTAGAGCTAACTGGGACCAAACCCCACAGGCTTTGCCTGTTGCCTCCATTTCTTGGGGGAAGGAATCATTTCAGCCTCTAGGGGGCGCACGGACCACAGGAATGGTTTTCTCAGGGCTCCCTTAGAAACTGCAGAAGGTATTATAAGGAGCCTGACTGGCCACAGTGTGGCAGCCACTCTGGTGTGATCGATCCTAGTACTGCCCTCTGGCCTCGTGGTCTCCAGAACTAGCCCTGCTCACGGATTTATGCATTCAAGAAACATCTGTGCTGCACCTGGGAGGGTCTTTTCCTGAGCCGGGGGTACAGGCTCTGGGCACACAGACACAGGGAAATCAATCTGGACCCCACAGCGACCAGAGAAGGCAGTGGCAGAGGAGCATACTGAATGGGCAGTGTTGAATCTGGGGCTTGAATGGGGGCTTCCTGCTGAGCTCAGCATGTGCTGTGGGCCTTGGAAGGTGAGTGGGAAACTATACAGAAGGTTAAGAAAAAAAAACAGACAGGACAACGTCCTAAGCCAAGGCCTTGAAGCAGGAACCTGTTTGGCCCGTCCACTTTGGGTTTGACAGGACAGTGTCAGACAGGGTCGTGGGATGAGCCTGTGAGGTGGAGAGTGCTCATCAGGAGTATATTAGTTTTCTAGTTGTGACAGCTGACCCAAAAGCTACTTAAGGAAGGAAAGCCTTTATGCCGGCTCGCAGTGTGAGAATGTAGTCCATTGTCATGGGGAAGTCATGGTGACAGGAGGGTGAGGCGGTTGTTCACACTACATCTACAGTCGAGAAACAGAGAGGTGAATGCCGCTGTAAAGCTTGTTTTCTCCTTTAAAAAAGTGTGTATGTGTGTGTGTGTTATCTCCCCTCTATTGTTTTCTTCCTTATTTTACCTGGGTGCTGGGAATCTGAACCCAAGTCCTCAGGCTTACCCATGGAGCCACCTCCCAACTGTTTTCTCCTCTTTATTCAATCCAGGAACCAGTTCCATGAGATGTGTCGGCCACACTCGGGGTCTTCCTATATCAATTAACCCAGTGTACAGAGGTCTGTCTCTCCGGTAGTTCTAGATCTTGTCAGATTGGCCATGGACACTAACCGTCGCAGGAGGATGGTTTTATTTCTCAGAGGAGAGGGGAGGCTGACTTGGGAGTTAAGACAGATCCAGATTTTCTGAGGCATGCGCTTCTGTGATTTTGGAGACTTTTAATTTTTTAAAAAATTTAAGATTTATTTATATTTTATGTATATGTGTGTGTTGCCTCCATGTTTGTCTACCACATGTGTGTGGTACCCAAGGATTTCTAAAGAGAACATCAGAACCCCTGGAAACAGGGTTATGGGTGGTTTTAAAGCCACTATGTGGGTGCTTGGAGCTGAACCTAGGTCTTCTTCAAGAGCAACAAGAGCTCTTAATTGCTGAACTGTCTCTCCAGCCCAAGTTTTTGAATTTTTGAGCTAGAAATTTGTTCTGTAGTTCAGGCTGGACTAGGAGCTCCCTATGTGGTCCGGCTGGCCTCAAACTCAAGACCGTCCTATTTTCTGCCTCTGGAATGCTGCAATGGCAGGTATTCATCACCACTGGGTTAACCCTGTCCTTTAGAGGCTTTCTTAGAACAGGAATAAATATATAATTAGGTAGAGAAGTTTAGAGGCTCACACACGAGGGGCTTGCAGCCCACCTTAGCTGATGGAGGACACTGCTCAGCGTCAGAGCTACAGCTTCCTCCCTTCCCTACTGTCTCTAAGGGCTCCGACTCGCCTTTAGCTTCTACTCTGCTTGCCGCAAATGACTCCTCTGTGGATCCCATTTGCTTCCCTTCCTGAGTTTTCTGCAACTTGGGGCAGCTGTAGAAGGTAAGACGCATGAAGTTGGTATCTGGCTTCTGTCCAGATGAAGAGGGACAGAAGGACAGCGGGAGGTGGGTGGCAGTGAGTTTTTACACGGAGTCCAGGTAGATAGTAACCTTCAGTTGTTCAAGGGAGTTTGAACCTGACCGAGACTCCCTGTAAACGTTTGCAGCAGCATAGAGGTGATGAGAATTTTGCTGTCTGCCAACTATTCTCACACCTCTGGCCCCAGTGAGTAGCTGAACTACACCGCTCTTTCCATAGATTTAGGATT
The DNA here is from genome assembly GCA_025134845.1 of Neodon shergylaensis. Lineage (NCBI taxonomy): Eukaryota > Metazoa > Chordata > Mammalia > Rodentia > Cricetidae > Neodon > Neodon shergylaensis. Next base: position 5,446,592 of record JABTXL010000888.1, on the reverse strand, counting down.
GACTTTGGAATGAACACACCTAACTACGCTCTATCGCTCAGTGACACCATAGCCTCTCATGCCTCCTATCACTGGGGATAAATTCCAGGCCTTACTTATGACAGGTAGCTGCCCTGCCACCGCATCTTCTCCCCAGACACCCTGCTTCCTGTTCACAGTCAGCCCAGATTTCCTGGCTTGGGTACCCATATAGGGAAATGTGTCACCTTGGGATGAAACCACAGATGACCTGATTTTGATATTCTAATAATAAAAGTAGGAACAAGATAGGGCGAAGCTGGCCCTTACAGTGTGGTCTGTTTCTTGTTTCACCTACTCCTTCCTGGGTGAGGTAAGTGACCTAGGGTGAGCTCTCTCTTGGTAAAGCTACATTTCAAATGGGCGCTGAACCAGATCTCCGAGGCTCAGCCCCGGCTTTTAGGATCGTTGAGGTGTGCGTTCTGGGGGAGTCATCCAGGGGAGGGACGGGAGGGGGATGTCTGTTAGTCTGTTTGCATTTAGTTTTGTTAGATGATGCTGAGTTTGACGTGGCTTATCCTAAGGTCAGCATCTAGGAATGGCTTGGTGTGCCACGGACCAAGCTGGGCTATAGTAGACATGGAACGGAATGAATGAGCTGTGAGCTCAAGCATGAGAGATGCCTTCAATTCGGGAAGACGTGTTCACTTTGACTCCATGAGGCACAGTAAGAGACACAACCTAGCGCCCCCCCCCCCCGAAGCAGATGACACAGCTTCTCTGTAGCTTGTGCAGTAGCCATAGCGGACAGCTGCCTCTGACCCACGTTGGTCTTTTTTGACCCTCGATTCCGGCAAATTCAAGCTTGCCTCTCATATCCTTGCTCATCCTTCCTAAACCCTCGAGCAAACTGTTCTCCTGCTTTGCTCATTTGGCCCCTTTGGGATTAACAGATGAATGAGTCATGGTTCTCTAGAAGTACTTAAGCAGAAACCAATCAAGAGGGAACAGCCAAAGGATACCAGCTGGGAGCCTTGGCTTGGGTCTGATATGCATCCAAGTGACCGAGGTGACAGGTCGTGTAAGGGCTAGTGTGTGCGCTAAGTATTCAAGTATTTCCAGATGTCTCATGGCTAGATCCAGCAAACCCACACCCCCCAACCCTGTGGCCAGGCAAAGCAGCCTTGGCTTGTCCTATTTCCTGCAAGGAGCATGCACCAGCCAGGGTCCAAGGAGTGGAAGCAAGGGTTGGGAGTCAGCATCTGCCTGCCAGGTGCTGGGGTGCCCTGAATGGGTGCCTGGCTCTAGGTGCATATTATCTTCCTTGAGATCTAAGAGTGAATGTGACCCTGCCTTTGAACTTGCCCAGCAGATGCAGGAATCTAAGGATGGTGGGAAGGACTGAAGGCTGATGTGAGGGGCTGGATGCCAGTGTGGGGAGGAAATGCTTGAGACAGGGGGTGGGCCATGGCTGATATGTGAGGTAGAAATGCAAAAGGCAGATTGAATGAGGCTTATTATTGTCTACGGCTGGAGCCAACATGAGATTTGTAGAGGGCAAAGGTATTTACCCTGTCCAGCTTCAGGCACAGGGGCTAGAGTAGGTACTTTGGCCATTGTGTGTGTGACTTCTGGTCCATTGAAGTGGAAGGCTGGCTTGGTGTGGGCAGGCCTATCAGCATGGAGTTCAGCAGACTGTCAAGCTCTCCTTTAGGCCTGGGTGTTCATGCTTGTGGAGTTTCCCTAACCTAATTGCCTGCCTGGTGAGGGAAGAGGCTTCACCATTCTTCCTCCCCCTGTCTTCCTTTATCTCCCACGATCCTCACCACAAAGCAGGAGGCACATCTCATCACTTGGGGAAGACGAACCTGAAGTTCAGAGAGGCTCATGCAGACTCAAGAAGCAGGTGCAAGATGCAGCTGGGGCTCTAGAGAAAGATCTTCTCAAGACGTAGTCCTGGGGCTGGAGAGATGGCTCAGTGGTTAAGAGCACTGGCTGCTCTTCCAGATGGACCTGGGTTCAATTCCCAGCACCCACATGGCAGCTCACAGCTGTCTGTAGGGGATCCAGCACCCTCACACGAACATACATACAGGCAAAACACAAATGCACATTAAATTATAAAAACAAATAAAGAAAACTCCGTCCTTACAACTTTTCTTACAACTTGTCTGTATCCACTCCCAAGAAGCCTGGGATCCCAGAGATACTACCACACAGCTTTGGGTGGACTGGACTCAGTGGCAAGGGATCCCCAATAGCTCCCAATGCCCCCTATTAGCATTCAGTGTGGGAGGCTTAGTAGACGCAGGAAAACACTGGCAGCCATCCAAGCAGATGCAAGAAACAAGGACGACAGTCTTACTGTCACCAAATGTTCTGGATCATCTCTCAGTGATCCAGTGGGTCAGTATATAACATTGAGTGTGTATGTATACATGTACAAGTTACATTTGTTCTTACACACTGATATAGGCAACCATTTATAAAACACACATGCAAAACATAAGTTGAAGTGGCAAAGGTCAGAGCTCCCCTTCACGTTACTGCTCACACTTAAGAGCAGCCCTCTCCTTTGGCTGAGGGTTTCTGTGATATTGCTTCAAAGTCTTGAGGCTAAGGTCTGACCATCCTGCTAAGCCTCTCCCTGCCATCTAGGCAGGTGGCGTCCAGAGGCTGCTGTTGGCATCTCCCGTTGCTGCTAGACCTTGTGCTTGTAGCTGCATGAGGCGTTTACTGGGGCAGCACAGAAAATGTTTAGCTTAAGAAAATTTTTAGTTGCCAAAACACCATGTAATTACTGAAAAAAATTATTCTTTGTGTGTTGTGTGCACACGTATTCATGTATGTGTGCATACATGTATGTGTGTGTACGCTTACACGTGTCTGGAGGTGAGAGGTTAGCCTTTCTTAAGAGCTTCCTGCCTTACTCTTTGAGACAGGGTCTCTCATGGAACTTGGTGCTTGCTAATTTGGCTATGCTGGCTGGCCAGCGAATCTCCTGTCTCCATCTCCCCAGAGCTGGGATTGCAGACACGCTGTGGCATTCAGGTGCTGGTGACCTAAATTCTTGTCTGCTTGTCTATGCAACGAGGACTTTACAAACTGAGCTATCTCATCAGCGCCCCCTGCCTCCTGATCTCAGCCTGAGGTTGAGGCTGTTGGTGAAATGGAAAAAACGAGAAGCTGGCCCCTCTCCCATCCAGACCAGGGATCTGTGGTACTTTCATTATTACAATAGCGTCTTCTTTGCAGGCTCTCTGTCTTTCCTGAGATGGGCTGGTGTTGGGTGTCCCTCATGTGTTTAATCTAGAGCTCTGGTTCTTTATCACTTTATGACTTCCTTTTGCCCCCAAGTTACCCGTACCACTATTTGCTTGACAGACCTTTTCAGTAGGATGCTCTTTAAGACAGTGAACCTTGTTCTAATTGATAAAATCCACACCATTCAGATTTGCCATGCTAATGATATTTCTCCTTAAGTTCATTGAAACAAATGCAAACAAAAGAGAGACCTCTCTATTCGTCTGTACAACTGCACTGATGTAGAGCAATGGAATGAGCTCTTGGTCAGGCACCATCTGAGCCCAAAGACCCTGCCTCAGCAGCTTGCAACAAGCCACTCAAAACCCTCGAGTCCGCTGTCAGCATCCCACCCTTCCCAAGATGCAGACCCCTTCAGCCCACTCTTGACATCAAACCTGATGCCCTGGGGTGGAGGTGGAGGGTCACAGTGATTCCAGGGCATAGAAGCCCTTTGCTTGGGTTGCTACAAAGGGACCCTGGCCATGATGCTTCTTAGGTAAGAAATTGCAGCTTATATTTCAACCTGAGACTGGCCTCTCATTTTTGCTTGGCACCTGAAATACTTTGCCTGCTGCCTCTATTGCTGGAGTCAGACCGTGCAGGCAGAGTCAGCGCCTTGTGTGTGGCTTCCCAACCCCTGGTGTCTGGGTAGGATAGCGTAAGGTCTGTCTAGGGTCCTCTGAGATAGCAGTGGCCAGAGGCATGTGGATGAACATCACATGTCTACTCCTGGGTGACGTTTTGGCTTCACATGGACACCACCAAACATTATCCACTACAAGAATGAAAGCTGATTCTGTAGAAAGAACCGGAATGTACAGAAACAGTCACTGTCCAATGCTAGCTTCTCCGCCACGGCACAAGACAAGGCAATGTTGAGTTCTTTCCTCTTCAGGCAATGGTTCAGAGGCTACATACAGCTCTTTTATAGAAAACTTCCAGTACTCTACTGTTGTAGAAAATTACAGTCTAAGTGAAAAAAACAACATATTCGCTGTCCTATTGGGTCGCCATCCACATTCAGGGTCTTTCCCTCTTTTTTTTTTTCGAGACAGGGTTTCTCTGTGGCTTTGGAGCCTGTCCTGGAACTAGCTCTGTAGACCAGGCTGGTCTCGAACTCACAGAGATCCGCCTGCCTCTGCCTCCCAAGTGCTGGGATTAAAGGCGTGCGCCACCATCACCCGGCAGTGTTTTTCCCTCTTATCTGTACTCCAATGTGTCAATCATCTGCCCTTATAGAAAGAAGTGGGCTTTACTAGTCCCCCGGGTGTCACTCAATCCTATCAGGATGTCACCAATGGCAGGGCGGTGGTGACGCATGCCTTTAATTCCAGCACTCGGAAGGCAGAGGCAGGCAAATCTAGGTGTGCTTGAGTTCAGCCTAATCTACAAGAGCTAGTTCCAGGACAGCTAGGGCTGTCACACAGAGAAACCCTGTCTTGAAAAAGCAAAACAAAAAACCAAACCAAAACAACAACAAAAAGATGTTATCAGTGCCCTAGAATACCAATCCCAGCAGCCAAGACTGGGGCCTGAGCTGGGCCTTTGAAAGTTCTCTCTGACTCTGCTGTCAGCCGCCTTCCAGTTATGCCTCTGCGATCACATTAGCCATCAACGGTGACACTCAACAACTTACTCATGAAGTTCATTTATTAGAAGGGATCCTCGCTTTGACCTGTCTTGTGGATTTTTATCACGCTCAAGGAAGTAATGAACCAAGTATTCTTGGGACCGCGTCTAACAAAAAAAAATCCCAAATATTTATTTACCTTAAATCCTTTTACTCGAAACAATACTTCCCCGAACCTAAGCATCCCTCTGTCTGAACTTAAGTACATTTAGAATGACTGTCCCCTGCTTCCTCTTCAAGGTGATACCATCAGAGCTGTTTTCTTTGGGGGAATTCCCTATGCTGCCTCTCATCTAGGTGGACCTTGGCGAACCCATCCCTTTGTCCTTCATCACCTGGGTGAGGGGTTTTGGAAAGCAGCAGGATCCTGGATCCCTGGACAGTTTTGGAGATCCGTGGAGAACTCTGGAGCACATCTGGAACATCTGCTTCAGACTTACCTAGATTTTAGGAAAAAGCTGGCTCAGACTTGGGGCCCTTGATACATTGGGGTGAGGCAAAGTTCAGGGCTGAGTGGCAGGGAACTAATCATGCTGAAATTATATTTCTAGCAGTCTGCCAGCAGGACTCATAATTCATGTATGCCCCCCCATGTATGTATGTGTGTGCATGTGTTCATATGTGCATGCCTGTTATGTGAAGGCTAAAGGAAGACCTTGGGTGTTGTTTTTCAGGCACTGCCCACTCCATACCCCAGCCCCTTTAGACAGGGTTTCCCACTGACCTGACTCATCAGATGGCTTAGGCTGACTGGCCTAAGGAATTTGAACCCCAGGAATATGCTTTATGCCTGTCTTCTCTTAAACAGTGAAATTATAAGCAGTGTCACCATACCCAGCTTGCTGGATGTGGATTCTGGGTTCAGATCCTCACTCTCACAGGGCAAGCATTTACCAGCTGAGTAGGAGTCCCCACACTGAGGACTCCCAGAGTCTTGAGGCTCCCTCCTTGTCTTTCATAAACCCTGTCATCAGCGTAAAGGTTGGTGTTAACCTCTTTGTTGCTTGGAAGGGAACCACACATCCTGGTATTGTAGACACCACTGTGATATTGCTAAGGAAGACAGGACCAGATGCTGAGCCTGATTCTGTGTCATGGCGAGTTATGATCAGCGAGGTGACTACTTCTGCCCAAACTCATTCTTGCATTAGGGATCAAAGGCAGACTTCTGGGCACCAGCGGGTGAAGATCTGTGGAGGCTCACACATTTAGGGTGCTTTTCATGTGTTTGATGTCTCTGAAAACCTGGGGCTTTTCTGTTTTCACCAGCGTGGCCATTTGGGGGCCCACCTTGAACCTAACAAGCCCGCACTGTTTATCTTCCTGCCTGAATTGGTTTGCTGTGGTCTTTTATGGCCTTAAGTATGTGGTGTAGTAATGCTAAGAGAAGCTTAAAGGATCCCCAAACTTCAGGTGTTGTGTGGCGGCTTACCTCCACCCTCAGTAGTCTGTGTCGGTTGTACCTTCCAGCTCTGTAACTCCTGTCCTGTCTCAGCCTGTGGAGTCAGAGGCCTGGAGAACCTCAAGCAGCTCGCGGGTGGGGCTGGGTACCTTCCAGTTCCATGGAACTGATACACCTCTGGTTAGAAGCAGGCTTTGCAGAGACAGATTCAAGATGGGAGTGTCCACCAGCACCCATGGGGCTCCTGGAGGTTCCAAGGAGCTTGAGAGACCCATGGAGACTTTGAGGGAAAACTTGGAGGCAGAGGATGAGCCTACAGAGGGCCCACTATCTCTGGAACAACTGAAAAGGTAGGGAAGATGCTTTTTAACACTGGTTTCATGGAACTGGAAGAGAAGATGGTGGTACAGAGTGGCGAGTATGGTGGAGAAAAACAGAACTCGAGAGTGGTGACAGGTGTGGACATCACGGCGGACGATGAAGCATGACATTGCCAAGTGGGGCCAGTTCTTGGTCTTGCTGGGAGGCTCGGGCCACCACTGGGCTGGCCTCACCCTGTCGCAGTCTGCTAGGTTGGTGCCACTACTTGAGCCCCTGCAAGCATGACGGTTGTGTTCAGGGTGTCAGCAATGCTGGTAAAACAGTTGGTACTGAGGTAGGGCAGTGTGTAACTGCCCGGAGCTTTCATGGGCTCTGCCCCCGGATATGATGCCCAGTCACACAATTGCTCACCCTGGCTCTGGGTAGCAACAAGATATCTGAGTGAGTCTCAATGATCCCTGTGTTTATGGTGCTTTAGAAACCTTGAACCAGTAAGGATTGGCATGTAAAGCTGTTTGGGCAAAATAATACACTGTGTGACACACAACAGATTGCAACTCCTCCTTAGTAATGAATGTGCCTTAGAGAGATGGGAAAGAGGGCGGAACAGAGCAAGAGATCACCCTGACTGAACAGCAGCAGGATGTCCAAGATGAAGGGTGGCTCATTTTCTGGATTGTGCTGTTGCTAGAGGTCATGTTGGTGTCCGTGGTCCATGCTGCTGATGTCCGCGGTCCGTGCTGATGTCTGTGATGCCTACAGAAACAATGTTGATGTCCATGATCCATGGGCAGCTGGGAAACATGTGGTTGTCTGAGATCTGTGCTGCCACGGGCAAGGAAGGTTTTGTTTGTTTGTTTTCCAGTGGTATTGATGACTGCAGACTCATAACTAAGAATGAGAGACATTGAGGGCTTCTGTGCAACCTATCCCCTCCTCAAAAGAAACAATCTAGACAGAAAACTATCGAAGAAAGTCCTTAAGAATTGTGATAGGGAGGCTGAAGTGTGGCTCTTCACAGTTGATGGCTTCTGGTGTGGATGGGGAAGGACTCACTTATGGGCGAGTCTTGGGATGGTCACTGGGAGTTTGACCATGCTCCCCTGAGTATATGGGCAACACAATTGGACTTAGTATGTTTTGTTTTTACTTTTTTTTTGGGTGTGTGTGTTAGTGCAAGGGTAAGAGGGTGGACCTGGGATGAATGGGAAGCAAATCTGATCCAGATACATTGTATGAAATTTTGAAATAATTAATAAAGATATTATGTTGGGAAAAAAAGAAGCCTGCTCTCTTCCCTATAGGACAATAGAGCATTGGGTCACATGAATGGGAAGCATTTCTCCTTTTGAGTCACCTTTGGTCGTTTGCCATAGAAAACTGACAATTCCATCTGAGCTGTGCACTTTGTTGGGGCTGATTGCTCCTGGATTTCCTTTGGAACCCTTTTTATGCAGTTAGGGGCTTTTCCTCCTTCATTTATGAATCTGGTCATTTGAGTGTTTTTTTTTTTTTTTTTTTTTTTTTTTTTTTTTTTTTTTTTTTTTTTTGAGACAGGGTTTCTCTGTAGCTTTGGTGCCTGTCCTGGAACTAGCTCTTGTAGACCAGGCTGGCCTCGAACTCCCAGAGATCCGCCTGCCTCTGCCTCCTGAGTGCTGGGATTAAAGGCATGCGCCACTACCGCCCGGCTTCTCTTTTGGTTTTGTATTTAACTACTTAATTAACTTCTACTCTAACCATTGTTTTCATTCTTTTTGCTTGTTGTTCTAGATCAGCGGTTTTCAACCTGTGGGTTGCAACCCTTTTGGTGGTTGGAGGACCCTTCTACAGGGGTTGTATATCAGATAGCCTGCATATCAGATATTTACATTATTATCTGTAATGGTAGCAAAGTATAGTTATGAAGTGGCAACAAAAGTAATTTTATGGTTGGGAGGTCACCACAGCATGAGGAACTGTATTAAAGGGTCGCAGCATTAGGAAGGTTGAGAACCACTGCACTGGGTTTATTTGTTCTTCTTCTAGTGACCCTCTAGAAAAGGTCATTTAAGACCTTTCTTCCCTTCCTCCTTTCCTTCCTTCCTTCCTTCCTTCCTTCCTTCCTTCCTTCCTTCCTTCCTTCCTTCCTTCCTTCTTCCTTCCTTCCTTCCCTCCTTTCTTCTCTCCCTCTCTCCTCCCCTCCCTCCCTCCTTCCCTCCTTCCCTCCCTCCTTTTCTCTCTCCCTCTTCCCCCCTCTCTTTCCCTACCTTCTCTCTCCCTCTCTCTCTCCCTCTCTTTCTCTCTGACACAGGGTCTCTCACTGAACCTGAAGTTCACTGGTTGGATAGTCTAGCTATCCAGCAAGCTCATGGTCTCTTCTTGTATTTGTCTCTTAGTGCACACACCATCATATCCACCTTGTTTTCTTTAAAAACTTTATTTTTGGGCTGGAGAGATGGCTCAGAGGTTAAGAGCACTGACTGCTCTTCCGGAGGTTCTGAGTTCAATTTCCAGCAACCACATGATGGCTCACAGCCATCTGTAATGAGATCTGGTGCCCTCTTCTGGCCTGCAGGCATACATGGAGGCTGAACACTGTGTGCTTAATAAATAAATAAATCTTTTAAAAAAAGAGAGACATTTATTTAAAAAAAAAACTTTGTTCTTGTAGAATTTCATAGATGTATACAGCATATTTTGATGATACCCATCCCCTCTGCTCCAACTCTAACTCTTATCAGACCCTGGCCTCCCCCACATCCTCCTCCCATGTCCTTTTCTCATGATTTACAGAATACAGTCAGTGCTGTCTGTATGTGCACAGGTGTGGGGTCATCCGCTGGAGCATGGACAGCCTACCATTTCACTGAAGAAAGCTAACTCTCCTGATCCTGGCAGCCTTCAGCTGTCAACACACTGTAGCTAAGGATGGAACGAAGACTGGTTTTATCTTGTGCTAGTGTTGTGCAGGGAGCCACAGCTTTTCTGAGTTTGTGAGTGCAATGGTTTTGTGTCCTGCCGGCAGTTCCCAAATAAACACACTGAGGTTTACATTAATTACAAATGCTCGATCAATAGCTCAGGCTTATTACTAACTAGCTCTTATATTTTAAGTTAACACATATTCCTAATTTATGTTCTGCCACATTGTAGTATCTTTATTAGCATGGCATGTTCATTTCCTGCTCCATCTGCATCTGGCTAGTGACCCTGACCCCTTCCATCTCCTTCCCATCATCTTTAGCTTGGTCGCCCTGTTTTAATACTTCCTGTCTCCACTCTCTACAGTCCTACAAACCTCTATGATCAGCTAGATCCTGGCTCTGCCCTCTGACTCCAAGCAAGCTTTATTTGTCAGAACACAATCAAAGTATCACACATTTCCCCCTTTTTGTCTAAATAAAAAGCAAAGGTTTTAACTAACATAGTAAAACTATATGTAGTAAGTACAATAACTATATACAAATATATATAGGCAATAATTACATTAACAATGTCTAGTCCATATGCATGTGGCAGATTCAGAGAAAATACTCCATTATCTATCCTATCTTGGTGAGTTCAAAGTGCTCACCTAATTCACCTTCTATACTAACCTGTCTTACCAACCCAAAACTATCTTTTTGTCTCTCAACCTTATATACTTTACACCTTTTTTTGGTGAGTTTCTTTTATGAATTTGAGAAGGAAAATTATATAACTATCTAGTCTTAAATATCATCAGAGACTTAAGAAGGAAATAATATTACCTGAGTAAACAGGAAGTACAGTGCAGACAACTTTCAAAACTAATAAATTGCAGAAACTTTCTTTTGTGCCTGCTTGTCCAATTTGGATAGCATACTGTCAGAAGTCAAGGAAGGGCAGTTTCTTGCCAAGTGACTAACTTTTGCCACAGAGAAAGTAAACTCCATCTGGACTTTTTTTTGATACCTATCATCTTCTCTGAAGTAGATTGGAGCTGCCAGGAGCAGACATGTATCATCATTTAAAAAAATCAGCAACAAAAACAAACCTTATGCTATTAAAACATCTTAAATGCCATATTCTGTGGATCTTTGATGTTTGAAGATTACCTATATATCCGAAATATATCTTTGTATATCTAGAAAACCTAACTAACATGGCTACAAGTTGGAATATTACAAATGTGTAACTGTATTTTTGTGATTCTGTATTTCTTAATTATATATTACATTTTTAATTGAGCTGTATAAGCACAATACCTTAAACAATAATAGAAATTTACATACAGTATAACAAAATTAACCTTAAATTTATATCAATAAAATAAAATCCATACCAATATAAAATATTGAGATTAATAATTTTTTTGGATTAAAGTAGATTCAATAACCTACCCTTTCATCCTATTATTTCTATATCCCCCTTTTTCTTTTCAGAACAAGACCCCTGAATCTAATCTCCTTTGTTTAGCTTTTTCCTGACCATTATCCATTTCAGCCATGTCATGTCGAAAAAACACTTTTTTTTAATCTTTTTTTTTTATTAAAAAAAATCCCTGCTTCCTCCCAGCCTCCCATTTCCCTCCCCGTCCTCCCGCCCCTCTCCCCCTTCCCCCACTCCTCTCCCCCTCCCTCTCCAGTCTGAAGAGCAGTCAGGGTTCCCTGCCCTGTGGAAAGTCCAGGGTCTTCTCCCCTCCATCCAGGCCTAGAAAGGTGAACATCCAAACTGGCTAGGCTCCCACAAAGCCAGAACATGAAGTAGGAACAAAACCCCATGCCATTGTCCTTGGCTTCTCATCAGCCCTCATTGTCCGCCATGTTCCCATGGTTTTATCCCATGCTTTTTCAGTCACAGTCCAGCTGGCCTTGGTTAGCTCCCAATAGATCAGCTTCACTGTCTCGGTGGATGGGCGCACCTCTCGTGGTCCTGACTTCCATGCTCATGTTCTCCCTCTCTTCTGCTCCTTATTGGGACTTTGGGAGCTTAGTCCGATGCTCCAGTGTGGGTCTCTGTCTCTATCTCCATCCATCGCTAGATGAAGGTTCTATGGTGATATGCAAGATATTCATCAGTATGGCTATAGGATAGGGTCATTTCAGGCTCCCTATCCTCAGCTGCCCAAGGAACTAACTGGGGACATTGCCCTGGGCACCTGGGCGCCACTCTAGGTTCATGTCTCTTACCAACCCTAAGGTGGTTCCCTTAATTAAGTTATGTGATTCCCTGCTCCTCTATCCAACCTATAATTTGTGATCCTAAAGAAGCTAAATAAGAAGGTGAACCCAAAGAAAAACATATAGTTATTATCCCTGCTATGGGAAATAGACAAGATTTCTGGGCAAAAAATTGGGACCTTGGGGGTGGGGTGGGATAGGGGTAAGGGGAGATGGGGAGAGAAAAGTGAGAAGAGGAGGATGGGGGGAACTTGGGGAAACGGGATGATTGGGGATAAAACAAGGTTGGATAGAGGAGCAGGGAATCACATAACTTAATTAAGAGAAAAAACACTTTTTTTTACAGCATTCCTCCCCAACCTCTGGATCTTACGATCTTTCCATCCCGTCTTTGTTAGTGTTTCCTGAGCCACGGGGGGGGGGGGGGGGGGGAGTGTGATACAGATATCTCACTTAGGACTAATCACTCCACAGCTACTCATTCATTGTATTCTGACCAGCTGTGAGTCTCTGTGTGAGCGGCCGCCCACTGCAGAATGAAGCCTCTCTGATGAGGGTTGAGGGCTGGGCTAATCTATGTGTGCCCATGTGAGTGCCTAGAGGTCAGTTAGTAGTATGTGTATTAGCAGAATAGTAGTAATAGGTTCTCCTCTAGGGCCAATGACACCCTAGCCACAGGTTCTTAGCTAGCTACCAGCTTTTATTTGTTTATTTATTAACTTTGGTTCTGGAGGCTCAAACTCAGGTCCTCATGTATTTTACTCTCTGAGCCATCTCCCCAGATTCTTTCTAGGATGTGTTTCTTCTAGGGATGATCTTAGAAACACACACACACATTTATCTTAACTTATCAGAATTAGCTTGATATTTATATCACTTTGATTGCAGTGATTGCTGCTCCTCTATATCTCTAATCTGTAATCAATTTTGTGTGCTGGTATATATAAGTCTAAGAAGATACTGCTATAATTATTCGTCAGTTGCAATCAGAGTTGTCTCTACACTACTTTGCAGCCATCCACTTCCTTTGTGCTATTTAGTGACAAGTGTGTTTCCATCTGTTACAGCCCCAACATTCTACTACATATAACGTTTCATGCAATTGCTTTCTATACCTGTGAAGGACAGAGAAATATACATTGATACAAAAGTTACAGAATTATCTTCATCAATGCTTGTAGGGTGCTTAATCACTGAGCTGTACTCTGAATCCAAGACTAGTAGTCCAGCACCTGGTTCTTCTGAGGCTTGAACCCAGGGCCTTCTGTATGTCAGACAGAGGTTATAACTGCTACACTGTGGAGCTGCGTTGTGTTTATTCAAATGATCGTGCAGGATCATCTGCTCTCAGCTTGAAGAAAGCCTTTCACTAACTTGTATGCAGTAGACCAGCTAGCAACACATCCAGTATTTTTTTTTAATCTTGAAAGGTTTTATCTTAATTTTGTCTTCATTATCGAAAGACAGCTTTGCCAACTGTGGGGTTCTTGCTGACGGGGTTTCCTTTGGGCACCATACCTCTGAATTCTGCTGTTTCCACCCAGATGCAGCTGCTCATCGCATGAGCCTTGCCCCCTTATGAGTCCCCAGCTGTCTTCTTACTGCTTTTATTTCTCCCTCACCTTTGATTTTTAGCATTGTTTTGCAAGTATTTGTTTATTTGTAAATCTCTTATTTGGGGTTTCTGGGTGTGTAACTTATTAGTATTTTTAAAATAAATTTCAGAAATTTTGTATAATTTTCTGAGTATTTCCTTTGGTCTTTTCTCTCTTCCTCCATTATAAGACCACTGCTACATTTGATAGTAGTGCCTCAATTTCTCTGGCTGTTCACATCATGTTTCCCTGCCTGTCATTTGGCTTGCTTCAAGCTTACCTGTTCTTTTTTCTTCTGGCTCTGGTCTGTTGTGGAGTCCTTCCAGTGAATGTGCTATTTTTGCTTACTGTCATTTTCAAGACAGAATTTTAGTTCCTCTCTCTCTCTCCATCTCCCTCTCCCTCCCCCTCTCTGGTTTCTCAATAGAGGGTTTCTTTGTGTAACAGCTCTGGCTGTCCTGGAACTCACTCTGAAGTCTAGGCTGGCCTCAAACTCTTAGAGATCCACCTGCCTCTGCCTCCTGAGTGCCAGAATTGATCCTTTGTCCGGCAGACAAAGGATCCTCCTGCCCCAGCCTCCACAGGTCTCTGGTACTGCCAAGACTTCACGTGTCCCCCACACCCAATTTTCTTTACTTCTTTAATCTTATCTTACTTTAGCTCTGGACACATAATTGCGGTGACTATTTAAAAATGTTTTTTTTTTCTATGAAATCCAACATCCAGCCATTCTTGCAGTCTGGTTGCTCATCTTTTGAGTGCATTGGCTTTATTCCCTTCTTCCTCCTTTTATAGGGACAGAGCATTCTTCATGTGCAGCAGAGGCTCTGGGTCCAGGCTCCTTCCCTTCCAGGGCTTGCAGCTGTCACTCCACACAGCAGGCTCTGTTGCTGAGCAGTCTGGGTGGAGTCTCCACTTTGTTGATCTGAGATGGAGGTTGGAGATCCTTTCCTTTCTCACCAAATTCTCACAAATCTTCTAGGATAGATGTTTGCCTGTTGGCTTTAAATGGTTATTAAAAAAAAATTAAGTCTTATCTGTTTCACTTTGAGCAAAAATATCTTTATGTTTTTGTGCCAGAATCTTATCTCTCTTCCTCCTCCCCCTCTTCCTCTTCCTCCCCTTTCTTCTCCCCCTCCTTTTCCTCCTCCTCCTCTTTTTCCTCCCCATCTTTTTCCTCTTTCTCTTTTTTCTCCCCCTCTTTCCCCCGTCCCTTTTCTCCACCTCTTCCTCCTCCTCTTTCCCTATCTTCTTCTCCCTCCCCTTCCTCCTCTTTCTCACCTCCTCCTATTCCCCCTACTCATCCTCCTCCTTTTTCTCCTCCTTCTCTTCCTCTTACCCTTTTTCTATATTTTAAATTTTGAATTGTATTTAGCTTTTAAATTTACTTTTCCCCCCTTCTCTCTCCTTCCTCTCCTACCTCCACTTCAATCCTTAAGCTGTAAGATTCTTTGGGCTAACCCTGCTTCCTAGCTATCTGATTAAGGTGGAATCCTTCCACTAAAGCCACCTGCCAGGCATCTGGTCACTTGACAATTGATCCATGTATCCTGTGGCAAGGTAACCACACAAGGTCAACTTACCATTTTCTCTTTCCTTCTACTGGAATCCCTCATTTTTTTCTGCCTGAATTTATTCTACATACAGAAGCTAGAGTAGGTTTTAGAAAGGTCACGTTTGGTCCTGACATTGGACCACTACCTGCTCGGGTGGCTTTCCACAAGCAGAACTGCTTCACTTAGACCATAGGCTGGATGAGATAATCTCTTCATCTTGTTCTCATCCCCCAATCTGTGCCCTATTCCACACCAGACACACTGCACACCAGTCACACTGCACTCCACACCAGCCACACTCCACACCACATCAGCCACACTGCACACCAGCCACACTGCACACCACATCAGCCACACTGCACACCAGCCACACTGCACACCAGTCACACTGCACTCCACACCAGCCACACTGCACTCCACACCAGCCACACTGCACACCACACCAGCCACACTGCACACCAGCCACACTGCACACCACACCAGCCACACTGCACACCAGCCACACTGCACACCACACCAGACACACTGCACACCAGCCACACTGCACACCAGTCACACTGTACACCACATCAGCCACACTGCACACCAGCCACACTGCACACCAACCCTACTCAGTACCCTAACCCCACATCAGGGTATGCTCCAGCCTCACACACTACTCTTTCAATATTTTTTAATTGTCCATTATTTCTATTCCAGCTGTTTGTCTGTTCTGTTTTCTGGATATGAAATGCTGCTGCTCCACACTTTTTACATTATCCTCTTGGCCTTGCCTATGCGTCACACTCAGGGAGGTCTTTTCTGGCATCCTAGACTAGTCAGTTCCCCTGTTCTACTGGCACTCTGATCCGCTGTACTTATTCAGCAAACAGCTATGATCCCTAGAGTGATTAACTAACTGGCTTCCCACGGACCAGGCTTCGTGAAGTCAGGACTCCTCTGCCATGACCACTCTCTGCCTGGTGTAGACTGGGCACAGAGCTTGGCACATGAGAGCTCCTTACAAAACCCTCTGAACATGAGGACAAGCGCTCCCTGGGTGCAGGATGTCCTGTGGTGCTAAAGGCATCCACGGGTGTTGCTGAGAGCTCAGGTGGATCCAGAACAAAATATGAATTTCAGAGGAAGCTCCTCACTTCCAGTCATAGTCATCAGCTGGCAGCCCGATGAACATTCGCCGAGTGATCTGTCTTTGGGGCTGTGCCATCATACGGTGGCGGGCTCCCTTTGCCTCGTCGTATGTGTGACAAGTAGCCTAGTAACTGTAGAGCATCTCCTTTTCCACTTTTGACCTTGTGACCCTTGAGCTTGTTTTAACTTAACGTGGAAATTGTAGGACAGGAAATAAAGAGTGAGATAGTGACAATTAAAAGTAATCACTGCGGGGGCTGGGGAAATGGCTCATTTTACAAACTGTTTGCCTTGCAAGTCTGAGGACTTGAACCCCATCTCTAAGACCTATGTCAAGAGAGCTGGGAATGGAGGTTGGCACTTGTAATCTCAGTGCTGGGGAGGGAGGTGAAGACAGATAGAGCCCTAAGTCTTGCTGGCCAGCCAGCCTAGACTGCTCAGTGAGCTTCAGGCCCATGAAAACTGGTCTCACACAATAGCAAACAGCAGTGTGAGCTGAACTGTACCTCTGAAATGATACCCAAGGTTGTTTTCTGGTCTCCACATTCAGATTTACACACACACACACACACACACACACACAGAGAGAGAGACAGACAGACAGATACAGAGACAGAGACACAGAGAGACAGAAAGACAGAGACAGAGAGAGATAGAGAGATATACACAGAGACAGAGACAGAGACAGACAGATCTCCTACAGGCCACAGGCTAAAGTTTGGTTAAAAATAGAAACAAAGAAACACACCTATGAAAATAAAGACTTTCTCAGGTCTGTGATCCTGACATAGCAGCCTTAAAGATGATACAGAGTTTTAAATTAAAAACCTTATATTAGGGTCGCCATAATGGCTTGGCAGGTGAAGGTACCTACCTGTCCCTGTTGCCAAGTCTGATGACCCAAGTTCAATTCCCAGACATACATGGTGGAAGGAAGAAAGTTGTCTTTTGATCTCTATATGTATACTGTGGCATATGTGGACACACACACTCGAGTGTAATAAAAATACTAAAGAAAGCCTAAAGTAAACACTAGGCAAAGGCTTTCTGCTGTTAAAATTGCTCAAAATCTGACTTGACGAGGGCTGATCCTTGGTTAAATTTTTGAATGCAGAAAAATAAAAATGGTGCTTAATTCTACTTCCTAGAAAACTTCATTTTTCTGTTGTTAAAGCAATAGGTGCACCTGCTAATAAAATGTAGAGCTTGCAGGAAGATGCGTTCTTCCCCACTGCTTCTTTCTTTGGTCATTGTGTTATTTTTCTTCTGCATCCATATGGAAAGTAGAGTGAGTAGGTTAGCTGCTTTCTCATGGCTGTGTCAAAACACCCAGCAAGAACAGCTGGAGTGAGGCAGATGGTTTATTTTTGGCTCACAGTCTGAGTTTATCATGGCTGTGAGTCTGAGGCCAGCCTGGTCCACAGGGTGAGTTCTAGGACAGCCAGGGCTACACAGAGAAATTGTCTTGAAAAACCAAAAGTGAATCTGGTCCTCATTATTCCACAGTGACTGGAGTGGAAATGACCCTATAGTGTATTTTATACAATTTATGTAAAAACTATGAAGGGACAGCTTTTTAAATATGCATAGGAAAGATAAATGCCAAATTTGGGAAAGGGATTACTTAAATGGAAAAGAAGGAAGGGCTATTCTAAAAGTGGGCTCTCAAGAGAAATTATTCTCTGAGAATTTCATTCATGTATAGAACAAAATCTGATATATTGCTCCCCCAACTCCTCCTCCAACTCTCCCTGGCATTCTGCCATCACATCTGCCTCTCAACTTAATGTCCCCTTTTTTCTTCTAATAAGTCACTAGTCTAGTTAGTGCTGCCCTTACAGACATACCCTTGGAGCATGGGCGACCCACCAGTGTCCACATCCCCACAGGTTTTCCTTCTCCAGCGACTACTGACTGCCAGCAGCTCCTCAGTTATGAGTGGGACCTGGGGAGGCCCTTCCCCATTCTCAGTAGAACTTTGGCTGCCTTGGTTCCTGCCCAGGTCTTGTGTAGGTGACCACAGCTGCTGTGAATTTATGAGACCAACAGCCACACTGTACCCAGAAGACAGCGTTCTCTTCAGCTGGCTGACTGAGGGGCTGATAAAGACGTCCCACTGAGGGCTGAGCCCTCACAGGCCTTGTTCTCGCCCATTGACCAGTTATGCCCTGTGCTTGAGATCTCTAATAAGCAAGAATGGCACAATTTTATGATCTTTGGAGATTAGAAGTTAGAGTAGTGTTGCTTACCATGCTATTCTATATGGCTATAGCAGGAATAGTTTTCAGTAAAAATTTAAGGGTATAAAGAGACTAAGGAAGGAATGTCTATTAAGTGAGCAGACTGGAAAAACTGAGAGAGTAAATCAGAGTAATTAGTGTTTCTGCGAGCAGGCTTAGAAGGCACAAACGGGGTGGGGCAAAGGAGGCATAGACAGACCTGGAACCTTCTTCCCTCGCCTCCGAGCTCAGGCCAGTGACTACCCTATTCATGCTTTCCTTCTAGTGTTTTTTATTTCTGGCCACCTTTCTTTGATAAAACCCTTCAAAATCCCTCTTCAACAGTCACCGCTAGTGCTACTACCCCGTGAAGGGTGGTCCTCCTGTCCCTCTGCTGTTGTCACCAGCCCTTAGTTATTAAAGAGCTTCTGGAATCTCTGTCCTCTCTCTCATAGGTGACGGTGCTAGTTTGCTTCACCTGTCACCCTGATAACAGCCCAGAGTCATCTGTGGGTGACTCAATAGGGGGGACCTCCCAGATCAGATTGGCTTGCAGCCGTATCAATGAGAGATTGTCTTGCTTGACAATTGATGTGGGTGGGACCAGCCTACTGTGGGCGGAAGCATCCTTAGACCTGGGGTGTCTAAGAAAGCTAAGCAGAATCTGCGAATGAGCTCATACACAGCATTCCTTCATGGTTTCTGCTTGAGTGCCTGCCCTAACTTCCTTCAGTGATGAACTGTGTGACCTGGAAGTAAAAGTCAAATACCTTTACTCACCTAAAATTCTTTTGGTCAGAGTCTTCTATCACAGCAACAGAAAGCAACCTAGGACAATGACCTTGCTTTTTGTGTTGACCTTGGTTACCGGTTTGGGTTTCCTCTGGTGTTTACCACTTGTCTGAGCTTCTGCAGAAGCTTCCTGACTGTCCTTCTCCTCTGTCACCCCTTTCTATCTTTATTCACAGTTGGGGTTAGCCCTCTGTCAATCATGTCCTCCATCACATGACACAGTGTCTAGAAAGGCCAGTGATGTGAGTGATAAAAATAATTTACCCAGTACATGAAAAGATAGTGAGAACTTATTGGAATATACTGGTAGAAGGCAGTGTGTGAGTTCTGGGAGTGGGGAGCATATTGCCAAGAGGGAGAAAGATTTTCTCTATAGTAGATGGGGGGGAGGGTGGTTATGTGGTCTTATTTCATAGGCCATTTGTGAACCGTCTATATCTGCTTAGATAGGCGGGCATCTCACTAGCTTGTTAAGCAGTACAGTTTAAAGTGAAGGCTGTCCTTCTCAAGACTGGCCCTTTCCGCAGTGCACTGTGGATCCTTAGAATCAGGCTCCGAATATTTCGACACCATGTGTCACTGGGACCAGGTTCTAATTAGTTGTGTCTTGGATGCCTAAGTGTAGGCATTTTGGTTTTGCTTTTGGTCTTTTGTCTTTAGATGGCCTCTGCTCAGAGTCCAGAGTTTGGGCTCCCCTCTTTGTGTCTGAAGCACTATAACATGGCTCCCACCACCCACTCCGTTCCTGCACTGCTCACCAGAGTGCCACAGCTCTCTTGGAACTTGTTGCTTCCTCTGTCGGGGACATTTTTTCTCTCTCACATCCATTGGACATCTGCTCATCCACTCCTCCTTTCTGAGGCTTCCCTGAGCACATTATTCAAACTCTCCTCTCTACCCCCACAGGGCTTTCTAGCTCTTCTGCTCTGTGTGCTGCCCTGGCATGCACTGCCGTCTCAGATTTCTTTCTTTCTTTCTTTCTTTCTTTCTTTCTTTCTTTCTTTCTTTCT
>JABTXL010000888.1:5416527-5426542 GCA_025134845.1 Neodon shergylaensis | reverse complement strand
TCTTTCTTTCTTTCTTTCTTTCTTTCTTTCTTTCTTTCTTTCTTTCTCTCTCTCTCTCTCATTGACCATCTCCTTCCACTGGAATGTTTCCTCCATGAGGGTATCAAGTTCTGTCTCCTCTATTTAATTCTATAAAGCGGGTAGCTGTGCAGGAAATATGCCATCCACTACTTGTGGGATGACTAACTGGAAACGTCTTGAGCTAGCACAGGTTTACTCATGGCTCTGATCCTGCACTTGTCCCCACTGAGGCCACTTCTAGTTTAGTGCTTTTCTACAGGTTTCTCTGTCCACTGTAGTCCTTTGGTATCTGACACTGACTAATTTGTTAGGAGTGGGAATTTGTTGCTTATGGTTTTGAAGGCGGGGATATTCAAGATAAGATGCCACAAGGTTTGGTGTCTGAAAAGGGCTGTTCTCTGCTTCAAGAAGGTCGGCAGTGGATGCTATGCCCTAACACATTTGCAGAAGTACCGAAGAGCACAAGCCCACTCCACCGAGCCTTTCTGTATGGTTGCTAATCCCTTTTGAGACATTTGTAATCTTTACTATCTGGCCATTAGCACCAGGCACAAATGCCAGTTGACAAATTCATGTGTGCCAGAAATGTGACTCTGTTGTTCCTAGAATCTAATGTCTAATTTTAATCTTAATTTTCTCAGATAGCAGACTCTTTAGTAGCATTGGAAATTCCTGTTCCCAACTTGTTCTAAGGGATTAAAGGGGTCTGGGAAGAGTAATGAAGAGTCCCTGGTGTCGCCAGGCAGTTGTGGCACACACCTTTAATCCCAGTACTCGGGAGGCAGAGACGGGCAGATCTCTGTGAGTTCGAGGCCAGCCTGGTCTACAAGAGCTAGTTCCAGGACAACCAGGGCTGTTGCACAGAGAAACCATGTCTCAAAAAACAAAACACAAAACAAAACAAAAGAGTTCCTGGTGTCACCAACTCCCACCAGCACCCATGGTGATCTACATGGCGATGGGTTTGAGCATCAGTTAGGCACGGTACTGCAGAGGTGTCCTGAGGCCCCTCTATGTAGCTTCTTCAGGTCTGCAGGGAATCTATGACTTCGCTGCCTCTCTTGGTGATAATAAGCTGTTGACTGTCCCAGGCTGTGAACGGGCACAGCAGCCCTCTAAGGCTGTCTGAGACTCCATTTACCCAGGCACTATTCTTAAGTGGGCTCTGTCTTCTTGTAGCTCTGCCTAGCTCTGGGTCCCCACAATCCTATCTGGGAATCCTACTGTCTCTTTGGGATTCGATTTTTGGGTAAAAAGCAAAATTTTTGGGACTTACTGACATCCTTGTAAACTACTTTTCTTTCATCTCCTGATTTTCCCCGAGACTATGGATTCTTTTCTAATATAGACAGAGGGCCAGTCTGGCTCTCACTTCCTGCCCATACTGTGACTATCTTCCCTTTCTCTGTGGATCTGAGCTTCTGAAACTTATGACTAGAAAGCGAGACCCCCCCCCGTCCTTTCTGCATTTGACAGTCATTTTGTCTTCAGGAGTGGAGAATAATAACCCATTTTTTCTTGTTTTGACAGTTTCTCATGATGTACCTCTGGCTGGTCTAGAACTCAGTATATAGACCAGTATTGCCTTCAACTCACAGAGACCCACCTGTCTCTGCCTCCTAAGCGGTCCCATATCTGGCTTTAACCTGGCTATTTTACTGGGAAGAACGATCAAAGAGCTCGGGAAAGTGGCTTGGGTAGCAAACCGTGAAGTGCTAGATTGATAACACTTGCATATTTGACGGATCTGATGATGATAATGATGACGACAATAACAATATCATTAATATCTATTGAGCACGTGGTGTGTGCCAGGTCTGATCCTAAGTGTCCTCTTTTCCTGACATTCCCAATAATTGTTCCATTAACTGTGCATTTTGTATACTGTAAACCATAATAGTAATCCATCAGAACTGCTGAAATCTAGACGGGTGAGGGACTAAGGGCTCCCACCTTATATAGGCAATGGTGCTAGACTTCAAGCACTAGCCTACTCCCAAGGTCTATGCTCAACCAACACACTTCCCAGACCGTGGCGACATCCCTAGAGCCTCTGCCCACCGGCCATGGACACAGGGAGTCTTCTATTTCTCCATCCTGTTTCAACAGCTTGCCTTTCCTCCCCTGCCCTGGCACAGATGAGCTGTCTTGTGGTGTACCCACCATCAGTCTCAGAACCTGGCCACTCCTCTGTTTCTGCTCGGTCCTCTCATTTCCCTGTACACTTCCAACCACTCTTTGTCTCCTGCTCTTGGTTTAGCCTTACAAATAATATATAAATTTAGCAGAGAGTTCAGACCACAAAAGGGAAGGAGGAGCAAGAGCAAAGAGCAAGCAGAGTGCTCTTTGGGTACACTGTGTACATGGGCTTTGCGAAAGGGGAAGAGACCTGGCAGCCTGTGGATTGTGTTCTTGGGGGTCTCCTGGCCACCAAGATCATGCTGGGGTTAGAGCATCTTCTATTAAGTAGAATGCTCATGATCTCAGGAATCCCCCCAATTCTGAAATATCGTTGCCAGAGGAGTGTTGAGCCTTTGGATCCACATGCTGAAGCTATCACATGAATGAAGTTTCAAAATTCAGGTATCAGATATTCCCTCCACAGCAGGTTGGGCTGAAGCAGCCAGCTTAGCCTGGCAGGCTTCTGGAGGACTCTTGCTTTGATCCCAGTGGGACGAAGAGGAGGGAAGTTGTAAGGTGGGCTGGGCTTTGGTGCAGTGTATGTGAAGATGCATGGCTTCTCTGCAGGTGAGGACTCCATCAGCTCACTGGGCATGATCCTCGGAGTGGGACTGTCCCTGCTGCTTGTGTCCATCCTCGGCTACAGCTTGGCCAAGTGGTACCAGCGCGGGTACTGCTGGGATGGTGAGTGAGCCCCACCCATACCAAACAGCCCCAAGTTCTGCTTTGCCCTTCCTCACCAGTAGATCATCAGAGCAGATTATGAGCTGGCAAGGTTGGGCGGGGTGGCAAGCCTTTCAGCAGAGAGGAATGCAAAAATATTTCCTCTGGCGGTTGCAGTGGTTGAAGATTTGTCTGAGCAGCTGAGGCGGGGCTCGGATGGGGAGGCGGGGCCTTTATCGAGGGAATGGAGGCTCCTCCCGCTGGAGGAAGCAGCCAGCTTCTATTTTTCTGAACTCCCCAAGACCAAGGGCAACGCCTGGAAGGCCAGGGTGCCAGGCTGGTTCCTTATGTGTCAGTCTCTGTCTGTGGGTCTGCTCATGTCCCCTGTCATTCCCTTCACCCCCCACCCGTGTCTGTGTGTTGTGTCCGTGAAGTGTGCATCTATTGAGCATCTACCATGTCCCAATGCCCTTTCCCTTGGTATGTATTTTTATAATTCCACACCATGAAGAAGTTCTTATATTTTCCCCCTATTTTTATATGGTCTTCATATGGATACCAGGCTTTCCTCAAACTCTCCATCTTCCTGCCTCACTCAGACTAGTGAGTTCTGGGAATTTAGTCAAGCGCCATCAGGTTCAACTGCAGCCTACATTTTTTTTTGAGATAGCCTCTAGCCCAGGCTGGCCTTGGATTACCTATACATCTAAGGACACCTTGAACTTCTGATCTTCTTGCCTCCACCTCCCACGTGCTAGGATTGCAGCTGTACCCTACCACACCTAGTTTAAGCTACGTTGGGGAAGAAACCCAGGGCTTTTCATATGCAAGAAAAGTACTCTCCCAACTGAGTGACATTATCATCCCTCAGCTTCCATGAAGCAGACAGGGATATGTGGTGAAAATTACAGGGTTGGAACATGGAGCTGGGGTGAAGCCTAGGTCTGGTTGTTGGGGGGCTAGAAGTGCTTCCTTCCTAGGGTAATCAGAGCTCCTGTTGGAAGGACCGTGAAGGGTCTTGAGAGCCCCCCCACAACACCCCAAGGTCAACCTGTTTACCCTTTGGGCAGGTGAGGAGGAAGCACCAGCTGTTCCCAGAGAGATGATAGTCACTTCCCCCTGGAGATCCTAACTCTCTTTTCTGCTTGTCTTCCCAGGGCCTAATTTTGTCTTCAACTTATACCAGATCCGGTGAGTACATCCAAGACAGATCTGGGTGGGCTAGCACTGGGGGCTAAATATAATGAAAAAAGAATTAAGAGACAGAAATGGAACTTACTGCTTCCCTTCCCTGGCTCTCTCCTAAGTAAACCAGAAATACTCCATGTAGAAAAGTTCTCAGAGTCAAAGATGCCTACAGACAGCACCAGGTGAGGCCCTGATGATAGCAATCATCTCAGCATTCACTCTCAGGCAAAGACCACGCCACCCATGCATTCATCCGTCTATCCACTCATCCACTCATGTACAAACTTGATTACCCACTCATTCATCCATACACTTACCATCCATCAACCCACCCACCTATGCACTTAGTCATCAATCCACCCATCAACCCACCCCACTACTTACCAATTCATCTATGCATCACACACCTCCTCTACTTATCCACCCGTCAACCCCCACTACTCATCCCAAATCCATACATGCATCCATGTACTTCTGCATTCATAGATACACATATAAATCCATGCACTTGTCCAAGCATGTGTGTATCATCCATGTTCACTTACACACTACTCGTCTATCCATCCATCCACTCACTTACCCGCCCATCTGTTTATTATTTATTTAGAAAAGTTTTATTATAGCAAGTTTTATGATATTTATTTCCAAGACTACAAAGATGGCTTGGCATAGTCTCTGTCCCCAAGCATCTCCCTATCAATGCTGGAGACAAGCCTGATTGCAGAAAATACAATCTTGGACACAGAATGGGATTCAAAAAAGAAGAACAATCAAAGGAAGTCATGGATTTGAGGAAGAGAAATCAGGAAGACCTCTTGGGGGTGCATCATTTCTCTATTCCCTGCCATAGGCCAGGCCTGCTTCTCCTCTGGCCCTGAGAGATGAGCTGAGTCTTCACTGGAAAGATAAGTCAACGAGTCAGTGACCTAGAGATGATCTTATTTCTAGGAACCATTCTGTAGGTTCTAGTTTAGGGAGACAGGCCCCAGGGAGAGGCCAAGTTCTCAGTTTCAACTGCTTTATTGGAACTCTGTTTCAGTAACCTGAAGGACTTGGAAGCGGGGCCACCCTTCACCATCAGTGGCCACATGAGCAGTCCAGATGGCGGCTACATGAAGTTCTCCAATGAAAGAATCTGAAAGAGATGCACCTAGCCTCTGGAGGTCAGGAGAGGTGAGTAGGAGGGCAGACTCCTCAGTGGGGCCTGATGTCTACGTAAGCTCTTAAGAGGGTCCAGGCTGTCAAGCCCAGCACCAAGGACCACTCATAATACAAACACATCACTCAGTCCTACTCTTTCCTGGGAGAGTCAGGCAAGACTGATGGCATAGCAAAGCCCTTCTCAAGCCATCTTCTCTTTTTATCGTCTCTTCTCTTTATGCCAGAAAAAGGCTCCTGAGTCATCATGAGCTCCTTTCAGTCTTCCTGGACCCGGAAAGACTTGCTTGGCCCTAAGTATGGAGAATGAGGAGCCCTGTCTGGGTCCTCTGACAGCCCTTGTAGAGTTGGGCCTTTGTGGATGGGCTTGACTATCCCTAGCAGTTTTCTCAGAGGACTTGAAGAAGAAACTGTGCCCCAGGGTTGAAGACCTGTATTCCAGGAGAGAGAGTCTCAGGAATCATAGCCAGGACTGCCCTCCTCCTCATCTCTTATGCAGCCCAGAATGGAAAGGACCCCCAGACTCCACAGAGTAGGTTGTCATGTGGAATCTCCTGCCATTTCATTCTGTAAAGTTGATACTAGGGGCTGGAGAGCCAGTCATTTTCTTTAGGGAGTTCTGTGGTTAGAGGAGTGATTTCAGAAATGGTTTTTAACTTTTCCATCAGTGACAAACTTCCTTGAAGGTTGACCTTGGGTCTTTATCTTGACCTTTCAATCTCTGTGTTTGGTTTGGCCATTTTCCACCCTTCCCCACCATGGCTGTCTCCCTCTGATTGGTTCTCCCTCTAGTGACAGACCTCAGTGCCCACTACATACGACCAGAACACTGAGAAACCATTTCCCTGTTTAGGCCCCTGAACTGGAGTGGGCATGGGGCACAGGGTGGGGTCTATCCCCCGGTCTCTGCTGTCCCGTGTAAAGCCGACCCCATGTAGCAGAAAGCAATGGAGGTCTGGAGCAGTGGGGAGCCCCTGGCTCAGGTTGAACAAAGCAGCTACGGACAGGACTGTAGAACATGTCATCACTTCCTCCTCCGCCTGTGACCTACTGGAGAGAGGCGGAGCTGGTGCTAGGAGATTTGGCTCAGTAGGTATTTGGTATAAAGTGGTTCCATCCAGAGAGGCTGAATGCGGAGCAGCTGTGGTTGCTGCCTGTGCTGAAGAGGCCTGTGCTGCTCAAGCCTGCCACTGGATCAACTGGCCCCAAGTTCAAGGCTAAAGGATGCTGAGACCAGAACAGAGGCAGGAAGGGGAGCTCTGGCCATATTTTCTCTCCTGATCTTCATTTTTGCTGAAGTTCCTGTGTTTTTTGTTTTTGGTTACTCTAATCTCTCTCTGGCCTATAGCAGACTGTGGAGGAAGGAATGAACCAGGCTTGGCAGGTCCTTCCTGCTTCCTGCCAGGGTCTGGGGGGGGGCTTTTATTCCCAGCTCAGATGGGCTTGGATATAATGCACCAAACATGTAGAAAGGGACCCTTCATGGCTTTGGATCCTCTCCCTTCCTCAAAGAACTCCTGGGAGGGATGGAGAAAGGAGAGCCTGTTGTCTTTGGCTCCGCTCTGCCTTGGATACCGGCTTTGTAGGCTGGACCTCACTTTTGAACTCACAGGTTATGCAGCCTCAATATCTGTTACAGTTGGCATGGTCTGTGGGGCCTATTGGGTGCACTAGAGATGCCCAGGACTCAGAAACCTTCTGGAAACTTGAAAGGATGATTAGACTGGAGTCCCAGGTAGTCCTGGGCCCAGGTGTTGTGGCTTCAGGTGAGGACAAGGACAGCTGTTGAAGGTTGGGAGAACAGAGGGTATTTCCCATGCCCAGAAGCAGAAACGAGAGAGAACTGCTTCCTCTTTCTGAGCCTGCTGGCGCTCTCTGTGTTCCCTTTATGTGCCCTTGCTCTCCTTACTTCCGCAGGCCCATGGCGTAGCAGTTTTCTTCGTCCTCAACAGTGGCTCCGCCCTAGGAGTCCTTTGTTGAAGGCTGTGAAGGGGCAGATTCGAGCTTTCTCAGAAATGGTCTAGAAACCAAGCAACAGGTCTGCGAGGCAGGGCACTGACAGGGCAGTCAGATCCTTGACCATGCCAGGGCCTCCCCAGTCCTTCTGCCTCCTCCCTTTTCCTTCTGTGCCCCACTGGAGAGCCTGCTGTGCTGTGGGCTACAGTTTCTGTTTCCCTGCTCTTCTTCAATATCCTTCCCGGGGCTGTGCCAGCCTAGAATGTCCTCTTGTCCCACACCCCAACCCTCCTGTCCACACCCAGACTCTGTGGCCCTCATCCCCTGTCTTTACTGAGACTCACCCCAGGACTCAAGACTAGACATCATTCATTTTGGTCTCTATTGTCGATGGCCAGGTTTCCTCCCCAAACTGGATGAGCCCTTTGTAGCCAGAGGTCTCTAGCAACCCTTCAAATGAAGCAGAATAAGTCAGCTTACTATGGAATAGAGTTGGTTGGAGAAGAAGCAGCGGGCTGCCTCATTCTGGAAAACGATGTCCAGCAGCCTGAGGATGACCGGATGGCTTACACAGTATATTTTCATCCATACTTCGCATTTTGAGCCTCGTGGCCACCCTGTGACACAGAGATTATTATTGACCCATTTTACACATAGGAAGAATGAGGGAGTCCGAGAGGTAGCATGCTTTGCCCAGGACTGTCCAGCACTCACTGGCTGTAGTGGAGTCTGAGCAGAATCTGTGGCCTCGGGGACACAGCCTCACCTCAGGGCTGATCAGGGTAAGGACTGGCCATTGTCTAAGAGGATCTGGGTCTAATTCTGTCCCGTGGTGCTGTGTGGCCATAAGCCTGGTCACAACACTTATTTGGGCATCTATTTCAGCACCAGGAAAGCAAAGGATAAGATTATTTTCTTGAAGGTTCTCTTGACTCTTCCCTTGTCTATGAATAACTAATCTCTTACACCAGTGGCCTGGGCACCCTAACGCTGCCCAGTAGACGGTTAAAGGATGCAATCACTATATAAAGTGTCAACTCAGATTTAGGAGGAGCTGGCTGTTACAAGCTGGCCGCTGAGGTCCCCTAGATGCCAGTCATCTGGGACTCTAACTACTATCCAGTTTTTCCCGTGTCTTGCAGAGATCAGGTGGGATTGAAGCCTGGATCAATCCTAAACTAGTCAGCGTCTGAAAGGCAAATACTCACATTTGTTGGGCACAGATTGATCAGGACAGGGGCTCCAGGTACCCGGTCTTACTTCAGCCTCACAGGTAGGGAAACAGAGGCTGGGGAAATAGATACTCAGGTGGAGTAGAATTTACTTTGCTTAAATCCTGGGGTGTTGGCTTGGAGCATCAGGTCAAGGGGCAGCTACTCTCTGACGCCCAGCTTCCAAGAAACTGGCTCCTCCCTCCAGTGAGATACTAACTCCTCACAGTGATGGCTGGGGACTCTCAGGGCTCAGCCCCCCCACCCCGCGGGGATTGATCTCCGCTCTGAGCTTCTCACTCACCAACTTCCTGGTCTTCCTTTTCCTTTTTAGTCTTTCTTTGATTTCTCAAATCACCACATTCTGCCCATTCTTCCTTCTGGCTCATGTCTCACACCATCCCAGAGCCTTCTTCAAGACTCACAGGCCTTGTTCTCTTCTGGTTTTACTTATAAATACTCTCTGGCTCTCATAGCTACTCCTCCAGCTACTGGGCTAGACCCCATGGGGAATCCAGCCTCTCTGGAGATGGACTGGGTCTCTCCTGTTTCATAAGCACTTCCTGCAAACAGAGTTAGGCTTTAAGTCTCTTCCAGGTCCCCTGTTGTGCCCTGTGTGCTTCTGGCCATAGGCAGGAACTTCTCAGGACACGGGGTGAAAGGATTCCTCGGTCTCTCGAAGGCATCTCGCACATTGCTCCAAGCCTGCTCCGTGCCTGGTGCTCTTTTTAAAGCTTACGCTTGTCTTCTCCTGCCGGCCTTCAACCACATCCCGCCCTGTGTGTGTGATCA
This sequence comes from Neodon shergylaensis, assembly GCA_025134845.1. NCBI lineage: Eukaryota > Metazoa > Chordata > Mammalia > Rodentia > Cricetidae > Neodon > Neodon shergylaensis. Next base: position 5,417,372 of record JABTXL010000888.1, on the reverse strand, counting down.
GATACATTTCTAGAGAAGGGAGCACACAGAGGGAGAGCTTTCCCACCACAGGACAGTCTAACACGTGAGCAAAGCCATAGCGTCTTCTATGAGTCTGCATGGCCTTGCCCCAAGCCAGTGTCGGTAGATAAGGTAGGTGACAGGACCTAGAAGACCAAAATCTATGGTGCCCCTTCCTAAGTGCTCCATGGCTTTGAGAAGGCCAAAACAAGAGCAGATGGAAGTATCATTATTTTTAAAAACTGCTTAGTGAGCAAAACCCAGCTAGAACTGGTGATGTTTGAGCAAAAGCTGATACAAAACAGGAAGCCAGTGGCCTGGTGAATTCTCACACTTGGGGACCAGAAGTGAAAATGTTCTGTCTGCCCAGAGGAGCAGCAAAATAACAAAACAATAAGCGAGGCTGTGCTGGAGGCCAAGACCATAGTGGACCCTGCCCTTGTGCGCCCTGCCCTTCCCGCTCTCCCGTACGTTTCTCTCCTTAACGTCTCTTGCAGAGCCATGGGCTCTGCTTCCCCTCCCCGAAGCCTAGGTTAGGATTTCTCAGACACTAGCTGAGGACTGCTGGGAGAAGGGTGTGTGAGAAATGGAAGAAGTCTCTCGGTTTCTATTCTAAGCCCAGTTCTTCTCCTTCTAGACTGGGTTGAGGCTCTCTGGGCTCCAGAGACCTTGTTTATGTAAAGCTGCCACTGGCTTTGAGAACTTTGAGGCTTCTTCCAGCTGTGAAGTTATTTCCCAGTGGGTAACTTTGGTTCCACCAAGTTGGGGTGAGGGTGGTGGTGGGAGGTGAATGGACATTCTCTCTCTCTCTCTCTCTCTCTCTCTCTCTCTCTCTCTCTCTCTCT
>JABTXL010000888.1:5389490-5407465 GCA_025134845.1 Neodon shergylaensis | reverse complement strand
TACCCTTCCTGTCCTGCTCTCTCCATGGTGGTACCCTTCCTGTCCTGGGCAAGGCAAGGGCAGCCCTGTCACAGGGCCCTTGCTGACCACTGTCCTAGGGATATTCTTAGCACTCCACATGTCTGTGTCCTCTTTGTCCACTCGGATGCCACCTCTTCAGAGGGACTTTGCAGGCACTCAGGCCAAACCAGTGCTGCAGCCCTTTCCCTGATGCTTCCTTCCTTCCTTCTTCCTAAACTTAGCTCCTCTATGTGCTGGCTGATCTTATGCCCACTTGACACACAAACTAGAGATATCTGAAAGGAGGAATGCTTAGTTGAGAAAATGCCTCCATAAAATCTGCTGTAAGGCATTTTTTTTCGTTTGTGGTCGATAGGGGAGGGCCCGGTCCATTGCGGGTGGTGCCATCCTTGGAATGGTGATCCTGGGTACTCATCAGGGACTGGAGAGACGGCTCAGTGATTAAGATCACTTGCTGCTCTAGCAAAGGACTGGGTTTGGTCCGCAGGACCTACATGGTGACTCACAACCTTCCCTAACTCCAGTTCCGGGAGTCCAATGCTTTCTTATGGCTTCTGTGGGGATCAGGCATGCAGATGGTACACAAACATGCATACATACATACATGCAGGCAAACACTCATAAAATCATGAAAATAAATTTTCTTAAAGTAAAAAAATATCAATACCAATCATAATACATCTGAATTTTCACTATTAAATAAAAGAAAGCAGACTGAGCAAGCCATGGGGAGCAAGTCAGTCAGCTGTTTCTCCATGGCTTCTGCATCAGCTCCTGCCTCTGGGATCCTGCCCTGCCTTTGACGATGAGCAATATGGAAGTGTAGGTCAATGAACCCTTTACTCCCCAACTTGCTTTTTGGTCCCAGCATCTCACTGCAGCCCTAGCAACTCTTCTTAAGACACTGCAATATGCACTCTAGAGGCAGTAACCATCCAGTCTTACTCCTCTCTCTAAGAGCCTGAGCTGAGCCGGAACTAATCAGGTTTGTTGACTGACTCTGCTGCACCCCTGCCCACATTTCCCTGACACTTAATGACTCCAAAGCAATGCCTCCCTGTTGTGTCCCTGTTACTATGTCCACTATGGCCAACTAGGTCCATAGTGGCCACGGTGATTAGCGATGAAGGTTGTATCGTTTAGCAGCTTGTCACTGAGCCAATATCCCTTTTCTAAACTTTAGTTTCTCATCCATAGATGGAATTAACGACAGCACGAGCCTTCTGGTGGCGAAGGTGAAGTGTGTGCAGTGGTTGGATCGTCCGGGTTAAGTAAAAGACGCTCAATAAAATATATGCTGGGTGGAATTGCACTCCCTGGCAGTTCTGTAAGAGTTTCATCACCCCTGTGTCCTAGAGAAAAGCCCAAAGCTCAGAGAGCTTGGATGAAATGCTAGGAGTCACCAGCAAAGAGGACAAACCCGGAGTTATACACAGCTATCTGGATTTGCAATCCCCAGTTTGCTTCATAGAACTGACATAGAACTGACTTCAGTGACCTGCTGGAGGCTCAGCTCATATCGGCAGATGGCTCAGAGTAAATTCAGGAACGTGCCAGGGCTCTTTCACACAAGTCACCCCCACAGACAGGGGCAACTGTTAAGTGGACCTGGGCAGTTTAAATCTGAGGAGCAAAGCTCTCACGGGAGCGGCAAAGCTACAACGCACAGGCTCAGAAGGATCAACAAGCAGTTGCCTGTCATTCTGGGCATCTGGAAATCTCTAATCTCTGCCTGTTTCATGTTACATTTACACTTGGCTGGCATGGGATGGCATCAAGTACTGGGAACCCCTCAAGGCTACATTGGCCAGTTTCCTCCCTGACAGCATTTGTAACTAGGGAGGATGCTCTGTAGTTAGCTCAAATACCACTTTACTCATCCCTGAGCCTCTCCAGGCACAGGGCTGCCCTCTCCCAGTTCCTGGATCCCACTCTCCACAGAGCCAGGCTCAGCAGTGTGGTTCATTCACCCCAAACCACCAGCACTCAGGCTCCTAGCCCTGCACAGACTATGAGCTAAAGTTCCCTTGGAACAAGCCAAGGGACATGAGTCTGGGGAACTGAATCTCCCGGGAGCACGGAGAGAGATGATGAGGACAAACTTTAGCTAGATGCAGGAAGAACTAGTAAACCCTTGAGAACTGTAAGGGCTGGCTTGCCCATCTCTTCCTTAGAGTTCTTTACCAGTTGTGTCATTGACTTGAGAACAGACTCTTGCCTAGGCAAAGCCCCTGATTAGGCCAGGCCATGCCATCTTTACACACACATACATTCATTTTGTCCTCTCTCCTCTCCCTCCCCCTCCTCTACCTGTATACCTGTATGTATGTGGGTACGTGTGTCTCCTTATTTTTCCTAGAGACTCCAGGACTCCTCCTCTATAGGTTTGTTTCCCTTCCCAGTGCCTGTCCAACTAGATCCATATATACATGTTCTACAGCCATCTATCATACATTAATAGTGCATATATTATCCAGGGTCCAGGGGCTGTGGCTAGCCACCTCTGACACAGCCTGAGACCAGGCCAGAGACAAGCAGAGGTTTGGGGTTCTTATAGGATGGCTTCTGGAGGCTGGTTTATCACATATGCCTCTGTCTGATAGAGGAAGGAGGTCCTGGCTTCCCCACAAGCCCTTTCCTCTCTGGGTCATCTCTCCACTCTGCTCTCTCCTCTCTGGGACCGCTCTAGCTCTTTCTGTCTTGCAGACTCCTCCCTCAGCAGCCTCAGGATAGGATGATAACAAGCCTCCCCTACAACCCCTCCCAACTGTGTGACCGTGTGAGCATAAGCAACCTAGTTTACCACTGGTTAAAATGAGGATAATCACCGGGACCAATTCATGGTGTCCAGTGGCTGCTCCACAGGCCATTGCCTGGATGACAAAACCATGGTAACTCAGCATGTGTACACCTGTGTGTGCATGCGGTCTCTGGGCTACTCAGAGGCACTGTTCTCCAGACTGGGTTTAGTGTGTGCTTGCCCTCCACAGTGCTGGATGAGGATGCCCTGACCATGCAGGAATATAGAAAGGACAGAGCACTCACCAGGACTGCAGGCAACTTCCCTGGGCGCCGCCGGATGTAGTGCTGAAGAGCCAGGCAGACCAGGGCTCCGCAGAGTATCAGGATGGAAGTGAAGAGGATGCTGAGGTTGGTCAAGGTGAAATCTGCAGATCCAGAAGGATAGGTTTGAGGCACAAAAGGTACAGTCCCCAGAGATCCCTTGGCTATGATCAGAACATACTCAGTGAATGGCCCCAGGTCATCCCCATTGGCAATTGGTGGATCAGAGCCCGAGAGGTATCTAGGTTCCTAGAAAGGTTCGGTTGTCACCAGTTCCTTCAGTAACACACGGGCTCTGCCTCTGGTGGACTACCACAATGGCCAATGAAACATGGAGGCAGGAGAAAACGGTAGGTGAGAGCTGAGCCTGAGGCATCTGTGCCTAGATCTAAATCCCAGCTGTACCTTTTATGAGCTGTGGACAAACTAACGAATCCATCGTAAAGAATACGAGTCCCACTGTCTGTGTATTCAAAGGGAAAAGTTACAGTACCACCTGAGGACGGTTGTCAGACACTGCACCTGTGTTGCTTGACCCTTAGCTATCAATGCCAGCATCAACCCATCTTACATATTGAGATCCTGAGGCCCTGAGACACTAAGCCACTCGTTCTAGGTCCCATGTAAGCAACAAAGCCAAGATTCCAGCAAACCTTTTGTACATAAGGATGATGAAAATCCCAGCAGCACACAAAGCGGCCGACATACACTTGGTGACTTATTCTGCGCTGGGTCTTTCACGACAGTGAGCTGCACTGGAATATACCACAACTCTGTGAAGAGTCCCTTTCATGTTTGCTGGATGGGACACTCCAAGGACACACACTGGGTACAATGTGGACCCTTACATCAGCTGCTATGGCTTGCTAGCTATGACTCCCTCTGGGCAGTCAGCGGGTTGAAAGCCTCCCAAGGATGAGACACAACTACACTTGATAACCCATCCTGGGAAAGGGCCTGGGCCCCTGGCTGAGGGCCCGGAACCAGTTTCTGCTGACTCCAGCAGCTCTGTCAGGGAACCAGCTCAGCATTGCGTCTTTTGGGATACTCAGGGCAGGGAGGAGCCCTTCCCACAGTGGCCCTGAGGAGGACCAAACAGGAACAGGAGAGAGGGGTCCCTGGAAATCTCAGCTGTGCTCAGGTGGAAGGACCCCAGTGTCACCTCCTGGCAGGAGTGAAGCTATTCTGAAGAGACTCTCGAACACCCTTCCTTTGGCTATCTGACTATAGGAACAGCAGGCTTTCCCTAGGAGTCTCGAGCTGGAAGAAGAAGGCCGAAGCCTGGTGCCCGTCAAGGGGAACTTGTCTCCTGGAGATTTCCCACAGTTCTGACAACAGACCAACAGGAGAGACTGAAGTTGAGATGATGATGATGGGTGGAGCCACACACCATAATGGGAGGGGCCACGCACCCTGACCTGGTCTGCTTAGTTCTGTATGTACCCCCCTCACTCTAAACATAAACATCATGTTGATTCTCATGCCCTTAAGACCCTGGAAAATCGGCTTTCAGGGCCACCAGTCATGTTTGTTTCTCGTCCCCATGTGGCCACATTGAATAAATTTTTCTTTTTTGCCATTTACTCTGAGTCTTTATTAAACTACTGAGGATGAGTGGCTGATCTTGCTCGGGTGCTGTGGAGACAGGTTCTGCTGGCAGGACTGGTAATAATTCTAGCAAGTTGTGGCCCAGAGAAAAGGCACACTTTGGATACCAGCAAGTTATCATGGACAGAAAGAAAAGACTGAAGAATCCCTTATAATTGCCTCAACTATGCTATTCGGGAGATTTTTTAAATTTGTCCCACTTTGGTCAGGATTATCTGTTTTTTATCTCTATTTGGTGAAGCAGAGAAATTAGTATTTGGACCTTGGTTTGGATTTTTAAGAAAGTTTCGACTCTTGGTAAATTCCTCCTGCTTTGCTGAAACTTGGGCTTTGATTTCCTGTCTGTTAAGAGGTCCTTTGAGCTGTGTGTGTGTTTGTGTATAGTATGATGTAGTGGTGTTGTGTTTATGTTGTATGTGCACATGTGTGTGGGATGCATGGCAGGGCAGATCAAAGGTCAACATTAGTGTCTCTCCTTGACCATGCCTGTGTTCTTTCTTTTGGGTGGGGGCGGCATCGGGTCTCTTGTGCAACATTCCTAGCCTGGAACTCACTTATGTAAACCAAGTTGTCCTGGAACATACAGAGATCCACCTGCTTCTGCCTCCTGCATGCTAGGATTAAAGGTATGTGCCATTGTGCCTGGTTTTTCACCTTGTTTTTCAGGGTCTCTCACTGAACCAGGAGCTCACTGATTTGGCTAGGCTGGTCAGTGAGACACAGCCTCCCTATTTTTGGCCCCTCTTCTGAGGAAGGGGGTTGGTACCACAGAAACGCACACAATGTCCAACTTTTACATGGGTTTTGGGGATTTGAACTCACCTCCATCTTCCTACTTCCTTGAAGCCTTCTGGATTTGTGAATCATTGTTGGTGATCACTGGGTAGTGACTGACTTTGTGTTTTGAATTCTTTTGAATTGTTACAGTTCTGCTGAACTATTTTGGGGCGCCATGCTATTTGTACGACAAGCCTTAAACTATTCAGATAACGCAGAAGTTGCCAGGACTCAGTTGAGCCATGGGAGTTCTGTTTTGAATGTGTATGTGCACATGAAATGGAGAAACAAGCATGCTGGGATGTCATTGTGACTGACATAACCAAAAAGTATTAAGATTTTACTATCTTTTTATGTCCTGTGATAATTTTTTTTTAACTTAGAATTAATTCTAAGCAGGACGGGGCAAATTCTCCCATGGATCGTGTGAAGAATGACGGCTCTATGTAGAAGCTCTGGGCCCAGTGTGGGCACCAGCCACCCTGAGCATTGCTTTCTGGATTGTTCTGGACAGTTTCAGTACCCTCTGTCTGCAGTCTGAGTCACTCACATTGCTCCGTGAGATGTAAGCACTGCTCCTCTGACCATTCTGCTCGGTTACTCCGGGTTTCCACCAAGGGCTTCACCTTGATACAGAATTCTCCCATCTCTCTGGGGACTTTGAGGGAGAAGTTCTCCTGTTCCACTGTCATGGTTGTGTTCTGAAATGGCAACAAGAACAACAGTAAACAATCCTTCTATGCGTGGTACACAGAAGCTGAGTGTGGGAGGGGCCTAGTTTTGGTTTTCTGCTGGAGATGAGCCCAGGGCTTTGAGATGCCAGACAGGGGCTGTTGCTAAGTGAGCCAGCCCTGGGGCAGTGGGGCTCTCTGGAGAGCACTCTGCCAAGTATCTTCAGTCATCTTTTTCTAAGATAACAAATCCCGTGACTGTTAGTGCAGCCCATCGTCTCTGTTAACTACTTAGTCTAATTTTGTTCTAATCATTTGTGTGTGTGTGTGTTTGTGTGTGTGTGTGATATCTATTGCATACACATGTATCTGTGCATTTGTGTGTGTGTGTGTGTGTGTGTGTGTGTGTGCAGTGTGTGTGCCACAGCACATTCATGGAAGTCAGAGATCAATCAGATATCAGTCTTTGTCTTCTACTTTGTTTGAGACAAGATCTCTTTATTGTTTGCCACTGGGTACTCCCAGCTCGCCTAAAGCTTTCTCAGAGTCTCCTGTTTCCAGCTTCCATCTTACTGTAGGAGCAATGGATTACAAATGTGTGCTACTGAGTATGGTGTTATGTGGCTTGTGGGGATTTGAACTAAGATCCTAATGCTTGTGCATAGAAAGCTCGTTACCTACTCAGCCATCACCCCACCCACTGCTTTTACTTTAATAGAGCAAAGGGCGCCTTTTATAGAAGTGGAAGCTCTTCACAGAAAGTACTAGAAACAACTGAGGTAGGAGCATCTGATGGAGTCTAGCTGGCCAGGGTTGGGTTTCAGTACATCTGGAAGCTCTGTGTCCTTATCTACAATGTGGAAGAAAACACTGAAGGGTGGTTGTGTTTGCCTTGCTCGCTGTTGGTAGGCGTGTTCTCCTCACTGTCTCCCGGGAATAGTTTGAGAGATCTGCCTCTATCAGTTCCCTCCTGGATCCCCATAACCTCTCTTTCCTGTGTGTGCCAAGCTCCCCAGTGGGGATATGACAGTGATTCTAGTTTAGGTACCCCTGGTCTGGTGGCCTCGGAGAACCTCATACCTTCTCCTCCTGAATCTTTCGGACGGAAACCATGTATTTGCGGAAATTCTCGAAGATCTGTTCATACTCGTCACCTGAAGGGACTATCTGGGGCCTGGGAGGATGGATCGTCCCAAAGACGCGGTCATGGGTTACCTCCAGTGTCACACTCCCGACCGTCAGAATCACTGAGAGGGAGAAGGGCAAAGGCATGAGGCTGAGAACTAGGGATGCATCCACAGCCCGACTCCCGGGTCAAGCCTTACCCACTCTAAAGCCTGGGCTTTGGGTTTACAACTCTATCCCACATAAGAACTTCTTAGGGAATGTGTTACAGATGCTATAGGTCTTCTAGCATCTGAGAAATCTGAAATTTTCAGCCTGGCTCCTGGAAATACAAATTTTCAAGCTACTCCCTAGGGTATGCTTTCTGCAGGCAGCTGACCCTCGCGTATAAGCTTGCATGTGGGAACCAGCGACCTTCCAAGTTTTACCTGGAGATCTGAATTGCATAGAACAAGCCCACCTTGTACCCAGATTTTGTGCAGACCCAGGGTGGATGGAAGAATTCCACCGTGGTCAGGCTGACTCCCTTGGAACTCCCCACAAATTGTCTTCACTTTTTTCTTGAGTGCGTCTTCCAGCCTCAAAGGCAAGACCTGGGAGATTCACCCCTATGAGGGGCCAGGTCTCATCTGAACTCTGTCTCTGCCTGCTTAGGGATGAGTACCTCTGCTTAAACTCTCCAAGTTCACAGTGATGGTTCTTGTGACCCAGATATGCCAACCACTCCACGGCCTCTTTTACGGAGGGTAAACAATCTCAGACAGCTTAGATCTGTTGAGGCAACAAGTTCCCTGGCCAGGAAGCTTGGTGATGTGAGAAGACATGAGAACAGACAGAGAAGCCCTAGGCTGGAATTCCTGACTGGAAGGGTCCCAGAAGGCCATGTTCTAGGTCTAGGAGAGGCAAAGTACCTTCATCCACTGTGAAGCGGGTCTCAGTGACCGTCCAGTTGGAATACTCGTTGTTGTCTACTGCCCGGACTCTGGCCAGGTAGCCACGGCTGCGGTATAGATCCAGGGTAAACTTGGTGAGATCACAGGATGATGCCTGGACCTTTCTACAGCTGTGGATGTCTTTCCAGGTTGTGGTTCCGTACCTGAGGAGATAGCAGGGCAGGCACTGGGGAGGCAGCTTGGACCCACGCCTCTCTCCCTTAAGAGGGAAGGAAAAAGCCAGGGTGGAATGTTCCCATAACGACAGAAAGAGAGCAGCAACCCTCAGGGCCCTAGTTCTAGAGTCTCCCTCTTCCTCGATCAAGGTCCCCGTTGGCATCCATGGTCTAGAGGGCTTCTGGGTGGGAAGCTAAGTAACTCAATACTCCACAAGAATGTGGTAGCCCACTCTGAATCCCCCTGCTTCCTTTCATCTAGTTACACTTGTGAGTACATCCCATAATCCTAGGAAGCCCTCAGAGCCAACAGCTGCCCACCTTAGGGATCTCAACACACTGCTCAACTCATGATGCTTAAGCAAGGATGTGTCAAAGAGGTGTGTCAAGTCCCTTCTGGTCTCATTTCAACAATAAATCAGCCACCTAGTCCCTCCCCTATCTCCTTCTGGTCCCCCCCCCCAACCCCTTGGGCCCTGGTTTCTTACTTCTTGAGTGCCACTTCGTAGTAGGTACTCTCGGACTGATTTGGGATATGTGTCCAGCGGAGGATGTGTTCAAAAAATCTGGCTTCAAACCACACAGAAAAGGGGCTTGGCAGCTCTGTCCCTAGGGGGAAAAGAATGTCAACACTAGAGAAAGCACAGCTGTCCCTAGGGACTAGGAAGAGAGTGGTGATGGTGGAAAGGGTTATAATTCACATACTGGGTACTATGGTCCATTTAGTGATCACAGCAGCTCTGGGCTCTAGCTAGACACATGCAAAATTTACTAAGGAAGAAACAGAAGCCCAGAGAGTCAACTGATTTGCCCAAGGGCAGTGGAGTTAGTAAGAGGCACAGTGAGAACTTATATCCAGAAAGTGTTTGATTCCACAGCTAGTGTCCTGTCCTTCTATCCATAGCTGTATGGGATCAGAATCTTCCTGAGGGACTGACAAGGGTAACCTGAGTCTGAAACATTCCAGGAAGATGGCCGGGAGTGAGGGGTATGTGTGTGAGCAGTGAGCTCGTAGGTGAGCCAGTCCCTGGCTCTGCCCAATCCCTGTCCTTGCTCTAGCACTATCCCAAGACTAAGTTCTCATCCCAGCCCTGCCCTGAAGCCTTGGCCCCTGGCCTTTCCTGGATACACAGACACCCTGCTTGTGGACATCACTGTGTGTTCCGACACAGAAGACATCTTGGGATCCGGGGCTTGGGGCTTTTCCCATTCACTAGTTTCTAGCTATAACCAGATGCCTAGGTGAGTCTGGAAGAGGCAGAGTGAATCAGTCAGCTGTGGCCCCAGACCTCCTCCCAGAGGTCTCTAAGGCAAGAAACTCAGTCTTGAGATTCAAATAAGAATGTCCATTTCATTGTTACGTGAAAGACAGAGGTTTGTACAGGGTCGATACACTGGCAAAGAGCTAGTTCCAGACTTCTGCAATCTGCTCCCTTCAGCCAATGTGTTGGGGCTGAGGGAATTCTGCTGATGAATTCTGCCATTTAAATTCTGCAGCTTAAGAGTGTGCAATGCCAACAGCCCTTGTTCCTCTCCAGCCTTCTTGACCCTTTAAGATGACTTCTCTTGAAGGCTGCTCTGCACCCACTTCCCTTCTTCTCAAAACTATCAGTTCCACCAGTCATGTTTCTTTTTGAGTGACGCTGTCATTCTCAGAAAATACACTTGTCCCTGCCCCCTTTGGCTTTCTTTCGTGTACTGCCTTTGAATCTCAAGACTGTCTTTCGGTTGCAAAACTCTGGGAGGGTGAGTGAAAAACTAAGCCCATGTCTGTGGTGTTTGGGCTGACCACACATCCCCAATGCGGCTGTAGATCACATGACTGGCTGTGTGGATTTTACTTCAAATTTTGGAGTCCTGTAGAAGTGTTTTGGGTCCCCAGTTTTCATGCCTCTATGCCATTTATGTCCACGGTTTCATCTCTCCTGGGCCACTGAAACCTAGCCTGAGCTGAGGGGTAGGTAAAGTGGGAGGCGGGTAAGTGGCAGCCGGCATGAGTTAAGGGCTAAAGACTACCTGCGATGGTCAGGGAGTGGGGGACGGGAGAAGGGGAAGGATGGGGGTGAGATGGTAGGGTAGGGTTCGGTTCGGGGAGAGGAGTCTAAGAGTCATGGAAGAGTCAGAGCCCCAGAGAAGCAAAGGTTAAGTTATGGTTTGCTGTGAGGTGAATAGATTTGGGAACAGGGGTATGGGATGGGAACGATAGGCCTGACACATCCTTTGATGGCCACTCCAGAGCTGCCACGGTTAATCTTAGCCTCCTCCACTTCCACAATAGTGAGCCCGAGACCCAATTTTGCCAGCGCTAAGGAGCCGGAGCTGGGAATCGCGGAGGTCCGGAGACGGCCATCCAAGCCGATTTTCCGCGGAGTGTAAGTTTGAAAGCAACAGAGCGAGCTCTGGGGAGCCTACCGTGTGCGCGGGAGCCCTGGCTCAGGCTGGCGAGAGCGGTGAGGAGCAGGAGCAAACGCGACAGCATCCTGGGCGCACAGCCGCATCGTCTGCTGGAGCCGGCCTTTGCGCCGCCGGCCGCGGCTGTGAGAACTGAAGACTGTCTCCGACTCCTCGGGGCCAGGCAGGATCGCCGCCTGGGGGCGGGGCCTCGGTACGCCCCGCCCTCATTTCGCGGAGTTCGGAAACCTCTGTAGTCTATGTCTAGTCAAGGCGAATCTCCTGAGGTTTTGGTCTCAAGGTGAAAGTGCAGCTGAGCCCTTCTGTTTGCTTGGCTCCCAACATCATCGGGGCAGCCTGGCCGCATGGTGTGTGTGTGTGTGTGTGTGTGTGTGTGTGTGTTCACAGCGCAGGTGGCCAGGGTATAGAAACTCGTAAGTTTTTGCTGTGGTTGGGAGCAGAGCTATAGTGGCCAGCGAGGCCAGGAACTGACTGGCTGTGCCAGGCCAAAGCACAGGTGTGTGAGGACACTTGTGAGAGTCCTGGTGTTGCCCTAGCTCTCAGCTAAATCAACAGTGAGAGACTGTCCCCTACCTGACTTCATACTTTTGGAGGGAGTCCACGACACCCCCCCCCCCGCGCATTTTAGGCTGTTTTTGCCTTGAATCTGCAGGTTAGAGGTGATATTTGGCCTGATGTCTTGAGACCTGGTATCACCCAAGTGTCTCTTCGATGGCCAAGACCTCAGTCTGCCTTCCTGTTTCACCAATGATGTCACTGTGGGAGAGACCAGGCTTTGCCCACTTCACTTATTGGCAGGCGGCACTTCTACCACAGGAGTGTAGCACTCACAGGAATTCAGGGTGAATCTTGACCGAATTTAATTGAGATGTGCACAGCACCTGTGGGCCCATCTGCCAGGCATATACATATGCTGTCCTAGAGACCCTGTTTTTTTTCTGGGAGGCACAAAAAGGGGGGGCTGGCGTTACTAGGATTTCTTGCTCTTAAGAGGACATTTCCCACTCCCCTTGGGGCCTACTGGTCACACTGAAGACACACTACTGTGTGGAGCACGTATGGGCGACCTTTAATCCGACCTTTAATCCTCAAGTTGCATGATCCTCAGTGTAACTCCCAGTCCTGCCTCACTTAAAATTGGAAACTTACTGGAAACAGTACAGATATGGGATATTTATTAAGGGTCTCCTCCCCCGGCAATCGGATTGAGTGTTTCTCCAGTGTGAACTTTGTAAATGACAAGGTCCTGTCACTATGTCAAAAATTTGGACACCCCTGTACCTGGAGAAAGGGGCTCCAACTTGGGATGTGCGACACGAGCGTTGTGTGCATGACCTGGGAACGAATGATGCGTCCTCCCCCCCCCCCCCATGGCTTGTGGAGATACAAGCTTGGTTTAAACACGATGGGGATGGGTAGAACTACGCCCAGTAGACTGGACCGAGTGTGTGCCGAGTGGGCTGGGATCCTGTTCTGTACTTGAGGGAGCTCATTAATAAAGGTGTTTGTCAGTGGGGCCAGGCTGCCCTAGTTACATGGCTAGTTGGGGATAGTATCTGTGAACCACAACATCCAACACACACACACACACACACACACACACACACACACACACACACACACACATATATATATATATATATATATATATATATATATATATATATATATATATATATATATATACATGCACAGTTAGCCAGGACACCCTCAGGGGGCAAACAGCCTTGTTACCACACCCTCACATCAGCTAAGTCGGAAAGCCTCAGATTTTTTAATGTGTGAAGATTTATTTTTCTAAAAACCCGTTGTTTTTACACTACCTGTCCCTCCACTGGTAAGAGTATACATTGCTTGGGAGTACCCAGGCATGACGCAAGAACCCAGGCATCACTTCCTTGTTCCTAATAACGCCCCCCCTTTTTTTCCGAGACAAGGTTTCTCTGTAGCTTTGGTGCCTACATGAACTCACAGAGATCTACCTGCCTCTGCCTCCCTACTACTGGGATTAAAGGCGTGTGCCAGCAAGGCCCGGCTCCTAATAACCCTTTCAAAAGAGAGCACTGTGGTGTTCCTGCCTCAGCAGCCTTTCTTTTAGTTTTTCGTTGAGTTGTAAGACGTTTAAAGCCCCCTTTCATGGCTGTTTTGAAGGATGATCAAGATTGTTCATTCATAGACCAATGTTTACTGTCACAAGCTGATGCTGGGCGGGGGGGAGTGTTACCAAAACCAAATCCCTTCCTCTAAAAACCACCTGGCTGGAGGCAGAAAGTGAGCAGGGATGTTTACAGTTTCTGTTAAGGAAAGTACAGACTAACAAGTGGATGCAGGGCGGAGAACAGGGAAGGCTTCCTGGAGGAGGTGACCTGGTAGCTGAGACTTGAGAGCTGAGTTGGCAATAGGCAAGTAGCAGTTGGATAGGAAGAGATTGGCACACTTTGAGGGGCCGACATAGTTTGACTCTTTGCTCAGGTCCCAACCAGCTTTGAGTACAGGCTATTCCCTTGTCCCTCCTTCCTCCACAGCAACCAGGGGAGATGCTATATCAGGCATACAATTCCCACCCTTAGAAAAGTAAAACTGTTAGAAGGACCCACACTCGTGCTGTTTTGTGTTGAGTGCTGCCTGCTCTTTGGATCTGACAAATACACTCTGAGGTTCTGCTGTCAGCACCTGTGTTGGAACAGATGATAAGGAAGAGGATTTTCACGCGCTCGAACTCTTGGGGTGCACCAAGGACTCCACAAAACACTTCACAGCATAGCGGGGATCAGCCAGATGCTGAGCAATCCCCTTTCCTTCTCCTGGGAACATGGGACAACTGTTTCCCAGTGTGTGACTGGAAAGTACGTCTGGTTTTAACCCTCGTGAAGTTGCAGTAGTGGATGCCATATCCAGGCCTTGCCCCTGCCTGTGCCACTCTGTCAGCCACCCAGAGGGCCCCAGCAGTCGGTGTTCTGCAGATGGGAACACCAGGGCAGACGGCAGAGACTTCCTTCACTCAGTAACAGCCCTGGACTCTAAGGTCCTAGAGCTTCTGTTGTCTCCTATTTTGGCAATGGCATCTTTAAATCTTGGAAGAATCCTTGCAAATCACAATGTCAAGTGAGTTGAAGGAGAATGAGTGTGAGTGTGTGTGGTGGGGCACGGCGGCTCAGGACTGAGAAGACGGTGTGGTGGTGAGCCCAGGTGGGTTAGGCAGACATCTTGATCCCAAGGCAGTGCTTAGGGTACCTCTGAAGTCCGGATGGCTCCGCTGTATCACTTTCACTCCGCTCCATCTGGGTCCTGTGATGATGTTGTCTCCATGGACTTCACAGGGGTAAAGGGCTCGGTCATCTGAGCAGCAGGAAACAGTGCTCCGCAGGCACAGCTTGTCTCGGGACTCGGGTTTGGGGAAGTTCCGGGCCTTGTGATCGTTCTGACAGAGCAGCACATAACAGAGAAACCCAGGGCCACGGAGTCTGGCTAGAGACAGAAAAGAGGAAGCTGCCTGGGGAAACTTGGCAGGCCTTGGGATGAGAAGGATTAAGTGCAAGGTATAGTAGGGCCTGCCAAGGCTAGGCCAGTGCTCCAGGCCTGCTCAGTCCGGTTCTAGTCCCAGGAGGAGCCTTATGAATGGATCTGTGGAAACTAATTCATGACCACTCCCTTTCACTCTCTGCCCAACACTTTCCTGGCTAAGTATGATGGGGCTCAGAAGAGATGTCCTCTGAACAGAGGCTGGGACTTGAATAGGGCGCTGCTGCTGCCGCCACACGCACTTCAGCTGGGTTGCTTTGTTGACAGGAGCAGAATTGCATTTTCAATAGAATCAGAACACTGACTGTGTAGCTAAGTAATTGGTGACTCACTCCGCAGAATTCAAGCCATGGTTTCCAGATTCAAGTTCTTCTGCCTGTCATGTCTCAGCAGCTCAGCTTGTGAAACTCTGCTGGCTATGGTAGCTTGTCCTGTCGGCTAGCTTGGAGGAACCGGGGAGATATGCTGGTCTTCCAGGTGAAGGTAAAAGTCTTGCTGGCTGCTTGAAGCAGCAGACTTGGGCTAAAAGCCTCCTCAGTCCTACACTCTGCCAAGGATCCTCCTCTTGATGGATACTCAAAGCAGAGCCCATGGGCCTTTGAAAGGGAGCACCTCATTCTAGCTTGTCCACTACCAGCTTTGTGACCTTAACCCAAGGTTCTGGGCCTCTACTAGCCTCTGCATGATTGAAGCCATTATAGTCTTGTTGGGCTCTTGGAGGGCTGGGCACAAAAACATGGTGACTACTGAAGTAGCCTTCACCAGTGGAGCAAATGTGGTTAACAGAAATAGCCAGCAGAACCTGGCACCTGCTGTATAGACAGAGCCAGTCCACTGTCCCTCAGTCTGGATTTGTGTGGCTTCTCTGGCTGTGGTATGGGCTATGCGTGACAGGGTCCTGTGTTCTTGGGATACCTCCCTTCACCTGAGTGATTTTTCGGAGCACCATCTTGGCAGGAGAGGGTATGGAACATGCCCTGTCCCTTCCTTGTGAACTCAGATGGAAGCAGCTGAGCACAGATCACACACAGAATTGTTTAAAAGGAGAGCATGCCTTCCTCCAACAACCCAGATGGCCTTGACATGTCCTGTCTTTGAGGGTATCATTTCCTCTTTCTTCAAAAATAACAGCATCCCCAATCCTTGTCTTCCAAATGAAGGAAGTGGATCTGTTGCTGGGCTTCCAGACCAGAGCCCCCTGGCAGGTTCCCAGCATGTCTCTCTGTCTCACATAGAGACTTCTGAGCTGTGGCAGCCTGCTCCAGGCATGTACACAGACATGATGCATTTTAAAACGCCATGGGACATGTGCAGATATCAAAAATATCCAAGCTATTGCTATTTATACTTGCTTCCATGGCAATTATAATTATATTGAAGCAATAAATCTATCGCTTCAGGACAGGCATTGGGATGGTCACCAGCCCAGTTCCATTCTACACTGGGCAGTCTATACAGTGGGACAGGCCAACACTCCTTACCTTCAACTTCTCCAGGCCGCTCCATAAAAGAGGAGGCCCTTTTCTCTGTTCCCGGAGCCCACACATTCTCGTTTATTTATTTTACCTCAAGATTATTCACAGAAGGAACCTCGCCATCCTCCAAGAGGAATTCCCAGCTGTGGTGCAGTGGTAAGATTCCACTCCCGTGGACCACACAAGACACACATTGCTTTCACCCTAACTAATACTAAGTGGAAGAGAAGCTGTGGCCCAGAAGGTGGCAGGTGAGGTCTTTCCCTCAGTGGTTCCCCTGGGGAGAGAAAGAGACCAGATCGGCCTGCATGGGGGCTCTCTGGGCTTCTGTGAACAGTACTTATGTTACCAATCATAATGGTAGCTGGAGTAGGTGAGGGGTAGCTATTTTATCACGGACCTGGCTCCTTAAGTGCCCAAACCGTATGAGCTGAGCTGATATATTCAGAGGCTTACAGTTCCAAGCCTTCAGAGCTGGAAGTTTATGGGTCTAGGTGCTAGAGCGGCGATTCTCAACCTGTGGGTCTCGACCGCTCCACAGGGTCATGTATTGGACATTTACATTATGAATCATAACCGTAACAAAATTGCAGTTATGAAGTATAAATGAAATAATTTTGTGGTTGGGGGATCACCACAACATGAGGAACCATATTAAAGGGTCTCAACATAAAGTTTGAGAACCACTGCCCTAGAGACTAGATGTTCATGGCTCTAAATGCTCAAGTGGGGGGGGGGCTTTTGTTCTGGGCTTTGACCTGGTGCCTGGTGCAGCTAGTGCAGGCTTTGGCTCCCAGCAGTTTGCTATAGTGCAGTTAGTACCAACTTGTGTTAGAACTCTGAAGCTTTGCCTTTGGGGGACCCACGACTCCTAGCAATGCTTAAGGTCTTGAGCCTTATGTATTAAGACCCTTATCCCTATATTTCTATATCAGGTGTCAAGACTGCTTACCCATAGGGCTAGGCAGAGCTTTGTAACTCCTTCTGTGATCCATAGTCCTTTGACTTCAGGTCCTTAAAGTTTTCTCTATACTTCCACTGTATCTTGTTGCTTACCCTGCTTCTGTTCCCCACTGTCTCCCCTCCTGGCTGTTCTCTGGACTTCTTCAGACACCCGATTTCTGTTACTACCATCGATGCCCTGGCACCTCTGCCATTGCTGCGGTGCCACCATCACCAAGGTACTGTTGCTCCCACTGACACACTGATGTCTCTTCTTCACGCGACCAACTCAGTCTACTTCTTATGACAAGAATCAAGAGCGAGTGAAGGTTATTCCAGAATCATCTTTTATTGGGCACCATGTTGCAGCACCGGAAACCTAGGAGATTATTTCCAAGCCCGCTCAAAAAGTCAGCCAAACAGCTTGTTACATAGCCAGAAGTGGGGTATGAAAAAGTTTCTATGAGTCATGGCATAGCCATTCATGTAAATGAAAAATTATGGGCTAACAAGGGGAAATATTCCTCCTCCGACCCTGATGGAACTTGCTGCTAGAGTTTACCAGCACTTGTGACAGCGTGAAAGATGGGTGTGAGTTGTTTGAAATAGCCACGGCTGGAGCACCATGGTTCTTAGGCAAAACCCAGCTTTGACTGTAGTGTTGCTTCCGCAAGGCATTTGTGGCGTGTTCAAAGGAACCAGGCTACTATAAGACCAGCCAGCCAGCTTTCCAAAGATGAATGCTTGGAAAATAGGAAGCCAGGAGCAAGGGAAAGGCTTGCCGACAGTCCTGGTTCTGATGGTTTTAATAATTCACACAAAGCATTAAAAAGAGTGTTTTAACTAAAGACCTAACAAAAGCTCAAGGCAGAACTAATAGTACTAACAGCATGTGACAATGTTTGGCTCTATTTAACAATGCTTGGCAATGTTTAGCTCCCATTTCAGTGACCCAGACCGTGGTGGATCCCATTGATTCGTTTCATCCAACTTCAGCACAGTGATCCTAAGACATGCATCAGCTCAAACTCAGCCTCAGGAAACAATTTCTCTATCTTTTCTAAGGAAAGGTGTTTCCCCAATCACAGCACAGTCATTCATGCAAATGAAGGTTTGTATTTGTACCAATGGCAGGCCGAGGAGACACTCCATAGTCACTGTGGAACCAAAGATGCAGCACTTCAGTTTGGACTCGTTGTGGATATCCAAGGCTTCTTTCAAACAACAGGCTGTCTTCTTCTTCTTCTTCTT
>JABTXL010000888.1:5337431-5380404 GCA_025134845.1 Neodon shergylaensis | reverse complement strand
CTTCTTCTTCTTCTTCTTCTTCTTCTTCTTCTTCTTCTTCTTCTTCTCCTTCTTCTTCTTCTCCTTCTTCTTCTTCTCCTCCTCCTCCTCCTCTTCCTCCTCCTCCTCATCCTCCTCTTCATCCTCCTCCTCTTTCTCCTCCTCCTTCAGCAGTAAACATTTATGATCTCATTTCATTGATTTGTAGCCTGGTCTCTGAATGATTTAAATTTGTGGGAGTCATTGAAGCTTCTCACCCACTGAACCATCGTCTCCCCAGGCCCCAAAAATTCAGTCTTTTGCTGGCAGAGTGACGATGGGCTTTGAACATGCACGTATAGTTTTGAAAAATCAACTAAAGAAATTATCTTCTATTCCTAGTTTGCTGCTAAGTTTTTGGAATATGTACTAACTTTGGCCAAGTACTTTTCCCAAATCTGCTGAGATAAACATGCGGTTTTCTCTCTCTACTTTGTTAACGTTGGTAGGGTGCATTGAGGAAGTTTTCACTGTTGATTTAGTGCCCAAGTCCTAGGATAAAGTTGACCTCATTGTAACTTGTTTTCCTTTCAGTGTGTTGTTGGGTTCTGCTGGCTGAGATTCTGGAAGCTTTCTGTCTGCGCTCATCTGAGGTATCACGATGCCTTTGGTTTTCTCTGTGTCTCATTTTGGTCTCGGGTAACGCCTGTCTCATAAAATGGGAAGTACCCCTTCTCTTTCATTTCTTGGAAGAGTTTGTGTCAAATGGGCAGTATTTCTTCCATAAATATTTTGAAAACTTTACCTTTGAAGGCTCCTATGTGAGAAGATTTCTTATGATAATTTTGAGTCACTGTACAGTTGCAGGGTTGCTCAGGTTAGTGAGTCTCTTTGGAGTGAGCTGTGGTACTTTCTAATTCTCAAGAATTTGTCCATTTTGGTCATTATCTTCAGCTTCTTGACATGGAGTTATTTATAAAGTTGCTTCGTTATTTTTCTAATTATCTGTAGAGCCTGGTAAGAAAGGTTTTCTCAATCCTGGCTCCAATAATTTGCATTTTCTCTGTTTTAAAAAAAATCTTTGTTTTCAGATTTGTTTAGAGTATGTGAATGTGTGTGTGTGTGTGTGTGTGTGTGAGAGAGAGAGAGAGAGAGAGAGAGAGAGAGAGAGAGAGAGAGAGAGAGAGAGTGCTCATCACAGTGAGTGAGAACAGCTCAGAATCAGTTCTCTCCTTTCACCACTGGGTTCCCCCCGGGAATTGAACTCTGGTCCTCAGAATTGGCTACACACACATTAATCCACCAAGCCATTTCGAAGGCACATAAACAGTAAGAATTAGCATTCCTCTTGATTAGCTCATGTCCCTTATTATGACATGAAATTCTCTATATGAGGTAATATTTTTGCTCTGATTTTACTTTGATTGATAGTAATATAACTGCCCCAACTTTCCCTTGACCAGCATTAACATGGTATGTCTTTTCTGTCCTTTTTCCTTTAACCTACATGTCTCTTTGTATTTACAGTGCGTTTCCTACATATTTTAGAATGATTATCCACATGCTTAGATCCCAGTCTGTCATCTCACTATTGTCTTTATCCTCTTCGCATTTTCTCTAACTTCCCCTTTCCTCTTTGTTTCCGCCTTCTCTGGATGGATGAATTGTTTTCAGCTCATCCTTGTCAGTTTGTTTGCTATAACTCTGTCATTAGGTTGCTTGGTTGCTTTTGGGTATAGGCTATGCATCTTCACTTTCATGTGGTACTGTGTCATTTCCTATGCATAGTACAGGAACCTACAACACACATGTGTCTCTCTCTTCCCAGCCTTTATCATACTTTTCCTATACATTTCACATATATTCTAAACTCCATAATACATTGTAATTTTTAAAATGTAATGGTCTTTTATGTTTGAAAGGGATTTAACTAATCTTTACAAATCTGTATGTTTACTAACGAAGTTATTACCTTCCTAAGCATGTTGTATCCCAATACAAAGGTCCAGATTTCCTCCCAGTATCATTTTCTTCTCTCTTGAATGGTTTCCCTGAACAGTGTGGTTCATCTGGGGGAAGTTCCTTTAACTTTGACGTATCTGAAGATTTTATTTTGTTTTGCCCAGGTTGTGTTTTGTTTCTCTTTCAATATTTTAATGATGTCACTCCATAGTTTTCCTTCTTGCATGGTTTCTGCTGAGAAATATGCTGCCACCAACCCAAATTCTTCTTTTGTCCCTCATCAGCCCAAGCGGCATGGTTTCAGGTCTAGTGTGGGTCCCTTAACTACAGCACCTCTTGATAGATGGGGTCATGGTGAGAGATCTTGTGTGAGGCAGATCACACCCCAAGATAGGAAGCCAGAAAACTTGGAAAAAACTAGTAAAGGCCTCCTTCTAGGCTCACCTCCTAAAGCTCTGATGTCTTCCAATATTGCCACATTGAGAACTAGGCAGACCCACCGCATTCAAAACACAGAACTGCAATCCCCACTCTGCACCACAGCGCTCTAGAAGGCTCTAAGAGCATGACACACAGAAACCCCACAGAGCCTCAGCACGGTTTGGTGAATCTTGCAAATGCATAGACATTCATACCACAAGTGTTTTCAATTTTACTGGTTTTATTTTTAGTCTAGGCTTGGCTAGAGCTCACTCCTAGCAATTCTCCTGCCTCAGCACCCCCTCCACCGAAGTGCTGATATTACATGTGTAAACCACTCTGCCTTTCTTCATGTCCTCTGTGGATATTTGACTTTTCCACTCACTAACAGACTATGAACATTGGTACAACACACAAGCTATCCTCCACCCCCGCCCCAATGCACCCTTCTCAACTTTCCTCCAATCGGACACCTCTAAAGTTGACACCTAGTACAAGACAGGCTCTCAGAACTCTTGTATGTACTGGTTGTTCCGCGTTTTGAACTTTATTTCTGAAAATACCACATCTACCTAGTCAAGTCCTCTCTTAATTGCTATTAAAGTAAAAATTCTCACTTAAGGTGCTGAAGCAGACATCCTGCCTCACATGCTCCTTGAGAGGCTCTATAATGATTTCCTCAGGGTGGGCTTCTCACAAGTGGGATTCCGTGGTGAGGGGGAATGCGTTTTGTTGAAATACATTTTGATATTTAATTTTGCAGGTAAAATTTCCTTCTTTTAAGGATGACTTCCTTGGAGGAAATTTCTGGAGACTGTCTCACAAGATAATGAGCCATAGGAGTGTTGGAAGACTTGGGAACACCGTAGTAAGACAAGGGTTTTGCAGCCTGACTGGGGCCTCTAGCGAATCTGAGCTTTGCTGAAGGCTAGCTTTACTTGAGACAGTCAAGAAGGGGACATCAGCAGGGGCATTTCTCAACTCTTGAATTGGTAGCAATTGTCATCTAAAATAATGTATTTAGTTCAGATGTACTAATGTAATAATGTAATAATAATTACATAATTATTACTAATAAAGAAAGGAGACTCATATTCCTAGGAGAATCCTCTGCCTCCTTGTTGACTCATTATTTCCTCTTCTCTGCCTGCATGTGGGGAGCGCCTGGCAGCTAGGCGGCACCTTCCTTTTTTGCCCCCAAATATAGAATGGAGCCTGGCATGTGTCCACATCTAGCATATAATCCAAAAAAAGCATATTTGCAATAATGCACATTGTTGAATGAATGAACACCTGCCGTTTGCTCTGGAGATCGTGCTGACATCAGTAATATGTAATATTCCATCTGACAACTGTAATATGACTTAATAACCCTCATAAGTTCAAGGGTTGACTTTGTCATCTCCGTTTTCAAGATCGATACATTGAGAGTCAAGGAGGGAAGAAACGTGTCTGAAGCCACACCCTTCATGTGCTGCAAGGGTGACATTAGACTCCAGACACAGCCCTTTTCCCCCAGGGTCACAGGGATGTTTAATATCATAGTGACATATGGCATGTAAATCACATCATCTCCAAAACCAGTGGTTCGCCTTCCCCGGCTTGGAAAAGAGACACTGGACTCTAGGTGTCCCAAAGCTATTACATACCATTTTCCTTATGCTATTTCTTTGTTTTTAGGCAGGGTCTCATGTAGCCCAGGATATTCTCAAACTCACTGTGTAGTCAAAGATGCCCTTGAACTCCCGATCTCCCTGCCTAAGGCCCCCAAGTTTCGGGGTTATAGGTATGTGCCACCACGCCTGGCTTTTAAGTAATGTTTTCTAAGACTTGAGTTCAGAATAAGACTTTTAACAACTCCCCCAAGTGAGTCTCTAAGTACACTCAAGTGTGCCAGCCATTGCCTCAGAACGCGGATCCTAGCACCAGAGCTTCAGCTGAAACCCAGGCTGGTAGCCACACACAGGCAGGCCACGCTCATGTTTGTATTGCCAAAGCTTGCTGGGACTGTTCAGGGTGAGTGAGGAGGGCACTGGGCCTATCTGTCACATGGCATGGTGTCACATCCTGGACATGCAGAGCTTCTACCGTGTGACTAGATCAACAATCTCATCTCAGATGACATTTGTCAGAAACAAGATGTCATATGCTAATGGCTCATGACACAACTACTGGATGATAGAGACCAGAGAAATGCTGCTGGGCCGAAGGGCAAACGCTTCGGTTTGTTATTTTTGTCTATTCAAGGAATGTCCTTTGACCCTCATCTGGCTTCTGGGTCACGCTTTGGGACCAGAGATGACAAGGGCAGAAAAGGAATGGAGGAACTTTTAAGAACATTTTATTGCTGAAGTTACGAAAGGCTCTTTATAACTTATCGAAAGAGGAAATAGGTGGGGCCCCACCTTTTATCAAGAAACCACGGAAGAGAAATGTCAAAAGTGGGTTTGGAGGTGTGTGTGTAGAAAAAGCTATCAAATCAATAAACCAACATTTCCTCCAACTGTTCTGTGTTTTCAGTTAAAAAAAGAACCACAATAATACCTACCTGCTGTGTGTTTACTGCATGTAGGCACTGTCATTACGCACACTAGAGCTCATTTCACTCTTCCTACCTCCCCGAGATGTGGACTCGATTTAAATCCTTTTCCAGATGGGTCAGTGAGGCACAGAGATGTGTCATCTATCCAGGCCATATGATAGCAAGCCCCACAGGTTGGATCCTCCCAGGCAGAGGCTGTACCCACCACCTGTACCCTGCTAAACTCCATGTTCTCAGAGTAAAAACATGGGTGTTAAAAAGGATCATCATGTAACTATTCAGAAAAGCGCCTGTGCTATCTATTTTAAACAGTGAAGCGATAATGCTAACATTTACCATGTACCTGTTTGGAAACCCCTAATTTATACTTCTGCAGGCCAGAGCTATGCTGTCTCAAATGCTAGGTGCTCTGAGCCTGTGGCAGTTGAACACTAGTCTGAACTAAAACATACAATACATACACAACATGCTACATTTCAAAGGCTCATATTAAGAAAAGAGGAATACGGGGTTGGGGAGAGGAACAAATTGGCAAAGTGCTCACTGTAATCAAAGCCTAAGAACCCAAGTTCTGTCCCCAAACATAGCCTTGCTGGTCTATCCTGCCAGTTGGGGAGACAGGAGGATTCCTGGGGTCTACTGGTCAGCCAGTCTAGCAAAATAGAAGAGCTTCTGGTTCAGTGAGAGACCCCGCCCCAAAAACTAAGGTAAAGATCAATTGAGAAAGACATCCAACACTGATCGCTAGCCTCCACATACACACACACACACACACACACACACACACACCGGTTAGAGGGACAAAGACAGAGGCAAAGAGAGACAGAGAAAATACAAAATGGTATGTAATTTTTTCAAAATTGATTTCCTATCAAAACAATATTTTAGATATTTGGGTTGAAGGAAAAAATAGTGAGATTCATTTCACTGGCTTGTGGTTTTGTTTTCAGCTTATAATGCAAGTACTCCATTTTTAAGAACCGCATAGGTGGCCCATATTTGTAACTCAGGTTATATTTCTTTAGGGCAGGGCTGACCCTGATGGTGGTTAATATCTGCCTCACTTTTCAAGTGAATGGTTAGGTCACCCGCTGGGGTCAGATGGATCAAAAGGGGTGAAATAGGGTGAACACACAGGGCTCTAACCCATGTCCTTTTCCTCTTCCTCAAGTCTCTGGTCCACACTGATCAGACAGCTCATGTGCCTGACCAAGTGATGAACAAGGAGTTCCAAACAGTCCCAAGTCACAAACATGCACTGGTACCTACGATGGAAGGGGCCAGCTGCCATTGCTGGGCTCAGTGCAAGGGACATAGGTGACAGTGATGATTTACAGAGAGCTGTCCCTCTCCTGGGCACTTGTCTAGCTACTTACAGACATGATGACATGTTATGGTTTAGCTATGAAGTATTCCCTCCACAGGGCTCCTGTATGAAGGGCTGGGTCACAGGGGGCATGTTCTTGGGAGATAGTTCTTGCTTCCGTCCCCTCTCTATCTGGCTTCCTGTTTGCCAGGTGGTGAGTTGCCTTGACCACACGCTCTTGCTACCATTATGTTGTGCCTGATCTTGTGCACAGACTCTTCAGGGGTGAGGCTCATGTTCTGAGACCTCTCAAATGGCGAACCCAAATAAACCTTCCTCCTTTGTGTCAGAGACAGAAAGTCTAGCTAAGCGTTGTACTCAATGCTTGCACTGACCCCGAGAGACAGTAGCGAATCGTCCTTGCCACAGATGGGGAAGTGAGACCCAGAGGGTTGATGGGAGGGCTGCATGGTTGATGAGTGCTGCAGCCAGGACTGAATCCTGACTCTGCCAGAGCTGGAAGGTTTGTGCCCCTAAACCTGCCTACCCAACCCTAGAATCTGCTCAAGTCAGCCTGACACAACATAGAAAGTCGCAGGTGACCTACCGCAGGGCCAGGGCGAGGTGCGTCAGAGCCCTCGCGAACTAGTTCTGCTGGTAGACCAAGGAAACACACGCTAACTGGCAACACTTCAGGTCCCAAAGCCTGATGGGCTTTGGGCTGCAGACAAACTCAGACACAGCCTGGATGGTGTGCTGATGGAGGGCAAGGGTGTCATGGGGTGGAGGCCTGGTGTCCCTACTTCAGAAGGAGCTTGAAGCAATGGATACTCAACAGTAGCGTCTGTGTGATAGGATCCGGCTTTCTCATGTTGGCTTGAGGAAGGACACTATTGAAGGCTGAGGCTTCTAAACATCAATCCTTCCACTGTGCACAGTTGCTCCCCACTGGGTAAGCTGCTGGCTTCCCGGAGTGGTCCTCTGCTGAGCAAGAATGCACAGTTCTGTTGACAAGAAGATTGTAGATGGGAGGGAGCGGGAGAGACAGCTTTGTGGTTAAGAGCCCCGGCTGCTCTTCCAGAGGAACGGGAAACTCTGTCCAACACCCTCTGTGGGCACCATGCATGTAATCGGTGCACAGACATGCATGCAAGGAAACTATCCAGACACATGAAACATAAAAATTTGAAAAGAAAAATCTCGATGGTGCTTTCACAGGATTTTTATGGCACATGAATGAATGTGTCACTAGAGAACGCACTGGCCTGTTTCTGTGTCTTGAATTATCATCAGGTCTGAAGGGCTGCTCTGCTGCCTTTTCTGCAACTGTCACTGAAGAGCTGGACAGATAGTGTACCCTGCCAGCAGGAAGTCAGGTACCGTATTGTTTGGAATGGACCTGGCAGGGTGGGTTGATGGTGAGCCGGTGGGGGTAGCGTGTGGGGAGAGGTTTGGAGGGAGTTTGTGTTGTTGCTTTTTGGTTTTTATTATTTGGGTGTTTCTAAAGCGTTGTGTGAATCATGGGGAGAGTTTCTTGCTTTGCTCGGGGGGGGGGGGGATCGGCTTTAAAACCATTAAAAGTATAGTTCTCAGGCTTTTGGTTTGGTTGTGAATCATTTCTTTAGAAGATTTATCTCTGAGAAGTCACAAAATCAGGGTTCAAGGTTTGACACGCTGAAAACCAGGCCCCAGAGTGAGGTTAAATTGTGATGATAATGTCACAGTGGCCACCTGCTTTCTTGGTGTTCCCACCTCGCCTTACCCTATTGGGGCTTTGTAACCTCAGTGCTTGTGACATTTTGGCCTGGCTGACTCCTCTGTGGGTGTCTGTGTCGTGTATCCTAGACTAACTTCCCTGTTGCTGGCATCATGCACCAACAGAGAGGATCGTGAGAAGATACCGTTAGAACCTAGACTAGACTTTGGCTCAGACCACAACACCCGCCACAGCCTGTCCCCCTCTCCCAGATACTGACAAGGAACCCCACCAAGGGGATAAGGGGTCGGTGACTAACATAATTCTAGCTGCCAGCATTTCTCTTCTGCAGAACTGACTGTACATCAAAGTGGGTATTGGTGACCCACATCCTGCTCCCCACTGCTTCCCCAGCCTCTTGCCTGGGAATCAAAGTGCCTGGCTGCCGGCTCCTACTCTGAAACCGCCACATCCTCAGAAGAGATCCCCACTTCAGTCATATGCACCCTGATTCCTCTTTTCTGAGCCCCTGACATGTTGTCTGTGCCTGATCGTGGGGTCCCAAACTCTCATCAGAGTTCCCACCATGCTGTCTGTCTGTCTGTCTCTTTATGGAATTTAATAATTCTTCTAACAAACTTCTTACCCTCAACAATCTGCCTCAGCATCCCCTTGAACCTCGCATCCAGGACTTTCAATGACAACCAAAAAAAAAATTTTTCAGAAACTGACCCAAGTGCCTTTGGTGGAGAGCTATCTGTTTACACCATCGAGTTTCTTTCAGCTCTCAGCACAGAGTCACTGCAACGGGAAAGAAATGAGGAAGCATTGCACAGCTGGACACTGGAGTCAGGGGTTTGGAGAAGCATCCGTCGTGTGTGGTTCAGGGTGCCAGGGTAGAGCCAAGCCTACCTCTCCCTCTTCACAATTCTCTGATCTTCAGCAAGGTCCACGATGCCTTCTGGACTCTCTCAACTTTTAAGTGGGAATCACAGTGATACCTTGGGCCCAGGACACCATGAGATGCCAATGCAAAGGCAAATTCATAAGGGCACATGGATGCAGTGAGGACTACATCCAAGAAGTCAGCTGTGCTCCAGTAACAGGCTTGGGAAAATGGATTTCCCTGGACCTGACCATCAAACTAGCTGGAGGTGTAGTGGGGAAGGGTTCCTGTTCCCCAGGAAGACATGCACAGCTTGTCAGACTGCCTCACAGGACGAGACCGAATGAAGCCCAGACACTCTGGCCAGGACTGCTTAGATGTGTATGTCCCTAGCCCTCTGTTTAAAATTTAATTCCACTTTAGGCTTCTGAAGTGGGCTTGAAGTGGTCACTGGACCTCTTTCTGCCTCTTCCCAATGTGGCCACAGTGAACCAACCTCCTTTTCCTACTTTTCACTGTTCATTTGGCTGTTTAAATGGGCTTCTGGAGGGCAGGTGGCTGAATTTGACTTCTTGGGGTGGAGACTGTGACCCTGAGCTTGGTGATACTCCCTGCTCCTTGAGATTCCCACAAGGTGAGTTCAGCCCTAGTCCCAGAGCTGCTGTCATGGGCGCCTCCCCAGGAGGGATTTCCAGGGGAGGCCTGTGTGAGTTCACCTTTGCACTTCTGTTTCCAAGCAGTGTTCTCTACTCTGCTCCCTGGGTGGCAATCTCAGTTCTTCCTTTAATTCCCACCCCAAACCAAGAGAGGAACCAAATGAAAAAGGAAAAACTCCCTTGTGTAAAGTAATTTTTGTGTGTGATCCGTTCACCCAATATAAAGGGCTAAGGAGAAGCTGCCGCGTGACTGCTGGGAATCAAACCTGGGTCTTCTGCAAGAGAAACGTGTTCTCATCCGCTAAGCCATCTCTCCAGCCTCCTCTTCACGGTCTCCCTCTGAATCCTTCTTATCACCAAGGTCTGGCTTGGACCACCAAGTAGTTTCTTCTTCCTTTGACCAGCCACTTTATTTTCCTTTCTGGCTTCATTATTACAGAAATCATCCATTAATTAACTTGCCAGTTGTCACCTGCCTCCCTCCACCAGACTTCTCCTGAGAGTAAGACTCTTAGCAGTCTGCGCAGCCCAGGGATCCCATACCCTGAATAACCCTGAGCCAACAGAACACTGGTCATCCTGTCATAAGGCCAGGGCTGCAAATATCATGTTCACCTAAGCGCCCCATCTCTGCGTAGTTCAATAGATCTCCATTCCTTTGCTTCAGGTTCTTTGACGATGACAGCCCCCCAACAACACCACCTTAGCCCTTCCCTTCCGATGGTAAAGTGAGCTACATGTGCAGCCTTGAGCTGGTGGCACTTTGGGGAGTGAGGACTCAAGAGTTTGTGTGGCACTCAGCGGAGAGGAAGGGAAGCTCGAAAAGGACACAGATCTACAGGCGACACTGGAGACACAAGCCCCGGCTCATAAGCCCTGGCCCAGCATCTCAGGGACTTGAAGCCTGGCACTGGTTTCCTCTGCACCTAACCTGCAAGGTGCAGGCTAACTTTAGAAAGGATGCCTTAGAGTAGTCCAAGAAATCCCGGAAGCTGGCGGGATGATATGTTTCTTCAAGGAGATGCTCAAGGCAAGGGTCACAATGAGGATACCATAGAGGAAGGGGACTGGAAAGAGGGATGTCTTACTGTACGGGGATCTGGAACCTTGTGGTTACAGTGGGGTGGACGGTGGGGGCGTGAGTAGGTAAATGAGGTAAGCAGGAGGTGGGAGGCGCAGACAGCTTTTCCGAATGATGTCACTAGGTGGCACCCTAAGACAGATGCTGCAAGGTGGGACATCAGAAAGAGCAGGCGGATTCTTCAAGCCGCTTCCCCGGAAATGACTCAGCAGGGATGACTTCAGTAGTTGGGTGTTCTTTGGCATGAGAACCAGGCAGGACCACGTCACCTCCGTAAAGTCGGCGCTGGGTGCAGATGAGATCGTCTCTTGGTTCATTCACGTGTTGTCTGCGTTCCACTCATCCTCAGAGTCCGGTCCAGTTTCTGGTGTACCTGGGCAGTGCAGCGAGGTTGCCTGAGACTGACGCCTGCCCTTGAAACATGAAGGAAACGGTGACACAGCGAAGAACACCGTGACCCAGCCCAGTCCAGCACACAGTTCTAGCTCATTCCCTCCCTCCTGTGAAACGAGACACCCCTTACCAACTTCGCCGTGTGCCTATTACAACTGCCCTACAGTTTGAGGAGCTTCTTTGGAAAGTACTTATCTTATCTCCCCAGCTGTGGAATGTAACACATTTTGGTCAAGTCTGATTAGTGACTTTTATCTTATCCCCTCTCCCCCGCAGCACTCAGCATATTCCCTGGACCACCGGTATGTTTGGTAACAATCTGATGGTGACGATGATGAGGGTGAGGATGATGGTGGCCATGGCGGTGAGGATGACGAAGAATCCACAGGCCTTCTGCAATGACCCTGCCTAGCGAGTCCTACACGTCACAGATGTTAATAATGACGACCAACGCAGTTGCTGAAGCAGGAAGGTGTGGGGGCCGGATACGAGGCTAATCAGTAGTTCTACTTCCAGAAGGAGCCATGTCTTGGGCACTAAGTGGCCCAAAGAGGCCTTGAAGCAGGGCTTTTACTACCCTCGTCGCTATGCCTGTGCTTCTGTCTGGAGGATTTTATCAGAGCGGTTTGGACCTTGCTAGACAAAGACTCAATCCTCACCTCTAGCTGGGCTGAAATCGGAAGGATGCAAGGCTTAAAAATCAGTAATGAGGCTCTACTAGACCCAGCCTGCCACGTTCCTCCTTTTGTCCCCAGCTCATTGGGCTACCAGTCGTCCCTGTTTAGGTGCTGAGGAGCTCCATCTGGACGGATGAGTATGTGCTATCCAGGGGCGGATTGTCCCAGAAGAGAGCACAAACCCCACTCCCCCAGCTCCTTCTGCAGGGCTGTCTTTCTTACATACGACCCCCCCTCCCCTAAGCCTGCGTGTCTGCAAGGTCCTTTGATCAGGAACAGTCTTCTGCTCCTACACTAAGGCTACCCACCCAGAGCGGTGAGTGCCTGCTTACCAGGCGGGCCTCAAGGACCCCCAAAGGGAGCGCGGGCACCTTCAGCTTGCGTGGGAGGGACTCCTGTGTTCTACTAGACCCTGCCCTGCCCCCCAAGTTCACCATTTTGCCCGCGGGTCATTGGACTATCAGGCGTCCATGCTTTGGTGCTGAGGAGTTTCATCTGGACGGGAACGGTTCCTGCTTCTACACTGAGGAGATACACCCAGAGAGTTAGTCATAGCAAAGTCTGGACCAAGACACCAGGCCTCTCCTGGCTCCATTTGAAGGAAGAGATGGGAAGGCACCAATGCAAGAATTCCTCCAACAACCTGAAAGGCAACATGACATCACCAGAATCCAGGGATCCCGAAATAAGAAGAATTGTACACCCCACTCCAGAAGAATTAGAAGAAATCGACTCAAAAGTGAATTATATAAAAATAATAGAGGACCTTAAACAGCAGGTGAAAAACTGCCATAACCAATTAGAGATTACAAACAAAAAGGTAGAAGAAATGAATAAATCGATCAAAGACACCCAAGAAAACCGAGAGAAACAAGAAAAAGCAATCAAACAGGTAAGGGAAGCGGTTCAAGACTTGAAGAATGAAATGGAAGTAATGAAGAAAACACAAACCGAGGGAAGGATGGAGATGGAAAATCTGGGTAAACGAACAGGAACTACAGAGACAAGTACTACCAACAGATTACAAGAGATAGAAGAAAGAATGTCAGACACTGAAGATACCATAGAGAAACACACTGATCAATGAAAACAGCAAAACCAACAAATTCTCATCACAAAACATTCAGGAAATCTGGGACACAATAAAAAGACCAAACCTAAGAATTATAGGGGTAGAAGAAGGAGAAGTGCAGCTCAACGGTCCAGAAAATATATTTAATAAAATTATAGAAGAAAACTTTCCCAACCTAAAGAAAGATATTCCTGTGAAGGTTCAAGAAGCATACAGAACACTGAATAGACTGGACCAAAAAAAAAATCTCCTCACCATATAATAATCAAAACACAAAACATACAGAATAAAGAAAGAATATTAAGAGCTGCAAAGGAAAAAGGCCAAGTTACTTATAAAGGTAAACCTATCAGACTTACACCTGACGTCTCTATGGAAACCATGAAAGCCAGAAGGTCCTGGATAGATGTTCGCAGAAACTAAGAGAACAGGGATGCAAGCCCAGACTACTATACCCAGCAAAGCTTTCGTTCACTATAAATGGAGAAAACAAAATTTTCCAGGATAAAAACAAATTTAAGCAATATGTAGCCACAAATCCAGCCTTACAGAAAGTAATAGAAGGAAAATCACAATCCAAGGAGTCCAACAATGCCCACAATAACTCAGACATCTAATGACCCTTCACCAGCACAACTCGAAGAAGGGAAACACACAAACTCTACTACCAAAAAAGAAAAAGAAAAAATGACCGGAGTTAACAACCACTGGTCATTAATATCACTTAATATCAATGGACTCAACTCACCTATAAAGAGGCACAGGCTAAGAGATTGGATACGAAAATAGGATCCAACATTCTGCTGTTTACAAGAAACACACCTCAACCACAAAGACAGACATTTACTCAGAGTAAAGGGCTGGGAAAAGGTTTATCAAGCAAATGGACCTAAGAAACAAGC
This sequence comes from Neodon shergylaensis, assembly GCA_025134845.1. Classification (NCBI taxonomy): domain Eukaryota; kingdom Metazoa; phylum Chordata; class Mammalia; order Rodentia; family Cricetidae; genus Neodon; species Neodon shergylaensis. The sequence continues at coordinate 5,366,853 of JABTXL010000888.1, read as the reverse complement.
AGGTGTGGCCATACTAATTTCTAACAAAGTTGACTTCAAACTAAAATCAATCAGAAGAGATAGAGAGGGACATTTTTTTACTCATAACAGGAACAATTCATCAGGACAAAGTCTCAATCCTGAATATCTATGCCCCTAATATAAAAGCACCCACTTACGTAAAAGAAACATTACTGAAACTCAAGGCAGTCATCAAACCTCACTCACTAATAGTAGGAGATTTCAACACTCCTCTCTCACCAATGGACAGGTCAATCAGACAGAAACATAACAGAGAAATAAGAGGATTAAGGGAGGTAATGAATCAAATGGACTTAAGAGACATCTATAGATCATTCCACCCAAATAGGAAAGAATATACCTCTCTGCAGCTCATGGAACCTTCTCGAAAATTGACCACATACTTGGTAACAAAGCAAACTTACACAGTTTCAAAAAAATATTAGTAACCACCTGTGTCTTATCGGATCACCATGGTTTAAAGTTAGAATTCAACAACAATGCTACCCCTAGAAAGCCTATGAACTCATGGAAACTGGAAAGTCAACTACTGAACCACACCTGGATCAAGGAAGAAATAAGGAAAGAAATCAAAGACTTTCTTGAATTCAATGAAAATAAAGAGACAACATACTCAAACCTATGGTACACTATGAAAGCAGTGCTAAGAGGAAAGTTCATAGCACTAAGTGCCCACTTAAAGAAAACGGAGAAAGCACACATTGGAGACTTAACTGCCCACCTGAAAGCTCTAGAAAAAAAAAAGAAGCAGACTCACCTAGGAGGAGTAGAAGACTGGAAATAATCAAACTAAGGGCTGAAATCAACAAAATAGAAAAACAGAAAACAATCCAAAGAATCGATGAAACAAAAAGCTGGTTCTTGGAGAAAATCAACAAGATTGATAAACCCCTATCCAAACTAATCAAATGGCAGAGAGAGAATACACAAATTAACAAGATCAGAAATGAAAAGGGAGACATAACCACAGACACAGAGGAAATTCAGAAAATCATTAGATCTTACTACAAAAGCCTATACGACACAAAATTGGAAAATGTTAAAGAAATGGACACTTTTTTAGATAAGTACCATATACCAAAATTAGACCAGGACCAGGTAAACAATCTAAATAGACCTGTTAGTCGCGACGAATTACAAGTTGTTATAAAAAACCTCCCTACCAAAAAAGCCCAGGTCCAGACGGTGGGAGGAGGGGGAGGGAAATGGGGAGGAGGCGGTAATTTTTCAAAAAAAAAATTTAAGTAAGAGTAAAGAATCAAGAGGAGGAACAGCATGTGCAAAGGTGCTGTGAAACTTGATGAAAATGAAAAAAAATCAGTAATGATACTCCCTGATTCTCTCATGCAAGGAAGCATTCCTTGTATGAGAGTCATTTGTGGGGCACCTCCGCTTGTCTCTCACTTTACTATTAGCTGACAATGAGACAATAAGCAGCTAAGAGAACCTGGCCTCTGTCCTTGTTTAAAATCTTTTCATCAGCTATCAGATTATCACACACACCAGACAAGGTGGTATATAACTGTAATCCCATTGCTCAGAAGGTGGGGGCAGGAAGATCACTAGTTCATGGTCATCCTTGGCTATATAGTTAGGGGCAGTCTGAGTTACAGCGCTCTGTCTCACACTGAGACATTGAGGTACAAAGTTATGGCTGTGGTAAGTACTCCATGGGAGAGGTATATGAAGGTATGTTGTAGGAAGAAGATTTAGACAAGAAAGAAGCCCTGTGCACTCCACAGAAGCAGGAAACTATGGAAACAGATGTCTGAACCAAGCCATATATGGCCTTGATGGAACACCTCCACTCCCATCCCCCACCCCTGCCTCCACACTGTATATGCCTCCTGCAGAGGAAATTGACCAACGGTCTTGTTGCTGATCTTTGAAGATGTCCTGCCCAGAGGGAAGTTAGACAGAGAGTTCTACACACTAAAAACTTATTAGCCAGGCACCCAACTGTCCGTCCACAACTCACTGGTCACCTGGTCTGTCATCTTAACTGGAAAAGACACTGAGCAATGTGTATGAGACCAGCAATTTGTTCCAGTTCCTGGGACCTTCCCAGTTTCAGCATTGAAAGCCCCATCTTCTGGGACTGTTCTGCCTTAAACCGGAAACTTCTCACCGCCTGGGACCTCCTCAGTCCTGGGCAAGTGAGGACAGTCAGTCACATGAGTGTCTGCCCAACATTGCTCCTGACTTCCACCTCGCTCAGGTGAACACGGGTTCTCAGGACTAACAGCATCCTCGTCCAGGTCACCCCCGCAGAGTTGCTGGGGAAAGATCCAAATAACAGTGAGTTCCTTTGATCTTTGTGAGACAGGTCTCACTCTGTAATTCAAGCTGGTCTGAAACTTACTATGTAGCCCAGGTTAGCCTCAAACTTGAGATCCTCCTGCCTCAACTTCCTGAGTTCTAGGATAGTGGTCAGGTACCACCATACCTGGCTACTGGCGAGTTGATGAATGTTGACAGGTGATATTTTTTGAGGCCAGGACTAAGAACCACTGTGCTAAATAATCTAAGTGCTTTGTGGCACCTTCATGTACAGACTCCTAGTTCATTGACTGCCAGTTTCGGGGCTAACCTGGGTTGGACTTCCTATGAGTGACACAACATTCTCTCTCTCTCTCTCTCTCTCTCTCTCTCTCTCTCTTTCTCTCAATTCTCTTTTGTTCTTTCTACCTAGGAATGCAGGTATGTCCAACTCTGACCCATGCATCCGTGGTCTTTTGGCCCAGTTCAGTCAGTGATGTCTCTCCTTCTGTCCCACCTCTGACCAGGGCAGCCCCCTGACAGCACCTCTGACACCTCACAAGAAAAACTAGAAGAGGTCTCTGGGGTGGTGTCCATGACAGAGGATAGCTTAGAAGGGTGGCTCAGCAGTTAAGAGCACCTGCTCCTCTTCCAGAGGACTGAATCCAGCACTTATATCAGGGGTTAGCGAATGTGCAAATAGCACAACTGCTTTACATAACAGTTTAATGGGTGGATGAGCTGCCTGTAACTTCAGCTTCAGGGATTTCTGTACTACTTTCTGGCCTCTGCAAGCACCTAACAACACACACACACACACACACACACACACACACACACACACACACACATTTTTAAAAGTTCTTCCAAGACAGAGCCCAGTGTTGTGTTTGGAGTTCCTCCTTACTCTCTTCAGTGAGACATTTCTCAGTTGACCTCCTGGTTGGTCGGTCCTGGGATAAAACGTGTGGTTGCTTGAAGACCCTCCTTTCATTCTTGTCTAGGGGTTGGTGGTTTTGGGGTTTGCTGTGCTCCACATCAGACATCTACTGCCTACTATATCCTACTGTATAGGATATGATTTCTAAATCATCTCAGTGCTGCTGAGGAGTTGACTCTAATGTAGAAGAACCCCCAGATTCTTCTAGGGCTCCCGCCACCAAGAACTCCAAGCCTGCTTCAGTCAGCCCCTGCTTGACGGCATAGGTAAGGTGCTTCAGTGGAACAAAGTCTTTCTGACAGAGGATACCTCAGCAGTTAGATGCTGACAGTGAAAAACAAACGATCCTCACCTCACGCCGTGTATAAGCGGTAACCTGAAATAGTCGTGTGATTAGTACTGACTGTGAGCTTGCCTGGATCTAGAATGGCCTGGGGGACCAGCTTTGGGGCATGCTGGTGGAAGCCTGCCCAGGTTATTAGTTCAGCTTCTCGTTTCTGGGAGGATTCTCTAGAGGTTAATTGAGGTGGCTGATTCCCCCACAGGAGAATCATTCCATCATTCCATGGGTCCTTAGTTGAGGAAAAGGAGGAAAGTGACCTGGGAAGTCACCATTTTTTGCCTTGACAGGAGATGTGATGAACTCGCTGCCCAGGGCTCCTGACACAAGGGCTCCTGTGCCGTGATGGACTTCACCCTTCAACTGTGGCTCCTTTCTCGACTTTGCAGGCGCTGGAAAAGCGACTAAATATTCCCAAGGTTTTGTTGTTGCTCTTGTTTGTTAGTTTTTTTTTTTTCTGTGTAGTCCTGATTATCCTGGAACTCTCTATGTTGAGGGTTGGCCTTGAACTCAGAATCTGCCTTGGCCTCTCAAGAGCTGGGATTAGAGGTGCGCTCCACTGCCGCTGGGTGTAAAAGGTGAAATTATAAAATTCTAGGGGACAGCAGCAGGAAACACTCTTCCATTAAGCAATGACTTTTAGATAAGTCATGCGAAATACAACTTTTAAAAAGGAATAAGTGACTGGGCAGTGGTGGCACATGCCTTTATTTTTAGCACTCTGGAGGCAGAAGCCTCTGAGGAGATCTCTGAGTTCAAGACCAGCCTGGTCTACAGTGTGAGTTCCAGGACAGCCAGAGATACACAGAGAAACCTTGATCAAAGAGAGAGAGAGAGAGAGAAAGAGAGAAATATGTAAAGAAAAATTTCCTTTTAAAAGGCATTTCTAAAGAAAAGAAAAAGTCACAGGCTGAAAGAAAATATTTGCAAAATGTATTTCCAGATATTGAGATTGTGCTAAAGATATCACTGCATGTAAAGTTATTATTTGATAATAGATAAAAACAGGTGAGAAGGCAAAATTCTTAGTGAGACTTCACCAAAGAGTAGAGGTCATGCTCAGTGAAAGGGACCCCTGCACAACAGGGGCTCCCTTCCAGACCCCGGATTAGACACAGCCTCCATCCAAACACCTGTTTTCACAGATTCTTTATTAAGCAGGGAAGAAAGTTAAAATGGCTCCTTTCTGACCCTTGCAGAAAAACAACAGCAAATGACCTTTCAGGTGTAATTTTAAGGGAAAAGGGGAGGTCTGTGTTAGAATGGGCTAGGATGTGCTGGCCAAGGAGATGGGGGATGAGGGAGAAAGGGAAGAGGACGAGGGAAAGGGGGCAGGAGTATTTGTCCTGGAGACAGACATGGCACATAGGAAAATGGCGGTTTATAAAGGTAAAGGGGGAAGCCCGGTGTTAGGATGAGGTGTTTAATTTTAATTGGCAAGTTAATTGGGTGAATCAAAGGGGGCTTCTTATTGCTGAACCTCAATATTTCAATAGCTGGATCTTGATAGACAGCCTCAGGAGGAGAAAGTGGCCAAGTAAGGAAACAGGAAACAGACCTTCTTGGTTGCTAGCTTTAAGAATGCAACCTAACAGTTTAGTAAGACAGAGGGAATCCGGGAAGGCCTGCCAGATCCATGCTTGCCATGCTCAAGCTGGTCAGAGTCCCTTCACTTAGCATATATAGAAATCAGAAAGCTGCAGAAACTACACCAAAGGCAATGCACGCCCAGTGCGGGCGGGAAAGAGAAGGACACAGTAGCAGTCTTTTGTGAGCGGGTCCAGCCACTAGGGCTCTCCTCACTGCTGATGGCTAAGTAAATAGCAAACCACTTTACAAAAACAGTTCAGTGGGTCAGTGAGATGACTCAGTGGGTAAAGATGCTTGCCGCCAGGCCTGACAACCGGACCTGGATCCCCAGAACCCTGATGGTGGATGGAGAGCACCAACTCCCTCAAGTTGTCCCCTGACTTCCACAAGTGCCACAGCATGTGTGCGCCCCTACACATACATGCTAAATAAACACATAAATGCAATAAAAATGAAAGCCATGGCTTAGTATTTCCTGTAAAGTTGAACAAAACACCATATGGCCGAATAATTCCACTTGTAGGTATTTGTGTAAGAGAAGTGAATAAAATCATTTTTGCAACAATGTATGTGTTTCCAGAAGCCTGATAGCCCCGCATAGGACATAACAGAATCTCAACCACCTGGTAAAAGGCAAACAAATTGTGACATTGACATATAGTAGCGTGCCACCAGCTGTGAAAAGGCAGCAAAGGGCTGCTCCGTGCCAGCACGAGGAGTAAAAGAAGCCAATGCATGAGTGCAGGGACAACTTATGCTGGAGAGGATGTGGGGTGAAGGGAACACTCCTCCGTTGCTGGTGGGAGTGCGAACTGGTACAGCAGTTTTGGAAATCAGTATGGCGATTTCTCAGAAAATTAGGAAACAACCTATTGAAAATGAATTTCTTTTAAGATTACGGATCTCTCCCGGACACCCTCTGTTTTCTTATCTGTGAGGGGGAAGGCCCTTGTGTTTGGATGGCCAAAATTATTCAGAACTCATTTTTTTTATTGTTGCTGTTTGTTTGTTTGTTCCAGACTTATGCAGAATCTCAGCACCTAGCTCAGGTCTGGCACTTGAGACTTCGAAATTATTTGTGAGAAAAAAAAAAATAAATCAAAGTAGGAGGGGGCTTGCCAAGGAGGTTTCGGTGGGAGGAGAAGAGGGTGAGACATGGCACTGAGTGAAAGGCTAAAGTTCATTGGACTTCGGTGAGAAACTGCCAAAGAAGGATAAACAAACAAACCAAACAACCTATCCTGCTTCCCTCTTTGCTGTGTTAGAGTTCCCCAGAGGCAGAAGAGAGGCCGCTGCCGCCATACATGGAAGCATGGTTCTGAGTATTTAAGATTAAGGAAAATGAACTATGGTAGAGAGATTTAGGCATATCACTGTCTTTCAAAGGACCTACGGAAGCTACCTCTGGAGCCGTAGTTGATGTGTTTCCTATTTCTGGTTTATTGTTGCATCCGATAAAGACCGTACCCTTAAAAGAATCACTGGATTTAAAAACAAAACCTTGTTTATAGACAGTTTTGTCCGAAAGGTACGCAGAGTTACCATGCAACTCAGCAAGTCCGCTCCTAGGTGCATACACCTAAAAGAGCTGGACACATATACCCACACAAGCGCTCGCCCGCAGGTGTTCCTGGCAGCCTTACTCATAACTGCTCCAAAGAAGTGAAAGCAGTCCAAACGACCAGCGGATGATGAATGGATAAATTAAATACAGCGTATCCACAAAGTGGAATATTATTCTACAATAACAATGGGGGATGACTCAGTGGTTAAGATGCCTGGGGTGCACATGTGAGAGCCTCAGTTGGGATCCCCAGAACGCACATAAAAAGCTGGACACTGTGGTTCGTGACTGTGAGCCCAGTCCTGGCAGGGGAGGAGGCAAGAAGGCCCCTGAGACTCACTGGTCAACCTCAGTCAAACCAACGAATTCCAGGTTCAGGGAGAGAACGTGTCTCAAAAAATTAAAGTGGAGAACAATTGAGGAAAGATCCTTAATACTGACCTCCACATTCACATACATGCATGCATACTCCCGCACGTGTACACCCCCAACGCACTCACACAGGAACAGATTAAAGTTCTAATTCAGGAATGGACTTTGAGCACGCTATGACTAACAAAACACCCAATCATGGGAGGCCACATAATCTGTTGTTTTATTCTTAAGAAATGTGCAGGGTAGCCATAGGTATAGATACAGAAAGCAGGTTCGACATCACTTATGGCTGTGGGACGGATATAGGGCCAAGTGGGGACTGACCACCAATGAGAAACACGTTCCTTTGGGGGGTGATGAAGATGAAATTAATTATGATAATTGTTTATGGTTGCATAACTTTGTGGATATAAAAACTATTTGACTGTACACTCTCCACAACTGACTTATACTATATGTGAATTGAGTTGTTAGAACCATTTTATGGGATGAGTAGACAAAGCTCTTTCTCTGCTCCCCAGTTTGGGGGGAGGTTGGTTTTTTGAGACAAGTTTTCATACTGTGATGCAGGCTGCTCTCAAGTTCCCGATGATCCTCCTGACCCTGCGTCCCTAATGTTTGGATTATTGGTTGCCGCTACACTGCTTGGGTTACACTGGTTAAGTTTCTGATTGGCCCCTGGCCCTTAGGTGGACAAGTCAGGCAGGATGAGCTTGAGGGTCTGGTCACTAGGCCTGGAGATGGACAGCTGATGAAGCACAGCTCCTGCAGTCTGCGCATACCCAACCTTCTCTCTGCCACATCTGGCTGGTGAATGAGGCAAGAGATCTTGTGTGAAGGAAGGGACCCACGGAGGGTCACATACAGGGGAGCCCTTGAGAACTTTGCCCCCTGTGCTCCAAAGCCAGAGTGGCACATTCTTTCCATCAGCTGGGCTCACCCCACCCCCCGTAATTACATCACTAGACCCCCTCTGCGTGTGTCATGTGCACTGGGAATAATTAAACAGAACTTGGGGCTGATGACTGGACCACATGGCATCGGGCCAGTCCTAGAGCAGACTGGGAGAACTGGCTCATCCAGGCCCCGAGGTGAGTGGAAAGTCAGGGCACCCAGCACTGAGAGCCAGGGGTAAGGGGGGGGGGTGGCAAGACAGGAGGGTTCTCGGCTGTTCTTCAGTACTTACCTCCAAACTGGAGCCTGCAGCTGGTAGGGACAGGCAGTTCCAGGCAGGCTGAGAACATCTGGTTGATAAAAGCTTGTGTTAGCCTGGAGGTTTTGAACTCTATGTCAAGACCTGTGGTTTGGTGCTGGCCCCAGGATTCTTCTTGGGCAGCCCTCAGCCCCAGGCATGGGCTGAGACAGGGAAGAAAGACAAAGCGCAGGAAGTGGTGGAAAATTCCAGCTTCCCAAGCCCTCTGTACGGGAGTCGGGGTTAGAAGCCCAAGGGAACCACAGACTGTTCAGAAGAGATGGTCTGGGATTCATCTCCCACATCCTGTTTGTGAGTTTGTTACCACCCACCGTGCACTTACTCTGAAGGATGGTTCGACCCAACCGGAGTCCTCTCCTTTCATGCAGAACCTAACAGAGTCCATTCTCCTCTGTCAGGTTCCATGGGATACTGAAGTTCAGAGGAGTCAACCCATTATCTGCCGCACGTCACAGACCTCCCACTCAGTGGAGCCTGTATTCAAATCCTGGTCGGCCTGATTCAGACATCAAGATCTCATCCAATCACTGCTGCATGCAGAGTTTTGTGATCCTGAGGAACCAGGCTCTGGCTTGCGTTGGGAATGCCGGAGTGATGCACTGGCCCTCTGAAGAAGGGAGAGGTGTGACTCAGCCACTGAGGTTGCTTTGTGGGAGGACCCAGCAATTTTTCTTTGTGATGGGAGCTCTCTGGAAGCAATTTAGATATGAAGCAACTTCTGTTTGGTGCATAGTAGAGATTCAGTAAAGACTTGCTGATTGACTAACTGGTTGCTTAGATTTTTGTTAGGTGGTGTAAGGGGAAGTAAAATATTTGCTAACAGTCATTCATCGGATATTGATTAAGTGCACATTATAATCAATGTCAATAGGAAAGTCAGGCATCTTTGGATTACTAATTATATTTTTAAAGGTTGGTAATGAATTTATATAAACTAGTATATTCTGAATAGACTGAAATACATCTACGAATCCAGCTTGATAAAGTGTACAACTGTTTAGATTTTCTCAGAATGTTGTATCCAAAACCATTAAAAAAATTGTGAGCAAGAAGAGCTATCTAAGACCAAATATGAGGATGTGCTGATAATCTCAGCAGAGGGGAGGCGGAGGCAGGAAGATCATGAATTCAAGCCCTACCTGGGCTACACAGTGAGATCCTATTTCAAAATAGCAAAATAGAAAGGAAGGGGTGGAGGGAAGAAGTCAGGGGGAAAAAGGGAAGGAAGGAGAGAAGAGAGCCTGAGATTTACATGGCAATCTTGTAAATAACGTAACTCGATTTCTAACATGAGGTATTCAGAGGGGTTTTTTTTGTTTGTTTGTTTTGTTGTTGTTGTTTCTTTAATCTGACTGAGCAAGGCTGTGCAAAACTTCCTGAACTTTTTGGAGAAAAAAGGACCAGTAGCTTCCGCATTTGAGGTTGATGTAAATGGAGAGGCACAGAGTACTCACTATTAATAGTTTCAGAAGTCTAGTCAGCTGGGTAGAATGCTGCATGCCTGCGATTCTAAGACTCGGGAGGGTCAGGCAAGATGATCTTAGATTCAAGGCCAACCTGAGCTGCTTGGTAAGAGCCTAGCTCATAAAGACCAGCAGTTGTGCTAGTCAAACAGTTTTGTTCAAATCCCTTTCTATAAACATAATATATGTGTGTGTGTGTGTGTATCTCTCTCTCTCTCTCTCTCTCTCTCTCTCTCTATATATATATATATATATAGAGAGAGAGAGAGAGAGAGAGAGAGAGCAGTTAAGAGGGCCCAATAGTATTAACTATTGTGTTTTGGTAGCAAAGTCCCAACGTGCTGATGGCAAGGAGAGAGGTGATTGAAGCATCTCATTCACAAGGATGTCCATAAGACTATGTAGAGAAGGCTACCTCTGCATCATTTGAGTATGCCACTTCCCCTGGAACAGGAAGTCGCACAGCTAGATGTGATATCTGATACATTAAAACCAAGTGAGATTCAGGGCTTGGGCAAGCCCTCTTTGATTTGCTATCAAAACTGAAGCGTGCCCATGAGCTGGCTCTGCAGGTCAAGGTACTTGCCTCCAAACCTGACGACCCAAGTTTGAGCCGTGAAACCCACATGAGGAATGGAAAGAGGGAACCAGTTCCTGCTATCTGGCCTCTAACCTCCATGCACATGCTGTGGTAATGAATAAATGAACAAATAAATGTAATAAATACTTCAATGGAAGGGAGCCTGTCTCAACAACACAATCCAAGCTCTGCCCGTGGCTCATGGCTCCCCGTCTCTTACGTTGACTGGAGCTGCCATCTGAGTTAGGACATATGGTACAAATAGTGGCTGCTCCTAGCTTCCCCAACAACCACGGACTCTCCATGTTTTGAGGCAGGGTTTTTGCTTTATGCAATGTCTCTCAGATTTGACACTTCCCTGACTAGGGGATTACCAGAAGCTACTAAAAATATCACAGCCCCTCTCTATGGGTAGACTTAGGCTGAATCTACCCACTCTCAAAGGCTGACTTGTGGTCAGATGTGTTGAAAGAGGGAGCCTCTTAGAACTCAAAAGTACCGGGTGAAGCCATGATAGGAAGAGTTGTTTGTCAAGAATTAAAACCAACAGTGACAACGTCCCATGTCCTGCCAGCACTTCAGAGCTCTCCTAGGGTCAGTCCAGACATCTTGTGACCTCTGAGCAGGCAGAACAGACTTACCACTTCAGGGTCACCGTGGAGAGGATTGAAGCTGAGTTATTGACACAGACGGCACTTCTAGGAAGTGACCATCACACCAGGACTGAACCAAGGTCATGATGTACTTCCCTACAAAGTTCTAGAGGTTGGAACCAGAGACGGGTTTAGGCGAAGCGTTTGTATCTTGATAAGTTTTGTGTTGTTATTATTGTTATTAATGGGATTCTGAGATTGTCTGAAATGTTCCACTAATGTAAAGAGCTTGATACCCACACGGGCCACAGCGAGGTTCAGTCAAGCCAGTGGCTCTGGGATTGGAACAAGGTGTTGAGCTCCTCTGGGTAAGGGAGAAAATGTCCTCTGTCCTGTCCACCTTGGGAGAATATTCGAAGGGACAGATGAGATCAGGAAAGAGAAAACACCTGCAAAAGTGACATCCAGAATCTTAGCATTGAGCTGGAGAGCCATGTCCCTTGTTAGGGACATCGCCCCACCTATGCCTGCCCACGGGCCTGACCTGGCATATACTATCAACTTCTCCTCCCAGCTGGAGTTAGATTAAGTCAAGCCAAAGGAAGCTGATCTGGCAGGCTCCTTCAGAATCACAGAGTAAGAATGGAAACTCAGGTTAGCAGTCGGCCCCCGGCTTCATTAACTGTGTTGTGTGTGCCGACGTCCTTTGAGAGTGGCAAAGCAGAAAGCTTCAGGCTCACTCCTAATAACCTGAGAGAGGACTGGAGTAACATGAATGTCTGCTCAGATATCAGGACTGTCGTCTTAACTGGGTTTAAAGTCTGGCTAATTTAACCTATTTTTAATAATTCATACTCAAAAAGCAAAACAAATAATTTTTAAAATGCATAACATTTTCCTTATACTGAACCAACAAGGGAAATGTCTGGTGACAGTGGACAAAGCACAATATGGTTCATCCGGGGACATGCCGGAGGTCACCTTCAATGACCTCAGCTTACCACCTGCTCTGATGAAAACCCATCTGGAGCAGCTGAGAAAGAAACTCAGAATGGCGTCGACATGAAGTGTTCCTTCTCAGGGGCTCTGTGCTGTAAAGAGTGAAGATAAAGCTTTGAATGCGCTTGTGCAGATTTAACAAATAAATTATCCAAATTTATCATTGACATTAAGGAAAAATCTGACAATACAATGGCCTATTGTATTGCTTTGTCACGGTAAGGGCCCAGGTGAAGAGGCGCAAACACCGGTTGGAGATTCAGTCTTTTACAAGCTGGTGGCGTTGGAAACTATTTCTTAGAATTCTCGTTTCCTTGTTGCAAAATGAGTTGGGTAATGTTAAACACATGCAGTAATGTTCTGAAGACACAATAACATGTGGCCAGTGCCTTGCAGATGTGAGCCACGGAGAAAGCACAGGCACACATAGTCTCTGCCCCTCGTTTCTATCTACTGCACAAAGTCGCTTTTCCTCTTCCCTCTGATTCCTGAGCACCTTTCTGCCCCGAGTTCTGACCAATCCCTGGCTACATTTGCTGTCAGAACGTGACTTAGTTTCTCCCTTTCAGATTCTCTGCCTCATAGCTCTTTAGTGAGGACCTCTGAGCCCCCCAATTGCTTCTGCATGTGTGTGTCAGGGGTTCACATGCAAGTGCTTGCACACACGTGTGGGGACCTGAGGTCATTGCTGAGTGTCTTTCTCGGTCGCTCTTCCCCTTATTTTTTGAGGCAGAGTCTCTCACTGAACCTGGAGGTCACTGATACAGCTAGACATGTCCCAGAGATCCTTCATCTCCACCTTGCCTGGCTTTTCACTGGAGATCTGAGCTCAAGCCCTCAAGCTTGTATGACAGGCCCCTTGCCCACGGAACCATCTCCCCAGCTGCTCACCCAATTTCTTTTTTAGTCTCCTTTACTATCTCTCTAGTTAGAGACATCTGTTTTCTTTGAGGGTGGGGTTGGAGATGAGAAAGCTGATGTCTGGGGACCACCATCACATTGCTTAGAGGTAACTAGAGACACACCAAGATCCCATTTTTAAAGCCTAGCCCAAGGTTTTCTCCACCAAATCTTTCAGTAAAAGATACTGTTTGGGCTTGGGATTTAAACAACAGAGCTTAATATTTCCTGATCAGCATACTGTGGTGTATGTGTGTGTGTGTGTGTTGTATGTGTATGTGTGTGTGCATATGTATAATAATGGCTACTATTTACTGTTGAACACTGTATACCATTGCTTATGCCAAATTGTGTAATGCAAGTGATTTAGCTGACTGGACATCTACACCCTCTTTGTGAAGAATTATTATCCTTATGTTATAGGTGAGGAAACCGAGGTTCTGAAATGCGAAGTACCTTGTCCAAGGACACAGAGGTATCTAAAATCTGAAATGGTCTGAGTGCTGACATACTACCTCACCTGGAACTCCGCACCTGACCTCACCCAGTGTGTCGCAGTCAAAACACAGGCACACTGGAAGCCTTGTATAAAATTCTCCTCGGGCCATGTGGACAAAATTTATATGCCTGGGTTAGGCAGAAACCTGTCCCCAGTAGCTCGCTAGACATGTGAGACCCTTCCAGAATCCAGAACTCAAAACCTGAACAGCTGGTGATCTCCCATACTGGGTAAGGGACACTCAGTGAAAGGGTAGCAGGGTGTGGCCCAGCCGTGGTTCTGTACCGCCTGGCCTCATTCACTGTTCTGAGTGTTTCCTTCCCAGCCTATGATGCTCCCTCTGGCAGCTGGAGGGCTTCAGTCCACCTTGCTGTCTCTCATAGCCTCTGGACTCTCACTTCTTCCTCCAGAAATCTCTCCCAGTGGATCAGTTAGACGTTAAAGATGCTCCCATCTGAATGGGGGGTTCAGTCAGTCACAACCCAAACTGCTCATCTCTCTTCTATACTGGGTGATTGTTGCACCCATCTGTAGGCTGTTGGCCACAGCTGGCCAAGGCCACACCTGGCTGTCAGCCCCTCTGGTCTGTCCACAGCTGCTTTGTTTCTGTGGGGAAATGAGTAGCAGTTCTTCGAGAATCTGAGGAACAACTGGTGAGTGTTATCTACCGTCAGGGGTCCTGGGGAAGTATGGCCCTGGAAGACTACTTTGGAAGACCAGGATGACTGTGGAGAAACCCACAGAAGGCCTTGACACCCCTGTTAAAGGAAGGGTCTTGACACCACCTCTTTTCGGGAACAGATAAAGGAACTGGCTGTGTTCAGCTGGGAAAGGTGACCCACTCTGAAGGCCACCAAACTGCGGCCCTCAAGCTTGAGAATGGATGTTATGGGGAAGTGGGATCTGACTTCTGCTGTGTGTCCCCATAAAGGTGACTAGGAACCAGGGACACTCTAGTGAATCATATGGGCAGCTGAGTCAGGCTCTTCTTCGGAAAGACGTGACACCTTCCCAGTCAGGTCTCTGTCCAGATGTGACCATGGTATTTTCCAATCCCTGGAACCACTGAACTCAGTCCCCGAGCATCAGGGCTAGGGTCCTAAAAGGTGTCCCCCAGTTTGTGCCCTCTGACTGCAGAGATCTGGTAGCACTTTGGGAACCAAGAGCCAACACAAGGAGAGAGGTCTTTGTTTTTGTTGTCCTGGCTAAGACCTGGAACGTCAAGAGACGCTCTTGCTCCCTGGGATGAGGGCTCCAGGCTCTCTGAGCCACAGATGTGCTGGGAAAGGGGGTCACTGGATGGTCCTTTGGTCACATTTATTTTCTGGTTTCTTCTTGTGTGTGTGTCTTTCTTTACTCCCTCTTCAGTCCTGCTCTCCAGCGAGAGGCCCAGTTTCTACTGAAAATGGAAACCACAAGGGTAGTCCACCATAGAGCCCCTGTGAATCTCTGAAGGATTGAGAAAGCAGCTGGTGACTGGGACTGCGCTGATGTTTGTGGGCTTTCACTTAGGAGTCCCCACACTTCCTGACCACCTTGTACAGTAACCCCCATGAGATTTTGCTAGAGCACCTGCTGAGGGCTACACTGTGGCCCGGCCAGCTTGTGCTCCCACCATCTGTCTTAGGGCAGATTTATGGGAGAGTCTAGGAAAGGGAGAGTTAACCCCGAGGCAGGAGATAGATTGATGATTTCCTGGAACTGTGGAGAAGAAATTTTTGAATTGATGGGAATATTCTAGATCTTGGTGGTCATGGGTGTCTCTCTTTTCTTTAGGTCAGAAGTCGACTATATACCTCCTCTGGTTTTGTAGTTGCTGGTTTATTTTTAAGACAGAGTCTTTCTTCGTCGGTATCCTAGGCTAGCCTGGGACACTATGTTCTTACTTTGTTGAGTTGTCTGTTCTCCAACCCAAAATCTTCCTGCTTCTACCTCTTTCATTCTGGAATTACAGTCATGTGTCCCATGACACCTGGCTTATGCATCTTCTTGATGCATCGTAAATTACGAAACCAACCTTGGCACTGGGGATAAAGCTCAGTTGATAGGGTGTTTGCCTACTGGGCACGCAGCCCTGGCTTCAATCCCTAGAACCACACAAAACTGGGAATGTAATTCCTCACCTAGGAGGTAGAGGCAGGAGAATCAGAAGTTCAAGGTCATTCTTGGCTCTATAACTAGTTCAAAGTCAGTCTGGGCTACATGAGACCTTGTATAAAACAAAAAAAAAAGAAAGTCTTAGAACATATTAGCAGCAATAGCTGCCCCTGGCAATGGTCAGACGGGCACTGGGTGCTGATTCTGAGCTAGGTAGGCTCATGGAGACGCAAGGTGAAACAAGACTTCCAGGAAGATTCAGTGGGCATTCACAGTAAGGCTAGCAGCTCCCCTAGAGCTGGGCTCTGCTCTCTACAGAGAGGGCACTTCCTTCCTAGGATTCAGGTCCCTGGGTATTGGTTGCCTTAGATGCTTCTCTTTCATTGAAGACCTATAGGCTGGCAGCTTACAAAGACAGAAGGATCAGTTACCAGGGAAACCAAGGCCCTGAGAACCTGTAAGGGAGAAAAATAGAAGGTGAAATCTGGGCAGAAATTTGATCCTGTTTTCAACTAAATTTTTGACATTCTGTTCAGAGATAGACTTCTTGTGTTAATGTTGATGGTTTTTAAACACTAAACTATGATAAATCTTGGTTACTGGGAACCCTTTTATATGTACAGCCTGGGTGATTATCTCTCTTGCTTACTCTCATCCAGCCCTGAGGGCAGAACAAGAAGAAAGAATCAGTCTTTAGTTCCTAAATGCAGGCAGCAGCTATATCATCAAGCTGCTGCAGGCCTGGGGCTGGGGTGAAAGGGTTGGCCTCATAGCTGCCAGAGTTAGTGGGGCAGAAGACACTTGCCCTCCACTGGGGCTGGTCATAGAGCAAATGGGAGGGAGATGCCCTGGGCCTCAAGGGTAACTCCCAGTGACCCACTCCCTTAGGGTGAGCTTGGTGTCTCCTCTCTGATCTGCTTGGCTCAGGCCTGGAAGTAACCCCATTGTGTTGTGGAGAACAAAAGTGGGGTGCAAAGAAGAGAGGGTACTCAGGGGTCCCAAAGAAGGTTCTGAGGAGGAGACTCCAGAGTGAGGCTCATCAAGAAGAGCTTTGCCCAAAGTGGGACCAGGAGGGAGTTAAGGTTAAAAGCAGAGTGACAAAGAGTGCCGTGTCCCCCGCCACAGCACCGGATGGAACCCTGAAACTCCCGGAGTTGGGAGCACAGTTTCCAAACAGCTCTGAGTTTTCCTCCATTTCCCATGCCAGAAGCCTTGAGTTCTTTGTCTGGCTGACATGGTTTTTATGTAAAACTTCCCTCTAACCCCAAAGGAAATGAGCCAGAGGTAGGAAATGTTTAAGATCGGCTGGGTATGGCTCAGGTCCCCATCATAGCCCCCACCATTGTCTAGGATCTGCCTCCCACACCAGGGAATGAAAGTGCTGTGTGAGCCCCCAGTAGAGAGAGGTCAGGCCTGCCCAGCATCCCCCCAGAAAGCAGTTAGGGAGCTTAAGGCGGGAGAGGAAAAGGCCAGGCAGAGATAGACAGGATTGGACAGCCAGGTAGGAGGGTGCAGAGCCTGGAAGAAGGGCTCTAGGAAAGAGATCCCAACCAGGGTCATGCGTGGAAGTCAAAGCCTCGGCTGCAGCTTCAAGGCCGGCTCTGCGGAAGGAAGGGCCTGAGTTTTGTCCAGGCAGCCCAGTCTTCCTCTAAAAAGAGAAAACTCCCAGTGAAGTCTTACTGCCTGGGTGTGCCGAGCCCAGAGAGGCACTGTGTTCTCCCCGGCAGCGGCCTGCTCCTCCCGGCCTGCTCCTCCCATACGTGTCCCAGCTGGACCCCAGGAGCCGGAGGATCAGGATTCTGTGCTTCCTAAATCCACTCTGATGAGGACTCTGTATGGGCCACATAGCTTGGTTAGCAAAGACTTTGGGGCAGGAAACCAAGAAAACGCTGACTCTGCAACAAAGCTGTGTTCTTGGGTCCTATGCGTCATCATCAGACAGCACACCCGCACGCAGACTTCCAAACTGCCTTTGCCTTCAGTTGCTCTCCCTGACTCGCTCAGAACAGCCCTTGTCTGAGCGCTTTCCAGAGGCTGGGAAGACCCGGATTGAAAAAGGCAAGGACCTGCCTGGCGGACTCAGTGGAGACCTCCAGGCCGGGCCTCTGGATGCCGAGAGGCTCAAGCATACATAGCCTTGTGGTTCAGTGGTACCCAGAAGGGGTCTCCTTAGGCAAGGGGAGAAGGAGGATCCAGGACACAACATCAGCCTGTGCCCAGACCTGGATGACCAGAGAGTGGACAGTAAGAGAGAGTGGACCAAGTCTAAGTTCTGCTCTCTTGGAGTGCAGCCAGCGAAACAGCACACACAAATCAGAGGCTCCTTGGCTCTCTTCCTGGACCTTCCAGGATTTTTCCCATGAGTCTCTGTGTCTTAAGTTCCCTGACCATCCTAAACTGGAGCAGTTTCCACATCCACTCATGTAAATGAGGGCAAGAGCCAGCCTCAGACTTCACCCTAGCTGCCATCCCTGATCTCTGGTCCTAACTGTCAGGGCAACTCCAGTCTCCTCCATCCTTTCCCGCCTTGCTTTCCTCTGACTTCCCTGCCTGATGACCGATGGCTCCACTGATTTGCTGACTTTCGTCAATGCTCCCCCCCCCACCCCCATATCATTGCTGGTACTTCAGGTCCAGGGGTCTAGCCCTTGTGGACTCCTAGGACTTCGTGTAAACCAAGAATTCATAAAAGAGGCAAAAATAAAAACGTAAGAGTCGTATTCAGGTGCAGAGTCATTGCATGGGGGAACACAGGTCCAATTGGGGAATCCATGGTACTCCTCAGAACTCAGGGAAGACTGGGACTTTGCCGCAGAAGGAGCATGCCTAGGGAATTAAGTGGGACTGGGGCAAATTTCGTGGTTAGAAACTGGAGCAGACTAGAGTGGCCACAATTTTAATTTTTATTCTTGAGGGACCAGGTTGAGGCAAATTGGTCAATCTAATATTTCTCAACCCTTGCCAGGTATTGTTAGATTTCGGAAATCAGTTTCTCTATCAGATTCAGTTCCTGCTCTGGTATCTCTGAGGTAATTTGCTGACACAAAAATCCCCAAAACGTAGGAAAGGATTTTGGTTTAGTTTTGACCATTCCGCGACCACGCACTTGTTGGAGCCGGGCCAGGCATGTCACGGACACTCTGTAAACACTTGTCGAGTGAATGGGTGATGGATAGGGATAGGTTGCGCTGCGGCTGCCTGTGGCTGTTCGCTCCCTGCGAGTTCTGCCGATGCCCTAGTCATTCTGGTCACCAGGCTTTCATCTGTGGAGTGAGGTGGAAGAAATTGTCAGAACAGTGCTGAGCTCTCTAAATGCTTGGAACCTAGAGCATCCTTCCCAAAGTCCACCTGACGCCTCTTCCCCCACAATTCTTAGCACAGCTACTCTAGGTTAAGGACACGCGTCTCTTCCTGTTTCTTTTGCCTCTGACGATCAGAACAGAGTACAGGGTAGGAGGCTGTGAGTCACCTCAATATTCCCTGGACCGGTTTCCATTCACATACCTACATGTTTTATACTAATTGACTTCGGTATAGTTCATAATAGTTTATTGCTGTCAATGGATGTAATTCGTTATGTGTGTAATTCAAAACCACACGATTTCATTTTTTTTTTGTTAAGTGTTTTCATAAAAATAAACAGGATTCAGAAAAACCTAGAAGTCCATCTCAGGTGCCCAGATTTGGGATTTGGACATGAGAGCACCTGGGAATGAACACACTATGGGGACAGGGCTGTCCCTGGTGTGCTCAGGTGCACATATTTTGAGTGCTTCAGAGAGCTTCCTACAATCCCAGAATCTATCTGATGCCTTCTGGGAGGGACAGTGAAGGGGACTCCACACACAGAGGCTCCACATAAACTCCCGTGGTGGAAGTTTCAAGAGCCCAGGTATTAGCTAAGTAACAGGGATGGCCTGGGATGGGGCTGAAGGACAGGTCTGGCAAGTTCCAGGCTGTTTATACCTGAGATTACCTCACACATCCGACCAGTTTCCCCGCCCCATCTGCTGGGGGCCGGCCCTCAGCCCTCAGTCTCCTTTTCCCAACATGCTGGAGGACCTGGGGGTCAACATGGATCTTCCCCTTGACATCAGCTGAGCCTGGAAGACGCATCCTCTTAGAACATGGACAGAGGCAGCCACCGGGTGAGTACGCCAACATCTCCCAGGCTCTCCCAGACTTGAGCAGGGACAGGCTGGAGACAGGCGGAGCACTGCCAAGGCCTGCCCTGGGTTTAGGGACAATAGAATGCCTCTTCTAACTGGACGCTGCCTGGGACCCGGAGATCTCAACCTCCTTTTTTCTTCATCCCTAGAAGTAGCCCTAGGAGGAGAAAACCATAAAACATGGGGTCTGGTTACTAGGCACCCCAGGACTGTGTGGCTGAGGCCTGGACAGTACTTGGTCTGTGTCTGGCAAAGACATCGCTGCTGTTACATGGTCAACTTGGCTGGTTGAGAATTTGATTTAATCTAAGTTATTTTTTGCTGGTTTGAGAACCAAGAACCTCCTAAACCTTCTCCCCCCAAAAATGTGACCTTTCTATATACATTTAAGATTTTCAAGGATGTTTTTATCTACTCTTGGTCACTTACTAGGGGACTTAATGCACATGGAAAGTTCTTGTTATGTCTCACCATAGTATCCTCTGCTACAACTCAGGCTTCTTTCTTCTGCTGCTTTTAGAGGTGATGGAGAGCAGTGGGGGTGTCCTGTGTGAAAAGCGAGTCATGTGTGTACATCAGGTTTCCCCGCTTTGTTCAATGCGCCCTTTTCTCCTTAACTTTCCCTTGGCTCCTGTTTTCTGTTCCTGTCCACACTTTTGCACTTTATTGATATTGTGAGGTCTGAGACTCTGGGAAGGATTAACAAGCCCTGGGTTTGAGGACGTTCAACCCATCCTCTGTTCTAGGCTGCGGTCAGCTTGTGGTCCATTCTGATCCTGGGTATGTGTCTGCTGAGGGTTCTGTCTTCTTCTCCTCTAGACCCCTCTAGACTCTTCCTTTCCTTGGCTCCCTCCCTTGCTCTCTCTCCCCTCTGGTCCTTTTGGCTCATGTCTTTAAGCTCAGCAGAAAGGGGCCACCCAGGGAAGAACGATGTATTGTAGGAGGCATGGGACCCCTCGGCCACAGTCATGGATTGCCCACCTTGGAAATTTGCTAGTCCCCAGATTCAAAGAAGGGGCCTGAGTTATCTGAAAGGTGGTGAGTTTGAGCTGGGTGCTGTCAGAGAGCTTACCCCTCCTCCTGAGCTGGGTTTCAGAGGTGATGTCCAGCTGAGGAACTTCCCTCCCCAGAATTAGGAGCAAGGAGCCTATAGTTGCCCCCTAATCTTGTCAAATAGGATTTCTTAAGTTAAATAAGAGCGGGATGGAGCAGCTAGGTGTGGTGGTGCATGTCTTTAATCCCAGCAACAGGGAGGCAGAAACAGGTTGGTCTTTGTGAGTTCAGGCCAGTCTGGTCTACATAGTGAGTTCCAGTGGTGGTCAGTGGGCTTCAGCTGCTGGTGCTCCTGCAGCATGTGCTGACCTTCAGGAGGCTCATAGGAAGGGGTGGAGAAGGCAATGCTGCTGCTCCGAATTCTAATGGAAAGCAGAGGTGAATGAACTGGTTGGTACCCGTCTGCTATCCCCACTATGCTGGAGGTTGAGGCCGAAGGATAAAGAGATAGTCTCAGGCCTTCCTGGGCTACATAGCAAGACTGAAATTGCAAAATAACCTAAGAAAGAGCCACTCGTTATGGTAGACAGAAATGACAGAACACATTCACTTCAGTTTCCTGTCCCTTGGTGTCTTCACCTGTAAAATGGAGCACCTGTCTCAAGGGCTCCCAGAAGTCTTCTGTATAGTCAGGCTCCTTTTGAATGGCATCTGGTCTACCACAGCTGCAGACACAGTCATGACATGTAGCTTTTTCATCTCCATCTGGAGTCTAGTGTTGGCCCCTCTAAACTGGGACAGACTCTTCTCTCTATACCCCAGTCTCCTCCCCTGATGAAGAGAAGGGCTGAACTAATGGTCCCGAAGATCTCTTTCTGCTTCCACTGGAAGTTGCTAGAATGATGCACAGTGGGATTGCATGTATGTCCTACTGGGTGTACGTGCTATTCTTGTGCTTTTACCAAGTGGGTCATGTTTTTCAATGCTTTGGGGAACTGAGTGCCTTCTAAGGAAGACTTCCTGCAGTGCTGCTGGCTATATGTGAGGCCCAGATTGAGCCAAGATGCATACCCTTCCCAGGAGGCTGGCCATGTTCCCAAGATGGAGGGCCGGTACTCTCAAGACCCCTTGACATCCCACTGCCCCAACCTGGAGGCACCGCCAACAGCTTGCCTTTGTCCTGTAGGGCCACACCCCTCTCTGGAACACCTGTTTTGTGCTGTCACTGGTGCTGATCAGCATGCACTTGGCACACCCCACCGAGTTCCATTCTGTCTTGTCCCCTGTGACTTAGTGTGACTATGTGGGAGTGAACACTGGGCTCCAGGCTCAGTGCTGGGCGGGAAGACTGGCTGATGTAACAGTGGCCACTTAGCTTAAGTGTCTTGTTTTGGCAACACAGCTTCCTCCTGTCTAGCAACAATGGGGGTGGACTGTACCCTGGCAGGTGGACAGGTGGAAAAACACAACAAGACTTCAACTTGTCCTCCAAGCGAAGGTCTTGGCACTCATGGGTGGAGGCTCCTCTGCTGGAGACAGCCCAAAGTACCCACTAAGCCCTTGTTCCATACATCACTACCTTTGTGTGTAGACAGGAGAGGCTTAGCAGGGAAACAGAGGCAGACAATACCATTTGCTTGGCAACATTTTGAACACTCAGTGTTTTGTTTTTATTTTTAATCTTTATGTATTTATATGATGTTTGAGTGTTATATACATTCTCTCTCTCTCTCTCTCTTTCTCTGTCTCTATCTCTCTGTCTCTCTCTTTCTCTCCAGGGCTTGTGTGGCAGTCAGAGGACATCCTTGAGAGTTGACCCTTTCTTGAGATGGACTCTCTGGTTTTCACTGTTGCATACATACTTCAGGCTAGCTGGCCCATTCCCTTAGAGGAATCCTCCTGTCTCTGCCTTCCATCTCACCATAGGAGCACTGGGATTGCAGATGTGCACTGCCATGTTCGACTTTACATGGGTTCTGGGGATTTGAACTCAGATCTTCACACCTTCATGACAAGTACTGTACCCCCTTCCCCGAACCATCTCCCTGGGTTCACACACCATGTTCTTTAAAGTCATTGGTAAATGAACAGATGGATGAATGAATGAAATGAATGAATGAATGAATGCACGGATGAATGAGTGAATGAGTGAATGAATGAATGAATGAATGATCCATCAAGCGAAGAGTGAGGTATGATCTCATGGTTTCTCCTTTCGGTCTCTTTCATGTGCCAAGAGACATTTTAAACTGAAAGACCTGGATGCTCGCTCACCATAGGCCGTCATTTTCAAGTCCTTGCACCAGCTGCCTCTTCTATTCAAATGAAATACTGGGTAGAGGCCACTGCAGGAAAAAATGTGAATTTCTGTCTGGGGCAGGGGGCGGGGCGGAGGGCTCAAGCCCTACCATGAAGGCCCATGACCGAGCTCCATGGTAACTCTATGAGACCTTAATGTTATGGAAGCCTCTGGGAAACAGCCAATCCCTTCATTTTAGGCATTAAGGAGCCGAGAGCCTGCAGGAACATGCTGCCTAGGCTTGAAGCAAGCTCTTGTACTTCACACAGGGTTTGGTGGTCAGGCTGACGGGTCCCCGAGCTCATATTGCATGCATATGCCTGGGAAAGCTGGTCCTGTGTTTGGGAAGAGGCAATGGAAGACAGCCTGCCTTCTGAGGGGGCTTGTGTCTGTGGGGTTCTCTTGAAGAAGAGTATTGGGGAGAGCCATGTCCCAAGGGGCACCGTGAAGCCTGGCTTTGTGCTGGACCAGTCTGGTCCACGTGGGGGTGGCGTCTGAACTCCCCTGTCCTAACTCCAGTAGCCAGGAACTTCTAGGTCTTATCAAAGGCAGTTCCTGGACTAGGCAGGGGAAGTGTACCTATCATTCCCGCTCTTGAAAGGCAGAAGATTGGGAGTTCCAGGCCAGCCTGGGTTATATAGCAAAATTCTTGAAAACACAACAACAGAAAAAACAAAAACAATAGTTTCCAGTAGGGACTAGGACTCCGGAGTGCTGGGCTCTGACCATGGTCTAGCTCATGTGCTTCCTCCTTCGATAGTCCCTAAAACTCAGGGTCACTGGTAAAGAGGGGTGCCCCAGAGCCCAAGTCTGGGCTTGCTCACTGGAGGTGGCAGGAAGAAGGTAATGGCACGTACAGCATTAGTTAGATAGCAGCAACTCAAGGATGGGACCAGGTGATCTGTGGCCCTACCACTGCCTTCAGATGGCCTCTTGGGATCGTCAGAGCCTCTCTGGACCTTGGTCCCCGTCTTAGAAAGAAAGCTGCAATTAGTGGGATTTCAAGGTCCTTCCATCCCTTGATGGCCCTGGAAGGGAGCCCCCACAGGCCTGTCTGAGGCGAGGCTGACCGTCTGTCGCTGCAGAGGCCGCTGCACATTTTCTGGGTCCAGCAGAAAAGCCTGTGTGGGGCTCTTCTTGTGGGTTGTGTACGGCTGAAGGGAGCTCAGCCTGCAGCAATCGCCAGCTATCTGATTAACCCACAGGAAACTCAGGGGAGGTCAGTTAAGACACACTCGCTGTTAACTAGCTCTGGTGCCCCACCACTTAAGAGAACAACACAATGCCCCATTCACCTAGGGGTGAGGAATCCATCCCTGGGAGCTGAGGTAGAAGGGAGACAGGACTAGAAATGGGGGCTTGGAGGGGGCTTTAGCTCCTGTTCTGCTATATGGGACTTTGGAAAAAATATACGTGTGTGTGTGTGTGTGTGTGTGTGCGCACGCGCATACACACATGCATGCTCACCTACATGCATGTGCTCATGTGTGTGGTGCATGCATGTGAGTGCACAGGTGTATGAGCATGTGGCGGTAAGAGCAGGGTGACTACTGGCTTCCTTTATTGACATCATTCTTATTTCCTTGAGACAAGGTCTCTCCTTGAACTGGAAGTGTACTGATTCTGTTAGTCTGTGGCTAGAGAGCTCTAAAGGTCAGAGTCTCCGTGTCCCCAACACTAGGATGACAGCCACACACAGCCATGTCAAGCTTTCTGCCTTCCTTCATGGTATATACTCTTCCTGCCCTCTTGGTCTCCAGTGATGCACCAGGACCTCTAGACAGCCCAACAAACTGTGAACAGGTTCCCCGGAGCTTCTCAGGCACAGCCAGGAGTATCAGAGGTGACAGCGTGCAGCGTGTTTGATGCCTGATTGTTATGAAAAAGGATGACCTTTGAGACCATGGGGTGGGGTCAAAAGGAATTAATGGTAGTGGTAGGAAATGTCCCGAGTTACCCAGGTGCTAACTCGGTCATCAACACCTGCCCATGCAGCTTGAATGGCCTCTGATCTGTAGGAGGCTGTGCACAGGGCAGGGCCCTGCAAGGACTCGATCACAAGTTCTTTTCCGGGAAGCTGTGCTCACTGGCAAAGGCTGGGATTGGGAGGCCTGAGTTCTGGTCCCCTGGTTCTACCTTAGTACCTAAGGACCTTGGGCAAGAAGCATCCTCCCTTCCTGGGGCCCCATCTGTTGTCAGTGCGAAGTCAAGCCTCCATATGGGAGGGTGACATCTCTGCCATTGCTTTCCAAGGATGGAGGGGGAGGAAATGAGTTAATGCTGTAGTAGGTTAGACATCAGGAAGCACTTCCAGAGGGGTGGAGTGGCAGGACAAGAAACACGTACAGAAGGAGTCTGTGGGCTCTGGAATTCTTCTCATGGGCTCTGAAGATGAGGGTGCTGCCTAATGACCTGTGAAGTATGGGTCAAAGTTCAGCGACTTCCGTCTTCTTGTCTCAGGGCTGTCCTTCCATTCTGACACCTTCCTGGGGCTCACAGTTCTCCAAGTGTCATTTCTCATCCAGATTTTTGGGTTCTAGGTCTGTCCTCCTGCATAGGTCTGAGAGGCCCTACACTACCAGTCCCCCCACCCTGCCCTAATAACACAGAGTCTGTCAAGGCTGGGGCTGAGTGCCCTCTGACCCAGGGCTCCCTACCAGCTTTCCAGCAGTACTTCCTCTAGCTTCTACCAACGTCTCACCTTCCTATCCCATCACCAGTTCTTCTCCGTTCTCACTCTCCCTTACTCCAACTTCACAAATCTCCCCTCTCCTAATTTCCCTGTATTCCTTGCTCCGGACCTTCTTAATCCTCTCTCCTCAAGCCCTTTGTGATGAGGTGCCAGGATCACAGGGTCAAGCTCAGTTGGAGACAGCTAGGGTCCTTGGCTGGGGACTCAGAATATTGGGAGTTCCTTTAACTGGGAAGCTGGGGCCATTCCCCTGAGTCCCAGCTCCCCTGGATAGAGTGTGGATGGCTGATCTGTGGCTGTGGCTCGGCAGACAGAGTACAAACCTAGGATGTGCAAAGCCCTGGCTTTGATCTTCACCTTTGCCTAAACTGGGTGTGATGGCACATACCTGTAGGTAGATTAGAAGTTCAAGATCATCTCTGGCTACATCAGGACTAGCCTGAGCAACATGAGACCCCCATCTCAACAAACAGACAAGCAACTGTGTAAACAAACAAAACCAGAGAAGGAGAGCAGAGATGGTCATTCTTATCAGTTTGCTTACCAGGCCCCTTGGGAGAACCAGACTGGACAGTAATGTGTGAAACTCTACAGGTGGTGAGCCCGGGAGAGAAGAGGGAGACTGCTCTGATCATTTGTGACATCATTGGTTACAAGTTGGTCTGGTTAAAACACAAGCCCTCTTCCTTACTCGACCTAGAAATTTGAAAATTGATCACCTTTTTATTATTAATTCTTTACATGTGTGTTGTGTGTGGTACACTCACGAGAAGGCCAGAAGATAACTTGCAACAATCATTTCTCTCCTACCATGCAAGTGACAGGAATCGAACTCTGGTTTCAGGATTGGCAGCGAGCTCTAGTACGAGCCCTCAGTTCCTATATCTGGAAAGTGGAGCCAACACTACCAACTACAAAAAGCGAGTAGGAGCTTGACATGAGACCTAGTAAGGTGCTCATGGGCTGTTACCTTCTTTATAGCTTGACCCTCGTGTATAGCCCAGACTTGTTCACATAGATTCCCGGTTGTATGGGGAAGGAGATGAGATTAGCCCTGTTTATGCAAGTCAAACAAGCTCTGGCTGGCTCTGGCCCTAGCAGGGAATGGGTGCAACCCTGCTCAAGCAGATGAATCTCGAGCCAAGCATTCTCAGACATCAGGCAGACCCAACTGTCAACAGCCAGTGTCATCCCAGCCCTTACTATGGACAAGTGCTTTGCATGTCACATCTATGACTATTGGAATATGAAGCCAGGTGATTACCCCCACCTCGCAGATAAGGAAGCTGGCGTGGAAAGGCATGAAGTCGCTTGCTCATATCACGAGGCTGAATTCGGGCATAGTCGTGTAACCCTAGTGGCTGCAGTCCTGGGTCACAAGACTCCAATCAGGCCTGGCAGGCAGGGGGAATGGGGACAGGGAGGCAACCATAGTTCACAACAAAAAATACTACAAGGTCAAGATCCTACCAAGAAATCCCTGGGCTCTGCCTCAGCCCCCAGTGGAACCCCTGCCTTACAAGACCCCAGACACCAATTCTTTGGTTAGGCTTCAAATGCTCAGAGTGCCCCGTGTCAGTGTTCAGAAAACAGCACAACAGTTTCTCATGCATGAAGGTGGATGTAAGGAGCCCCGGGTGGGATCCTGACCCTGTGGTTTTGGTAATCCAACTCTAGAAAATTATCTTCTAGATGAACCAACTCTCAGGATGAGTTGAGAACCCCACAAGGACACAGACGTGAAAGTTTGTTGTAGATTCTAAAGTATACTTTGTTATATCAAACCAGAGGAAGTTCCCCAGTGGTGGGGAAGAGTGGAGTGGGTTTGCAAGGACGGGCACCAGTGGAGGTGCTGTCACACAGGCCCCTGCCAGGAGCCAAGGTTCAGGCCGCCACTGCTGGGAAGTTCCTCAGGAGATCACATCGCTGAGGCCTGTGTGGCCCTCTAAATAAAGGGCCACAGTCTGGCTTTTTCCCAACACTCTTTTCTCCCCTCACTCACCTCATCTCCATGGCCACTGAACCTCGGTTCTCTTGACCCTCTGCATGGAGAAACAAGGGGGAGAAGAAACCGTTATTTACCAGGTGACTTCTGCATCCTGGACCCCGGCGAGGACTCCCCCATTAGTGCCAGACTATTTCCCAGATGAACAGAAAGTTTTAAGTGACTCAGGAGCTGGTTCCAGTCCTTCTGCTTTTCAAGGACGGACCCAAGATTGGGCCTCAGGGCTGCCTGACTCTGTCGTCGAGTGCATTCTCAGCCGAGGGTGTTTCTCATGGGCAGAGTAGTTGCCTACTATACCCAAAGCCGAGTTTGGGCAAGGAGTGTAGCTCAGCGATGGAGCATTTGTCTGCCATACACAGTGCCCTGGGTTCACCTCTCCGCACCAGTAGAAACAAGTATGTCTTCTCTAGTTCTGCCTTCCTTGTTCCCATCCTCCTTGTAGGGGCCAAATAAGTCAGATTATTTTGAAAATCTATTCTCTAGACAGCAGCGGTAAGAGGGTGACCTTGGTGTCAGAACAGCTGGGGCAGCAGAAGCAGGTGCCTGAATGTCCCTAAACACAGTCAGATACATCTCCGTGCTGCCAGCTGGGATAAGGGCTCTCATGTGTAACTACCCCTGTCCATGGCTGGACCCCAGCAGCTCTCTGTGGGAGACTCTCTGGGTCCTGCCTTGAGTGTGGTCAAAATCTTCCTTGAACACAACATACGGGCCCCAGTAAAGTGAAGATGTGGCCAATCCAATCGCCTCTGAATCCCGGAGGAGAGGACTTGAAAATTATATTTTCTGTGTCTACTCAGTAGTGACAATGATCCCAGCTTGTGTCCGATGTTCTCAAGAGGAGAACTCTGGACTGCTCTGCTCAGGACTTGTGTTGAGTATGTTCAAGCACAGGCCTTTCTCTGTCCCCTGCCACTTGCCTCAGAGTGTTCACCTCCCATTCAGTAGGGCCCATATCTGGAATGGGCTGGCTAGGAGCAGACACAGGAATGTCCTTCGCTCTATTTGCAGGATGTTTCTCCAGCAAGGACACCTCCTCAGGCTTCTCCAGCAAGAACGTCTCCTCGGGCTTCTCCAGCAAGGACACCACCTCAGGCTTCTCCAGCAAGAACACCACCTCAGGCTTCTCCAGCAAGAACACCACCTCAGGCTTCTCCAGCAAGAACATCTCCAGTCCGGGCATCTCCAGCCCGGGCTTCTCCTCCTCAGGCTTCTCCAGCAAGGTCGTCTCCAGTTGGGGTATCACTTACCAGGTCATCGTCGGCCAGGTCAGCCTCCACGACATCCTCCCCAACGAGAGTGTACCTTGTTAGAGCAACACCATTGGGGGCTGTCCCCATCCGGGCATCTCCTGCCAGGTCAGCAGCAGCCACCAGGGCCACCGGGGAGAGCCCAGGTAAGGGGGCCATCGCAGGGAGGGCAGAGAACCAGGGCAGTGTCTTTGGGCAGGATAATGACACGGGAGGCAGCCAGAGCTGGACATGGGGAGGTGAGGGTAGACAGGTACCATAACATGAGAGCCTTAGACAGTGGAAAATTAGACAAAAGGAGGGGAATCCCAAAGACAGGAGCTAGGAAACTGTAACATCAAAGACTGCTCTGCCTATCGGAGAGCTCTGATCCCAAGAGCAAGGTCTCCTGGCTAGAGGAGGGACTGATCTACGCGTGTGCTGGGGAAGCTAGGGTCTGCAGTAGGGCAAGGTCATGATCAGTGTGTCTGTTTCTATGTGGAAGAAGAATGAGAGGGACTCTGACACTCTCCAAGCTTCCAAACTTGTGTGGGATGTGTGTGTGTGTGTGTGTGTGTGTGTGTGTGTGTGTGTGTGTGTGT
>JABTXL010000888.1:5314650-5325684 GCA_025134845.1 Neodon shergylaensis | reverse complement strand
TGGATCACACCCACCCAGGCTCTGCTATGGAGCCTAGGCCTATGGATCACACCCACTCAGGCTCAGCTATGGAGCCTAGGGCTATGGATCAACCCCCCCCCCAAACAAGAGCAATCTACAGCTACAGAACATTTACAACCATGTTACATGTTAAGACACATTTCAACAGTGAGCATAAAGAAGGAATCACAATTTGATTTTTAAATTAATAGTCGATATTACCTTTCCATTTTCATTACGTGTGTGTGTGTGTGTGTGTGTGTGTGTATACCAATGTTTGGTCTAGTAGACAAAATGTATAGATACTAATGTTTAAGACCCAGTTCATGAAAGAATTTAGCATGTGTTCCAATCTCATTTATGTTGCTGTGATAAAGGGCCCTAACCAAAAGGTACACAGGGTGGGGTGGGGGTTAGGTTTTATTTGGCTTACAATTCCAGGTTATGGTTCATCCTTTCAGGGAAGACAAGGCAGGAGCTCCTGCAGCTTCGTCACATCACATCCACAGTCAAGAGCAGAGAGAGGGAGCAGAGACATCCTTGCTGCTTTCTCCTCTCTTAGATAGTCCAGGGCTCAGCCTGTGCAACAGAGGTGATCACAATGGGCTGGATCTTCTTCCATTAATTAACATCAAGATAATCCCCCACAGACATGCCCACAGGCCAACCTGATGTAGATAACTCCTCAATTGAGAGTCCCTTCCCAAGGGATGCCAGGTTATGGCAAGTTGGCATCTAAAACCAACAATCACAACCCAAATTCGCCTCTCCCTCCCTCCTCAAATGTTCATGGATCCCTAGGGTCAGGCCTAGAAGTGGGTGCAGAATTCAGTAGTGACCATAACAGATGACTGAGCATACTGCAAAACTCTACCAGCGAGTATTTCCCTCCTATGCTTCGGATCTGAGTGGTCAGTAACACAGACCACCTAAGAGGATCCCACGCTGAGGGAGCCTGCAAAGTGATGGGCAGTAACACTTGGTAGATGGTGCCCAGCATGGGAGCTGGTTATCAGGGTTTGTGGTCTTGGCTTTCAGATATGTACTCTCCCTGTGTGGAAGGTTTTCTTGCCCTATGTTGGATGACTGTTCAGACGGAGAGCCCCAAGTGATGGCCAGTCAACAGGTGCCCGCCTGGGTCAGGTGGCATGCAACATAGCCCTAACATCAGAAACGTATCTTTAATTCTCCACACTTTAAGAGAAAGACCTGGGAGATTCTTAGCCAGAACTGCTGTTGCTGGGGAGAGACTTTCCTCCCCGTGCCAGCTTGGCTTCAGCAAGCCCCCAAAACTATACACCAAAGCTGTCTGTCGAGTGTACACAGTGACGCTGGAACCAGAATGGCTTCGTGGATGCTGGCAGCACACTGAGGGCTACAAGGGTCAGTTGAAATGACTTTCAGGTCTGGTCAGTCCAAAACCTTAGAGGATTCAAAGCTACTGAGAGAGCAAGGATCACACTCCTACAAATCATTTGCTCTGCCTCACCCCGACCTCTACCCAAACCCCCAGCCTTGCTCTTTTACTGATACCCAAATGTCTTGTTGCAGCTCACATCCACCCTGCCTGCCTCCCTATGCACGGACAAACCTTCGGCCTCAATGAGACCTGCTGGATCACTGGCTTCGGCAAAACCAAGGAGACAGACGGTGAGAGGAAGAGATGCAAGGCTGTGTGTGTGCATGTTTGTACATTGTGTGTATGTGTGTGCCTGTTGTAGGCCATGTGTATGCTGATGAAAGCCTATCCAGGTGAGAGTTTGAATGTACAGACTCATGGTTAATATATGAACATAGACGCCTGTGATTCTATCGGCACAGTCTGTGTGAGAACACCTTCTAGGCAAGACTGCTAGGAAGTCCCCCAGCTGAACAACGTGGGTTTACTGTTCACGACAGTTCACTTTTCAGTAAGAGGCTGTTAGAAGAACTGGAGAGATGGCTTTCAGAGGACCTGGGCTTCATTCTCAGCTCACAGTAGCCTGTAACTCCAGCTCACAATAGCCTGTAACTCCAGTTCCAGGGACCCAAGGCTCTCTTCTGGCCTCCAGGGGGACCAGGTAACATAGATATATGTAGACAGAAGTTTCTGTCCCACCCAGTCCCGCCGTCATTCAGTCCCAAAGAAACACACAGAGGCTTATATTCATTATAAACTGTTTAACTTATTAGTTCAGGTTTGTTATTAGCTAGTTCTTACAAGTTAAATTAACCCATAATTCTTGTCTATGT
The DNA here is from genome assembly GCA_025134845.1 of Neodon shergylaensis. NCBI lineage: Eukaryota > Metazoa > Chordata > Mammalia > Rodentia > Cricetidae > Neodon > Neodon shergylaensis. The sequence continues at coordinate 5,323,452 of JABTXL010000888.1, read as the reverse complement.
TTAGTCACGCGGCTTGGTGACTTTTTTCAGTGCAGCATTCTTATCTTGCTTCCTCTGCACCTGGCTGGTGACTGACTCTCAGCCTTTCCTCTCCCCAGAATTCTTTTAATCTGGTTGCCCCAACTATACTTCCTAACTGGCTACTGGCCAATAAGTATTTTATTAAGCTAATACTAGTGATAAATTTTTACAGTGTTCAAGAGCATTATCCCACAGCAGACATAGACAAGAAAGTTCATACACATAAAAAGAATATTTTTTAAAAGAAACTATTAAAAGAGCTTATTGTAGGATGTGGGAAGCTGGGGAGAATTCAAGGAAGTGGTACTTTCCTCTAGGTTGGATGCTGTTGAGGAGCACTGGCTGGAAAAGTTAATAATCTCATCCAGAAGGAAGGTAGAGTCTACGACTATGATGGAGGAGAAGCAATGAGCCCTGGACTGACTGGGAGAGAGGATTTCATGTCTGTGGTTTACATAAGGACTTTTTATTTGCAGTACTGGGTCTTGAACCCAGAGCCTCTTGCTCATGTTAAAAAGAAGTGCTCTACTACTGAATGGCATGGCTAGACCTTTGTACTCAGTAGGCTGCCAAAGCTGAAGCTACACTCATTTTGCAGTCTAGTCTTGCCTTCAGCTGATCCTCCTGCCTTAGCCTCTGGGTACTGAGATTACAGACCTGCACCGCTATGCCTGGTTGGGGCAGCGAAGGAAGAATGGTGGAGTAGTTTTACTTGGACTCATTCAGTCTGAGCACCTTGTCTGGGGTCAGCTATAGATGACTGTCCACAACACTGTGGCCTGGCCAGCCTGGTCCTAACATTCAGGCCACCTTCACCAGTCAATCAGATTACTATTTCCTGCTCCCTCTAGTGGAAACCTCACCGATTAGCTACAAAGAGGGGAGCAAACCATTTCTTCAGTCCTATGGGTCTAGACATATAAGTGGGAGATCAAGACCTGCCCTAAAGTCTCAAGGCTTCTGGAAACAGATGGCATATGAGATGTAAACAAGTGTGCCAACTCAGTGTGTTCATTACCCTGCCCGTGGCTGCCACAAAACACCTGGTAGAATAACTTAAGGGAGGAAGGGTTTATTAGCTCACAGTTCCAGGATATAATCCCTCATGGCAGCTGGTCACACTGCGTCTGTAGTCAGGAAGCAGAGAGGCTACTATTAAGTAGTAATACTAGTATTACTTTTATTGGTACTGCTACTCAGTTCTCTGTCTTGTTTTTATTCAGCCCATGAAACGGTGCTGCCCAGATTTAGGGAGGGTCTCCCTAACTCAGTTAACTAATCAAGAAAATCCTTCCCAGACATTCCCTGAGGTTTCTTTCGTAGGTGATGCGGCCCTGTCAAGTCTGTACAAACCACCACAGTCAGGTAGCCCACAGGCTTGTGAGTTCACATGGGAACAAGCCTCTGTTTCAGTATGGCCAGTGAGTTGTGTATGGTGTGAGAATGTGTGTTCCACCATTAATGGCCTCCTTGGGGTGGGTTTGGGCACAGACATGGTGCGCTCTACTCCCAGAAGACCCAGAGTTTGGGTCCCGAGGGAGCAATTGATGGCTGTGAAGCTTCTCACTGTCTCATTGGTTTCTTATCCTCTCTCCCCATGTTCACCTCACTGAAGAGAAGACATCTATCTATCTTCGAGAGGTTCAGGTCAACCTCATCGACTTCAAGAAGTGCAATGGCTACTCAGTCTATGACAGTTACCTTACTCCGAGGATGATGTGTGCTGGGGACCTTCGAGGAGGGAGGGACTCCTGCCAGGTGAGGTCCTTGTGGGTGGGGCTCAGGTCTCACAACCCTGGAGATGGGAGACGACAGGAGTGCTAGGATTACATGAGGATCGGAGATCCATCCTTTCCTGGTTTTGACCCCCCTTCTGCACCAGGCTGACTCACTCTCTGGCTCTTCCTCGCAGGGAGATAGCGGAGGACCTCTTGTCTGTGAGCAGAACAACCGCTGGTACCTGGCAGGTGTCACCAGTTGGGGCACAGGCTGTGGCCAGAGGAACAAGCCTGGTGTGTACACCAAAGTGACAGAAGTACTCCCCTGGATTTATAGCAAGATGGAGGTGAGCGGTCCGCACAGGGATGAGCCTGGAGGAGGATGGGGTGTGTTTAGTGAGGGGCCACCTGAGCCCTGGGCCTTTGGGAATGTCCAAGTCGGGTTAGATGTCAGGCTTGGGACCAGACCAAGATGTCTGGGTTAGATGTCAGGCTTGGGACACGACCAGTATGTCTGTTTTCCTTCCTTCCTTTCCCTTGGAACAGTGCCCAGAGGGTTATAAAAGGGTGAATCTAGGCTTGGCTCCAGCACCAATATTGTTCTCTTCCCCCAGCGAGAACCAAAGGTATACAAATTGGCCACTAGAGGACGCTAGGAGGCTACCTTCCATGGCAGGGAGGTGACCATCAGGACACAAGGATCTACTGACCCTGCCTCCTTGCCAGTCTCCTGTCTATAACCATAAAGCTGGGGCTATGGCCAAGCCCCGTCCCCCCCATTCTTTGGGCAGGGGAAGACAATGCAGAATGCAGAGGGAGACTGTACCAGAACCCCTGCCATGGGCCTCAGAGTGCAACTCCTTTCTCCCAGAGAATGTGCCTGCTGGCATTCGGCCCTAGAGGATGGTAGGCCCTGGACTTTCTAGTCCTTGGGCTTCTATGTTTCATGCCCACCCTTACTCTGATTTCCTGGTCTCTTCCTCAGAGTGAGGTACGCTTCCAGAAATCTTAACCAATTCCTCGTACATCGCCGACTGCTATGAAGATCCTGGCTCAAGGGACTGGCCGTTTGCTGGACCTGGGCCAGTGGTCACCAGGCACATTTCACCTTCCACCTCTGTATGCTGCCTCTGTGAGAGTTCATATGTAGTGCACGTGTGCTTACATCATGCGTGCTTCTCTGCGTGTGTGTGTGTGTTCAAATTCTTCAGCAAACAGGAAAACTTGGCTCTTCCCAGAATCCCAGGCTGGAAATCTGGAGTTAAGAGTTTGGGCACCAGGTGTGTTCCTAAGAGTCTATAAGTGGAGGTGGAGCCAAAACTGAGTCCAGGAAGGGCCTGGGAGATGACAGCAGCAGATGTCACTCTTCTTATGCTGATTTGGCGGCCAGCCCAGATTGCACAGACACCCAACAGCCAGTGTCCATTGCTGCGCTTGAACAGCAGCAAGTTTTGCCAGAGTCTGCCTTCTCAGTGCCTGGACCATCTGTCCTCGGTGGAAAGCCAAACCCATTGGTGTTGCGAGTTGCAGGCCCTCTTGGCCTCTTGGGACTGCCATGGACCCCAGAGCTGGACTCTGCCGTGCCCGTCCTTCTCTGGGTGATGACTACAGAGCTGGGCTCCACTGTGGCTGCCCGTCTGTGGGTGCTGCTGTGGGTCCCAGAGCTGGCCTCTGCTGTGGCTCTCCATCTCTGGGTGATGACTGTGACCCAGGCTTGCTGTACTTTTGGTCACAAGCTATTGGGATGGATTTTATTTTATTTTTATATTTAAAATATAGAAATCTATGTAATTTTAAGGAGTCTCAAAATCCTCGGGACCTTGGGAAGTTCGGCATGAATCAGGGGTCTCGTGGGCGTTGTACTGCTGAAACATCCTGTGATATGTTACTGACTTCATGAAATCCTCAGGACTAACAAGTATGGCGACTAGGGCCCTTTGAGATACTCAGGGAGGAAAATCGTCATTTTTGCCAAAAGATAAATGCTGCTCTAGCCTCCAAGAACTACAGCTAGTCCGAAGAACTGAAGGCATGTGTGCTGCCCTGCTTAACCTCCCAGGGCCCCTGGCAACCCTGGCAAAGTCTAGGCACTCTGCATTGTTTACACCCAAAGGACTGAGCCGAGACTATGCAGTTTGTTTCTGGCTTCCTTCATCTTTCAGTTTTGTACTGACTCACATGGCCATGAGGAGAAAGCAAGAACTGTTCCCAGAAGCTCTGAAGAGCCCCTCTAGGAGGCCTAAGTTGTCCTGGTCTTCCTCGAGGCCTTTTCTCTTGGTCGCCTGCTTCTCTTCAGCTCCACTCCCCTCACCTTCCTTGGCCTTACCAGACCCCTTGTGAGACTCAGTCTCAGAGGCAAGTTCAAGGAGATCAGAGCAGCTCGGGACAGCACACACAAGCTAAAGGTAGCCAGAGTGGTTGGGCAGCATCAGAGCTGGAACATTCGGGAATGTCTTCCAGGCTGGGAAGGGGGACAGTCTTCACATCTGCAGAAGTTCCCAGAGATGAGCTTCAGTAATAAAAGTGTGTGACATGAAGAAGCTGTTGCATGTTTCATTGATGATGGAGATAATCAAGATGGCCTGCGTTCTGCCCCAGTGCCCAGGCATCGCAGATATGCTTCTTGCTGAGTTTCTCACCTTTGGCTTCTGTCCACCCAGTCCCACATCTGTTCGTTGATTCCTTCCCCAGTGATATCAGAGCTCAGTGATACCAGGTACTCACACCAAGCCCAGGAGATCCCAGAGCAGCCCAGCACTCTCTACCCTGTGTGATGCAAGTGATGAGGAAGTGTGGATACCACGCTTGGAACGTGGACATATGAGCCAGCCATGTCTCCAGAGGTGGGCAAAGGCCTGGCTAGGAGAGGAGGTTTGAAGCGAGTTTGAAAGAGAAGAACATTCCTAAAGTAGACATGTCACAGAACCAGCCCTCTAGTGTCAATCTTCCCCCTCTTCCTCTCCCTCCACCTTTATTAGCTCAGTAAGAAATGTGTTCATAAGCCCCAGTCATTACCCACTTCTTTACAAAAGGTCTGGGTGGGTGACCTTTGGCCTCGTCTGTCATATTTACCCCTCCATGCTGCTCCCTCACTTTTTTTTTAGCATTTACTGCATTAACCTTAACAATTACGACTCCACTAGTGATTGTCTTGCACCACTACCACACATGCGCGTGTCTGTGGTCACAGACTGCTTTTTCCCAGTCTATGTGTGCCCAGACTGTGATAGTTCTATTTACTTTGTATCTCTTATTTGTGCCCAGATGATCCCTCCTCTGGCTCTTTTCTTGCTTTGTCTGCCCAAGAAGGCAAAGGAAGGTGGTGGGGGTGGTGGCCACTGTATTCCTCATCTTAGTATCAGGACTCTAATAGTGCCTCTATTTTCCACGGCTTAACTGAATCAAAGTCTAGGACTCATCCATTAACAGTCCCTTGAGGGTGTTCCAGTAGCTGGAGGCTTTCTTCCACGTGGGGTTTCCAGGACCTGTGACTTTCCATCGTGTGACTGTCACAGCCATATTGTCTGCTGGTGGCCAGAAGGAAAACATGTGGAGGACACACCCATTTCTTAAATGGCTGGCTCAGATGTGATAGCACTTGGTGTCCCTGAGAGGCTGTAGGGCCAGGAATTAGAGACAACAGCCAGGTATCTCTGTCCACCAGAAGAAGCTGGCTATGACTCTAGAAGCCAAACCTGGGGCAGAATAGCAGGACCTTGGCCACTTTGTTCACCTTTCTTCACTTAACCAGCTCTTTCCAAGATAGGTCAGTCAGACTTTTCAAATTATAAGCTAATTGGCAGGTAGGAAAGGGTAAGGTAACAGAATATTTAAAAAATCAGATTATGCAAAGGATATGGAAAATACATTTCTTTAACCCGGGACATCTATAAAGGCTAAAAATCTTACAGAAAGGGGGTGATGAAAATTCCCAAACTAGTCCAGAATCTCCAGGGAGGTACGCAGTGGCAGGAAGGGGCAATTATGGAATACTGTCCCAGGTTCTCAGACCCCAAACACCTCCACATAGCAATCAAACCCTTTGGCATCTCTGTTAGCTGTTGAGTTTCCACGGAATTTCTCTGGGATGCAAATGAGAACCTTGTGAGCTATTGGGAGCAGGGCAGGTGACAGCTCTGTGGAGAAGAGCCACTTCCAGCTTGGCTGCAGATCTGGTTGCCTCTGGGGTTTGATTAGATTCCCGGGGGGCATTGTTTCTCATAATTGCTCGCCCTTGTTCTGATGCAATTGGGAGAACACGAGGAGATGCACATGGAGAGCTCTTGGCAATGGCAATGAGAAGGAGAGGGACAATAATTCAGCAGATGCCACGCTGATCACCTGCCTCCATTATTCCTGTACACCTGCCATTCCACAGAGCACACACGGAAGCTATCTCCTTCTCCGTAAACAAGGAGACAAAGGCTTTAAAAGGCACATGCCATTCATTCCCTACATGCTTTGCACTGGTCCTCACTTCCTGTCATTTGAGAAAGCTGCAGCTCAGCACAGAAGTAAACAACATCGCGATCTTACAGCACATCTGTCCAGACAACTGGGAGGGTCATATACTAGATGTCCAGTCCTGGGCCACCCAGAAAGAAAAATGCTAAAGAAGACCCCTGAAAAAGGAGAAGGCCAAACCTGATCTTTGGGCCTCCCCAGCGTGGCTCCTTCTAGCAGGACAAGGGATGTGGCTGTCACCAATGGCTTCTCTACCCAAGTCTTAGAAGAGGTGGGCATGCCTCTGCCTTGAGGAGCTCCTTCTAATTACCCTGTTGTAGTAGAGTGGGGTTGGACCCAGAGGATGTGAAGGTGCAAATTCCGTCTCTGCCACTCACTTAGCTGTGTGATCCTGGGCAAGCCAATCCCTCTGTTTCCTCGTATGTACTGTGTGCGTGTGTCTCCTGTGTGCTGTAGAATTAAATGGAGTGGTAGACATAAACAAGAGACACAAAGAGATTACCCAGTTCCTCCGTCACTGCATCACTTGAGAGGGCGTGTGAGCAAATCTTCAATTCTAGTAAACTTATCATTTCTCTGAGTAAATTTTCCCCTAGTTCTTTAGTACCCAGGGGACTGATCTTTCAGGAGGGGACACTATTACCTAGGGCAGGTGGGTATCCAGCTGGCCGTTTCTCTAAAACCACAAAACCCCGATTTGAGTTCATCTTCTCCCTTTGTTGTTGACGGGCTAGTTGCCTGCCCATGAAAGAATTCTCCTCTAGAACTTCAAATCGTGTCCAGTGGCCTCTAACTCTTCAGCTAATGGAGTTGGCAAGTTCAGAAGTTGAGGGTCACATGTCCTCAAGCCTCATCCTCGTCCATCAGTCATCTGCCTACTGCCCCATCACAGGGTTGAAAGCCTGTGTTGTCATATCCGGTAGAAATTTGCAAGTTCTCATCTTACAGAGATCTCTGTGTCAAGCATTCCCTCTTGACAAAATCAACTCAACTAAAATGTCAGCAACTCTGTCCCTTCCTCCTCTGGACCTCTGGTGAACTCTTCGCTGTGGTCCACAAACTCTGTGAAGACGCTGCCGGGAGAGTACCTCGGGCTCTCTTCTCCTCTGTGGTACACGATTACGTTGGTTGTTTCTCTTCTCATGGTGGCAAAACACCCCACTGAGGCAGCGTGAGAGAGGAAGACTTTGTTCTGGTTCATGATTTGGGGGAGTTTCTGTCGCTGTTGATGGGGAAGGCATAGTGGACCAAGATGGCAGAGTGGTTTGTTACATCTTGGCAGTAGACTGGAGGCGAAGAGCACTCTGTCAGAACTCTGTGTTGTCTGCTCCTCAAACTCTGCCTCAGGCAACATTCATCCAAAGCCAGATTCATTTCCTCCAGCTAGGCTTCAACTCCGTGTTAGTCACTGTTCTGTTGCTGTGAAGAGACATCGTGACCACGGCAACTCTTATAAAGGAAAACATTTCATTGGGGCTGACTTACAGTTCAGAGGTTTAGTCCATTATCGTCATGGCAGTAAATATAGTGACGTGGAGGCAGACATGGTGCTAGAGAAGTAGCTAAGAGTTCTGCATCTGGATCTGCAGGCAACAGGAAGAGGAAGCTACTGGGCCTACTTAGGGTTTTTAAAACTTCAAAGCCTACCCAGTGATGTGCTTCCTCCAACGAACCTATGGATATCATTCTCATTCAAACCACCACAACCTCCTAAAGGTTCCACAATTGCATGCATGTGTGTGCGCGCGCGCACACACACACACACCGTCCAAAAACATCACTATCAGCTAGCAACAACATGGGACCAAATGTGAGGGGCATTTCTTATGAAACCATAGCAGGGAGCTATACTAATGCTCACTGTTCCAGGATCCACATCATCCCCTTCCTGGGCTTCCCAATAATTTCTGTAGAGCCAGCAGGAATTTGCTTCATATCACTAAGGTGCAAGCACAAATGCAAAAACAAACAAACAAACAAAACCCTTCAACAGTCAGACGGAACACTACCCACCTTCATGTTCTTCCCTCAGAGTACAGGGCAGACAGCTTTCCAGGTTGGGTGTTTTCACAGGCACCACCTAGAAGGATGCCCAGGTGGAGGAAGCCTCTGAACTTGCCGAGCGTATGGTCTCTGAAATTGCACACTGTGGTCAGGTTCAGGCTGCTCTCCTCCGCTTAACTCCCAGAGCCACTTCCCCAGAAGACACACCAACTTACTTCTTTTAAGAACTTTGCCCAAAGATGCTTAAATAAAAATCAAGATGAGCATAGGTTTCAATAATTACGCATCGGTTTTATACAAATCTAAATTTTCATTGCTCTGAAACAAATGACGACTGTAGGTGGGATTCTTGAACCATCTTGGTTTTGTTTCCTATGTGTGAGTTTGTGTCTGTGTGTGCATATGAGCATGCCTTCCACTGCTGCCGTCAACTTCCCACCACTGGGGAGTGCATCTCAGACTGTGAGCCAACATAGACCTTTGTTTCCTTAGGTTGTTCTTGTTGGGTGTTTTGTCACAGCAATTAGAAAGTAACCAGTACAGATCTTCAGAGTTCTACACACACACACACACACACCACAGACCACACACACAC
>JABTXL010000888.1:5293506-5304207 GCA_025134845.1 Neodon shergylaensis | reverse complement strand
CCTCTCTCCCGTGTCAACATCCACTTGTCCCTCTCTCCCGTGTCAGCCATCCACTCTTGTCCCTCTCACCCATGTAAGTCATCCACTGTTGTAGGACGAAGTGGCCCCTGTTGTTATATTTCAAACAATAGCTACTTTATTTGCTCACCATCCGTAGCTAAGGAATAGGGATAAGGCATTTGAATGGTTCCCAGTCAAGGTTATGGAAGGGACCTGGCTGAGAGCCTGGCTGGCTGGAAACATTCTACATGAATGACATCAGGACTCTCCCTGCAGGGAATCCGTGTCTGACATCTTGCAAGGCAGGCGGCTGCCTTACACCAGACAAGTCCACATTCCACACATGGAAGGGAGAAGTCACACGGTTGTTCAAAACCCAGTCTAGAAAGTCAGAAAGAGTTCTGCCTCTTTTTTTTTTTTTTTTTTTTTTTTTTGCTCAAATTGAGTTACAGGCATGGGCATGGCGGTGAATGTTGATAGCTCCAGCACTAGGGAGACAGAGATTCCTAGGGCTTGCTGGCCAACCAGCCTGGTCTAACCAGTGAGTTCCTAGCCAGTGACTAGCCAGTGACCAGTGGGGAAACTTTATGTAAAAAGAAGAAGGAAAAGGGGGATGACGGGGTCAAGGAGAAGGAGGGAGAAGAGGAGGAGAAGGAAAAGAGTGATCAATTCCTAAGGAGTAGTACCTGAGGTTGTCCTCCGGCCTCTGCATGCACATGCATCCATACACACTCTCACAGTCAGGTACCCCACACAATAATAATAAATCACAATCCTAGGCTGAGGAATAGGCAGACCCCCCCTCTTTTGAAGAGGGAATAGTGACAGCGTGTCATTACAGATGAGTCGGAGAGACAAGAAATGCTACTAAGGCCAGCTCTGGGCATCTAGATTGTCATCATTGTAAAAACACTTTCCCGGTGATCCTGATGTATCTGAAGTCCAGCAGCCATGTCCTGAGGACCTGCCTGTCATCTTCCCATTTCTTCTCACAGCCTCGGACAGCATCACAGTACTGGCACTAATGGACCAATGATGGATGTGTCATGTGTTTTCCCGTGCTACCAGTCTTTGTATTCGGAAAGTGATCGTCATACACCAATGGTCTTGATGAAGGGGGAGAGGAGGAGGGAGGCTAAAACACACCAGCTGTCCTTCCCCTTCCTGTCCTCAATTTGCTCCTCATCCAGGAGCAGACAACTTAGTCAACTAAGTGTCTGGACTGAATCGCTGCAGCCCTCCCTTGGTTCTAAGTTAGTTCCAAACTAGGCTTAGGGACATACTGTGAATCTCTTTGACAATGTACTCAGTGGGGAAATGTTTCAGGGGGCTATGTAACTGTTTAATGGGGAGAATACAGGGAGGAATCTGTTTTACACCCATCACGTCTCACCTACCACGTCTAAGATCCTTAAAAGGCCCCAAAGAGAAAATTATTGGGGAAAGGTGATACTTTAAATGGTGGTCCTAAAACAGGCCCTGTTCTGAGAAGTGATTACAGTATCATCAAAGAGATACTGATTACAGACAGCTGGGAGGTGGAGCCCACTCTCGACCCAAGTCCTTTCTACACAAACAAAAGAGGCAGGACCACTATGGCCATAGTGTCTGCTGAACCCTTCCCCCACCTGCCCATGTCCCTCTAGGATGTCCAACATCACTCAGAAAAACAGGCTTGCCCTCTAGGTCCTGATGTCCCACTGGGGGAGGGAAGCTCTACTCTGCCACCGTGGCAGTCACTCTCCAGATTCCCCATAAGTTCTTTAGAAACCACAGTCACCAACCGATTATTTCCCTTGCAGCTCAGACTTTTGGGGGTGGGGATGAAGTTGGGAGCAGAAGATGCCAGAGAAAACAGGCAGATTCAAATAGCCTTCCGTGCCCAGCAAACATGACCGGGCTGCCATGGTACAGACTCCTTGCACAGCTATTGGGCAGACCTAAAGGAGAGCCCTGTTGAGTCGCTAGCTTTCCTCCTAGTTCACGGACTCAGCTCAGGCTTCCATTCTGAGGCTTCATCCTGTGGGCCAGGAGCAAGTAGATGTTGATAAACAGGTGTGTCTCCCCATGAATGCTGGCTCCCGGCACTCTGGGTGAGGCGGGGAGTTCGGGCTCCTGCCTGTGTTCACAAGCTATTTCTCTGTGCATTGAAAGGCAGGAATATGAAGCTATTCTGGTCTCCTCTATGAGGCCATTATGTCTTGGGTTTCCAACGTCATTATCTCCAAAGAGCAACATTGTTTCTTGATGCTTCTGTTTGCATGCACAGGAAGACAAATGGCTGAGGATTTGCAGTGTGGAAAGGGGTTGGAGCAGTGGCCATAGACACTCATTTGGATAAACCAGGGCTGCTCTCTGGGAGATGTGTGCTTCCAATTAGAGAACTTAGCGATCGGCACCTAGGGGTTCACACTTACAAGCAAGTTAAGTTAATCAGGCAGCAATGGGCCCTCCAGACTAATGGGATGGGGGTGTTTTTTTTTCCACTCAGAGAAAATAATTTCATCCATATTTGGCTTGCCTGGTGTAGTGCTATTTTCTTGCTTCTTTAGCTCTCTTGAGTGAAGGGCAAGGCTTTATTAACATAGTTGATGTGTGGCATAGATGTGGTCTAGGCTGAGGGCACCAAAGTTCAGGGCACCAGCTCCAGAGACCTTTAATGGCCTCTGGTAAGGACCTTTGGTTGAGCTTGGCAGCCGCTGGCTGAAGAGACAGCAAGGAGGAAAGTGTCCAAGATGAAGATAAAAAGTTTGTTTAGGGAGGAGATCACACAAGGGGCTCAAGAGTCAATAGTTACAATTATTTACATTGAAAAGGCTGTCAATGGATCGCCCTGCTAGACACACTGCACACTGTGAGGGGACTAAGATGCAAATCTGACTGAAGAAGCCCCATTTCCAATAGGGCAGTCAACCTACTCCTTTGTACACACAGCTCAGACTGTGCTATATGTACAGTTACAGTAGAAGCACATTGCTGCTCATGACGGCAGTGACAAGAGCCTTAATTCCAACAGGTCAGCATTTGCTTTAGCTTTGAGAGGTAGGGAGGAGTCTTGGATGAGGATGTTTTAAAGGAGAAAGCTGCATGAGCCAAGGTTAGAGGGCAGGAAAGCAGACAGAGAATATAGACGTTGTGAACTCTAGGGTTGGCGCCCAGCACTTCCTTCATGGGATGATGAGAGTGACGGAGGGGTTCAGAAGATGACATAAGAGCAGTAGGTGGTCACTGGGCTATAAACACTAATGTGATGCTCAGAGTTTGGATCACAGATTTACAGAAATTGAGAGAATTAGGTCCACTGCGATGGCTGGCCTTCATTGTCACCTTGCTTTAGAGTTACTGTGGAAATAGACCCCTGGGAGTGTGTATGAGGGCATTTCCAGAAACCCTTAACAAACTGGGGTCACTCACCCTGAACGTAGGCAGAGCCATCCCATGGGCTGGGGTCTGGATGGAATGAAAAGAAGAATGTGACCTAAGCGCCAGTTCTCTCTACTTCCTGGCTGCAGGTGTGATCACCCTGCCACCTAATACTCCTGCTGCCGTACCGTCCCTGCCATGAGGGGACTGCACGCTCAATCTGTGAGCCGAAACTACCCGCATTTCCTTAAGTCACTTGTCAGGCCTTCTGCCACAACGATGATGGAAAAAGTAACTCTCACCTCTACCAAGCAGGAGTCAATGGAGGTAGAGGTGGGAAGAGTGAAGGACAGCCAGCAGCAGGAGGCTGTTGCTATGGAGACCTGACCTATCAGGAAGCAATGGCTACAAGAGAGTGCACAGTCAAGAGAGGAACTGGGGGAGAGGGGAGGATGTTATATGACTTTTTCTGGATGGTGAAGTGAGCTGAGGACAGGGCTGCTTAAATGAAGCATTTGGAGAGACGCTGCCATGGCTTCTGACTTTGATATGGACCGTCCTGCGAAGACTCATGCTCTAAATAAAGGCTTGATCTTCAGCCCATGGCACTATTGGGAGGTGGGAGAATCTTTAAGAGATGCAGCCTAGTGAGACTTCACTGAGCCTTCTTGAAGGAGCTAGTGAGAACCCACTTAGCCCCTTACCCCCCATCTTTCCCATTCCTCCCCTTCCTCTTCATTCTCTTCTTTATTTCCTTTACCTCAGATAGCAGGAGCTGAGATTCTCTCCTTTACCATGCCCTGTGACTCCAAACACAGGCTCAGATCAATGGAGATGCTTTAACATAAACTGAACCCTCCAAAGCCGTGAGCCAAACAGCCCCTTTCACTTTCTAAACTGGCTTGACTTAGGTATGTGTTACATAGGGGAATGCTGACTAACACACACAGGATGACGGATTCAGTATGTGATGTTCCTGGATTCTTTGTCCACAGAAGAGGACTAAGTGTAAGCCAGTGCCAAAAACTTTGCTGTTGATCAGATTGCTTGGAAATTTCATAAAGAGACAAAGGGCCTGACACAGTTTCATGAGGGAGAAGTCCAGAGGAATGCGGGAAAGGTTAGGGAGGAGGATGAAGGAGTGGTTTGGAATGACCAGAGAATTGGGAGCTGCCCTCTTCTGGGGCGACAGCGTGCATAAGGAAGGGGGTGAATGGGTACACAGCAGCAGTTAGTGAGAACATCTCCCTTTTTGTAGTCTGCTCCCCAGGAAGAAACCGCACCCAGTGATTTCTGGGTCTTTCTTGGAGCACTACAGGTTAGGAGGGCCAGGGTAACTAAGACTTCTGGTCATGCCCTACCCCTTTAATCGCCCATGTGAGCCTCCTAGTCCCTGGACAAGGCAGCCTTCCCACTGCCTCTGGAAGGGCTACTTCTGTCATAGCACAAGGACCTAGGTGACTGCTTTGAGGATGGGGGTCAGCTATGCGGCTTAGTATAAGCTTTGTAGCATGGTGTAGTCTGTGACCCACTCAACAGTGCATTGTCTTGAAAAACCAGGTTCTAGGTCTTTCCATGGCTCCAAACCTGGGACACTCTCAAGTGCTTGCTTCCCCCATGCTCCGTGTATGTGTGTCTTCATGTCTCTGTGTGTGTCTATGTGTGTGTGTGTGTGTGTGTGTGTGTGTGTGTGTGTGTGTGCGTGTACCTACTCCTGCACCTGTGATATTTAGAAACCCTTCTGTTCTTTCTTACCTGACTCCCACCCTGGCATGCAGTCCTGCCTCGGCTACCCCTTTTCCTCAGGTTTCTAGAGAAGTAATCGCTTAGCAGGGTTCCACGCTTGTTTACTCTGTACTCTTTCCACAGTCTTCTAAATCCTGATTGCAGAAACTTCAGGAACTCTTTGAGCCAGCCTCTCCCTATTTCTTGTTCACAGAGATTTTCTTAGGCCCTCAGAGGCTTCCCATTCCCTGAAAACAAAAGCTGGGATCCCTGGCCTGGTATCTATGCCCTTCTCTAGCCTGTCTCCTCCGTTCACTGCCATGCCAGGAGAAACTCAAACCCTAGGCACTCAGCCTCAGGGGCTTTGCACACACATCGCTTCTATTTCAGAGCTGGAATCATTTCCCAACCCTTCTTGACACCTCAGTTCTTGCTTCTTTCACCTCATTTCCCTAACACTCTCCAAACCTCCGGCTTGCTTTGCAAACGTTACATTCTCAGGGCTCTGAATCATTCTATAAACATCTATTTCACCCATTATCTATCCCGGACAACGGCTTTCCTTTCTCAGTTCTACCTGCAGAGCTTGACCCAGGGTTCACGGAGGAGTCGTCCCTCACAGGGCTGTGTTGAAAGCCCTGTTGTGGAGCAACTGGTGACCTCTTTTAACCCCTGGGTACATCTACCGCAGGAACCAGATGTGTTTCTTTACCCCCTAGAAGGGAGAAGTGACTCTCCCAGACCAGGGTTACTGTTGCTCTGTGGCACTAGCACCCCAAACTCCACCTGGATAAATAAAAAGAAGTGTTATTTGAGAGGCAAGCCCTGGCCAGTCCTCACAGCCTTGACTCACATTGTCCTCCTGAGCCAGGACTGTCAGCAGCTGCAGGTGCAAGCCTGGGAAGTAATGTGGCCACATCCTCTGGAGGGAAACAGACTGAACCAACAGGTGGTTGGGCTTTGGAGTTCTGACCCATTGGTCTGCTCTTTCCCAAGGAGGCATGCTAAGCCTGGGCCTGGCGTCCACTTACAAGGAGCGGCTCCAAAAGACAACTTGAAGTGGGCAAATGTCAGGACTCAAGGGCACTGGGAGGGAGGGGTCTATTTGCTTCAGGACTCAGGATTAGTTAGGGATGTGGTGTCATCTCCCCCATGCTGGGCAAGTGGAAAGGGACAGGAGATTACAGTCCTCAGCCGACAGAGGAAATGTTGGGGACAGAGGGCCAGGCAGCTGTCTCTAGCCACGTGGATCAGCAAGACTTGAGCCAGATTTTGATAAAAAAGCGTTTTCACTGTCACAGCAACCCTAGTGACATTGAAACTGGGCCAGGGTGGAGTCCTTTCAGTCCAACATCCTGCACTCAAGGGGTCAAACTATCCTCCACAGACTCCACTTAGGCAGCCATTGCTGGCTTCTCTGCCAGCTCCAAGGCCTCTTTGATTTGTGTCTATCTCCTGCCTTGCACTTTTGAGAGCTGACCATTTATTAAGATAATTCAGTCAAGTTGAAAGACCACAAAATTACCAAGTTCCCGTCTTTTTTAATTTTTTTTTCCTTTTTGTTTTTTGAGTCTGTGTAGCCCTGGCTGTCCTGGAACTCACTCTGTAGACCAGGCTGGCCTCAAACTCACAGATCTGCCTGCCTCCGCTAGGATTAAAGTTGATTAACACTGGGCCCAGAGATTCCCCTCTTTTCTTGTCACAAATGAGAAATGGCTTGGGATTGGGGCTCTTGCTAGCAGTATTCATTACTTCAGGGTTTGGAATTGTGGGGGGTCCTTGCGATCAGACCTAGAACCGGAGGATGAGAGCTGCTCTCCTCAGCCCTTAGCACACACTTGACTGGCTAGGGCAGCCGTCCTCACCGCAGGATGTCCTGGCTACCAGCCTGGTGGGGTAGCTGCCCTCTTAGAGTCAGTGAGTCAAACACTTGCTGGGGGTTATTCTCACCTCCCCTCTCCCAGGTGAGAGAATGGAAGACGCCCTGTGTGAGCATGTCAGCTGGCGCTACAGGTAGGATTGCAGAGCGAGGGTGTACATCGTCAAATTCATTCGGTATCTCGAATTTTGGCTCTTAGCGACTAGACTGGAGAGATCTACTCTTGCAACCTTCTGACAGGGTCAGGGTTTGAGGGGGCGTGTCTTGAAAACGGGTTCTTGCGCAGCAAAACCCTGGTTCAGGTGAGGGCCTTGTCCTCCGCCCACAGCTCTATTTGAAAATGACAACTACACCCACCTCTGGCTCGGTTCATGCTAACTGCTAACACACCCAAAGAATGCAGGTTGCGGGGAGCAGATGTACCGTGGTTTCCTCCTATTTTTCTGCTTTCCTCCCCTGAGTTTACTATTTCCAAAAGATACGAGCCTGTCGCGGTGTTAGTCTGGTCAGCTTCCTATCCTCGCCAGAGGAGAAAAATCAAAAAGCAACAGCTGCTGGCAAATTGGCTCGGGCGCTGGCCGCTTTCTCCGTGTGCGCGCGTCTCCTGTTGCTTCTTCCAGCCTTACTTCCCTTTGCCAAGAGCCAAGAGCTCGAGAAGAGGAAGGCGCGGGTCACAGAACAAGAGACTGGGAGGGTCCGAGAAGCCAGAGGACGCGAGCGACCCGGGAGCCCAGCCCGTCAACCCGCTCCGGGAGGCGGGAAAGCTACAAGCCGCACCCACCGCCCTGCCCCCAGCGCGCCACTCCCGGCTACTGGGACTCGGCACATCCTCCCGGGATCTGCTCGGAGGGGACCCAACGCCTAGGTGAGCAGCTGGGGAGGTGGGCAAAGTTGGCGCCTTAATCCGAGGGGAGAAGGCTAGGGTGGGGACCCATTCCTCTAGCGCCAGATTTCTCCGAGTCTTGTTTGTTTCAGTGGGTGTGTGCCCACGTCCCCGCTTGGGCGGCGGGAAACGGCTTTGAGAATGTAAACAAGGAGGTAAACCAAGGGTCCTGGGATGGAGACGCAGGCACCGGCGGTGGGCGATGCTAGTGACTGGGAAATGCTTTCGAGGCAGCTCTGAGCTTGGGTCAGGAGTTCCAGGAAAAGGGGAGAGGACCCTTTAACGGGAAGCTTCCCTTTTGTTACTTGGAAGCTGGGGACCCTACTGGGAGTGGAGATGCCAGGAACTGGGAATGTGGCTAGATGTGAACGTGGACACACGAGCCACACAAAATGGAACTTGCTGGCTTCGTGCTTGTGGGTGTGGGCGTGGGCTGGGGAGTGGAAAGGGGGGCCTGAAGAAGGCGTTGGGGTTCTAGGGCGAAGGGATTCATCAGACTGCATTGCCTTCTCTTGGTCTGCCAAGCCTGGTTTTCTTTCCAGGGCCACTGGTACCCTATCCCCACCATTCCCTAGCAGGGCTGGCCCTGGTGGAGCCTCCCGCTTTCTTGTAGAGTTGGCTGAGAGCCTGGTTCCCTGGGCGCCTGCTGCCGAACAATCAGGCTGGAAATATGGGTCCACTCAAGCTACCACCAACCTCCAGAACCAGAGGTTGAGCGACTGAAGGCTTGGTCCCACCGATGTGCTTTTATTCTCTTTGTCTAACCTGGCTTCACTCGCTGCTGGAACCGGGATTTCCAGCTTTGCAGAGGAACCCGTGGACATCCCAACCCTCTAAGAAAGGACTCCTGGCTCTGGGGTTCTGGCTGACCTCATATTGTAGATGTACGAATGTGTGTATCTGTTTTCCAACTTGGCCTCTTGCACGTGACCTGTCTCGTGGTTGCCATGGAAACCCCTCCACTTCAACCTCCCTCCTTTTTCTGCCCATTCCTCACCTCCGATTGCCTCCCCTCCCCCCAATATGGTTGCCTAGATACTGGTTACCCTCGGCTTTTAAGAGAGGACACCCTATGCCTGGCTCCCACTCCAAACTGCCTGGCCCTTTACCCACCCCATCATCACGAGCACCACAAACACAAATGCACACATGCCACACACAATACCACAATACCATCACAGCCTCACATGCCTGTCACCCCACACAGTCCATTAACATAATCCACACACATTACAACACATATGTTTATATCACATATACATGAGTGAAATTAAAAAATGAAACCAGCACATAAACAACAAAGACACCAAATGCATACCAACCACATAAATACCGAATACATCACACACCCTACACACCACATCCACATCAATTACACCAAACACACACCATACAACATCCACACCAAATACACTATTTACACCCCCACATGCACACTCACATTGCATACCACTTACACTCAACTTTCACTGTGTGTGCACACACAAACTCCACCTGTAACACAAACCTTCGCTTTATAAATTCTCTCTCTCTCTCTCTCTCTCTCTCTCTCTCTCTCTCTCTCACACACACACACACACACACACACACACACACACCAGACTGGGTGAGGCTAAGCAGAGAGAGGTCAGTTTCTTCACTGTTCAACCTTGTCCTGGATTCCTGGAGTCTGAAGAGGGAGAAGTCCAAAAGGGATCCTCTGACGTCTCCCAGGGACCTTCAGGAGAAGGTGAAAGAAAAACTTCCAGGCCTCCTTAGTAGAGGGGCACCTCTGCTAGGTGCCAGACTTCATAGGCTAGGCTTGGCTCAAACCAGAATTTATATCTCTGCAGGCTATGTTCTTCCCACCCTGAGCCCAACAGTCCCTTCTGACTAGAGGGGGCTCTGTGGAGGGGAGGGAAGCCAGTTATGGAGAACACAAGCAGACAGAAAGAAGAAGTAAGGAGCAGAGATGTCACACACACACACACACAGAGAGAGACAGAGAGAGAGAGAGAGAGAGAGAGAGAGAGAGAGAGAGAGAGAGAGAGGAGCCAAAGAGATGGAAGTCAGGGTACCTGCACTGTGTGGAGTTCAGGTCTCTCTCCCTTCAATCCCATTTTCCCGCTTCCTGATTGCTCCTCCAATCACTGTTGTGCATCTGGGAGAGTAAGCTGCATTGTCACAGGCTGTAAATTGTCAGGACACTTCCAAGACTTGTTCTCAGATGGTGGGAGCTTGAGGGAAGCGTTTCCCTCCAGGTTCCAGCTGATATTTGGATTGGTGGAGAGCCCGTTTTGTTCAGTCATTGAATGGCTTTGAGCACCTACTATCTATCTATTAACTTCACCTACTATTTATCTATTAACTTCACCTACTATCTATCTATTAACTTCACCTACTATTTATCTATTAACTTCACCTACTATCTATCTATTAACTTTACCTACTATCTAACTGTTAACTTCACCAACTATCTATTAATTTCACCTATTATCTATTAACTTCACCTACTAACTATCTATTAACTTCTCCTACTATCTAACTGTTAACTTCACCTACTGTCTATCTATTAACCTCTGGGGACATGACAGTGAGGAAAGAGATACAGTCCCTGACTCCAGTATCTCAGGAGCATGACACAGGTAGGGAAACTGAGGCGAAGTCTCACAGCCAGTAGTGGTTGGGACCACTCAGGCAAGATTTTGGATCTCACACTGTCAGGCCTGTACCTCTTACCTTCTTCCCTCAGTGCCTGTCAGTCCTTTGGAGATGGAACTGTCCCTTCTAAAGTGAGGGTTGCCTCATAGGTGTGGATAATAGAAGCACCTACCACATCATATTTTCTTAAGAGTGTCGTTGGAGGCTGTGG
>JABTXL010000888.1:5257864-5287864 GCA_025134845.1 Neodon shergylaensis | reverse complement strand
TCCATGCCCTAAAATTCTCACCAGACGAGACACAAGTGATCAGTCGCTCCATGCCCCTTATGGAAGGAAGGCTGTCAGCTGCTGGGCTGCTGGTTCTGTTGGTATTGGCTCTGGATGAGCTCCAATGGGTAGTATCCCCTATAGCTGGTCAGGGCCACAGTCCAGCTTCAGCTCACTGGAGGATTCAGGACTAAAGGATAATAGTCTATGATCTGATACATCAGACTCCTTGAGCCCAAGGAAACAGAAGGGCCAGGAACATCTTAGGAATAGTCCCCAGGTCATAGAGAAGTCGACTTGGCCTGACTTATGCACCTCGAGACCCAGTCCTTCTAGGGGCACATTGAAATGGCCTCTTGCAGAAGGCAGCCTTTCTGAAGGGCTCTTGGAAAGGAAGAAGCTTGGCCTTGCTAGCTAGAGGAGCCTGGGGACCTCAAGGGTTGGGACACTGCTCTGCCTAACACTGCCCGGCTGCCAGGGAACGGCTGAGATGCTTTTTCCTGCACAACAGCTGCCTGTTGACTTTTCCTGTGCAGGCTCCAGCCTCGTGTGTTTTCCTTTCTCTACTCTTCAGAGCATCTGGGTAACTCGGGAGTCAGGGGCATGGCCGAGGGAGCCCAGTTAGACTGTCAGGGAGGGAGGACAGTGGTAGAGAGAGTTGGAGTTTCCTCATGTGCAGATTTCAGTGTTCCTTGCAGTCTTCTTTCCTCTCAGTTTTACCTGTTCACTCTGCTGGCTCGGTTTCTGATGGGAACACCATCTGTCCCCAGGCCCACTTCAGTCCCATCCTGTGACCCCTTTTCCGTCTTTGCCTGCCAGTGAGAGTGCTTCCTGGTCCTAGTCCGCACCCTATTCTGCCTCCTCCTCCAGCATATTCTTTGTGTCACCTGCTTCAGGGCTCTGGGAACAGCTGTTGATCATGTGGCAGAGCTTAGGGAACCAGTGTTCGCTATGCCAAGCCCTCCCGGCCTCATGTCAGGGTAGGACACTAGAACCTTCTAGTGTTTATAGGCCAGTGCAAGGAAGAAGAGAGAGATGACAAAATGACTTTTCATGCCTCTCTTCTTTTCTGTATCCCTGTTTTCCAGGAAAAGGCAGAAAAGGAGGAAGGGAGGAGAGGACAGAGCTAGGCAATACCAACTGTAATGAGTCGAACAGCTGATGCCTACGGAGCTAGTACTGTGCCAGCTGCTGAGCCCAGGTCCTTTCTCTCTCAGATAGGGTCTCATGGAATCCATGATTCGTGAGACTACTGTGTAGCTGAGACCTCAGACTCACTATAGCTGAGGATGACCCTGAACTCCCGATCTTTATGCCCCCATCTCCTGAATTCCGGGATTGCAGGTGTGTGCCACCATACCAGGCTACACACCGATCTGTCTTCATTGCACATAACTGAAATGGAGCCTGTCCTCAACCAGGCAAGGCAGGGACGGTTACTCACAGAGCTGAGCTTCAAGAACAGTAGGCTCTGCTGCCTGAGGGACAGATGGCCTGGTGCCCATCAGAACCCCTTCCCTGCCCCTTTTGGCAGCTTCCTGCTTAGCTACACACACACACACACATACACACACACACATACACACACACATGTGCACACACACGCACACACATGTACACACACACCCTATCTCTCTCTTACACACACACACACCGTCCCACACACACACCCTATCTCTCTCTCTTTCACACGCACACACACGCATATGCACGCACATACACCCCCTATCTCTCTCTTTCACACACACACAGGCACATGCACACATATGTACATGCACACATATGCGCACACACACCCTATCTCTCTCTTTCACATGCACACACACACGCACACACACGCACGCACACCCCCCCCATCTCTCTCTTACACACACATACACACACACACACACACACCATGCCTCCAGCCTTGCATCTCACCACCAGGCTTTTCAGTCTCTTCCTTCCTCAATTATGACATCTCAGGTAGCAAAGGGACACTGGAGTCTCCTGCCGAGAGACTGTGAGGGACAAACTTCAGCAGACTACAGGCTGAGGGCAAAGAAGATGAGGCTGTAGGTCAGGCTCCCTTCCAGGAGGAGAGCAGTGCTAAGAGCAGGGCTGTGGAAGGCAGACAGAAACTGTGTCCACTCAAAGGCCATGGCATTCATCTTAGAGACTTGAGATCATACCGCCACCATATCTTCATACGGTCTCAGGAGGAAAGCTTCCTAGGGCTCCCGTTGCTTACTTAAGACCTAGGGCTCCTGAGCAGCATGCACAGGAGAGCTAAGTGCTTCCCAGCAGGGACACTGACTGGTTCCCAGTGGGGACTCATGGGCCAGGGTACTTGGGACTGAATCTGGCCTGTAGAGCTTTGGAAAATAGCTAACACTTTCCCTCCTTAGTTGGCCTGTTGGTATAATGGCAATAGTCGTCATGGTGGCCACTTCCCAGGTCACAATCCTGTTCTTGAAGCAAGCCATGTAGGACTATGCTTGTGTGGCATGAGCACCCGATAAATGTTGCATATTGCGATCACAGGGCTCCGCAGCTTTCCAGACTCCTTCACACGTGTCATGTCACTTGACCTTCGTAGCAGCCTTGAGAAATGGGCAGGATGATCAGCTGACTCCCCACTCCCACCCTCGCCTAGTGAACTGCATGGACTTGTAATCTGTCTTGAAAAAAAAAATCACCCTCCCGAACAAACAGCTCAGTTCCCACTCAGGGTGAGCTGGCAGGCATTCTGCACCCTGCTGTCCCTCGCTCGTGTGAATATGGATGAAGGGGAGAAGCTGGGAGCTTGGCTGGGGAAAGCAGGACCCTTTCCTGAGGAGTTCATCTGACCCCCTCCCTAGGCAGTTAGGTCTCAGAGTTTGCAGGATTGGGGAGGAACAACAAGAGTGGCACCTGCCAAGGAGACGTGGGTCCGTCATAGAGCCACAGTGCAGGTAGTCCACTGTGGGGGATGGAAGCCCTCCTCTGTGATCTGGGGCTGTCTGGCCCTCCCCAAGGACTGCCCACTCATGTCCGAAAGACTACTCTCCCTCCACTAATGGAGAGGCAGACTGAACAAGGTAGACGTGTAGAATCCAGCTCTCACTCACTTTTCCTGCCCCAGTTTCTCTCCCTGTGAAATGGGTGTGATGCTAACAACGGCCTTCAGGAGAGTCTTTCTCAACCCGCAGAGGAGTGAGTGGGTGATGGGAACTAGTCTTTGCCATAACTCTGACTTTGTGGGGGCTGGGCCAAGCGGCTATCCCATGTCATAGCTGTAAATAGTGCAAGGTCAAGCTGCTGAGAATAACAAAGAAGCCAAGGGCTAAAACCCAGAGACCGACCAGTTGGACACACACTAGCGGAGGCTTACATTCCTAAGAATGGTCTGTTGTGCACGTGTCAAGCGAGAACTTCCAGGCACTGGCCTGCTCCTTTTAAGGCCTCCTCAGCCTTGTTCCTCTGTGGGAGAAAGCTCCGGGCTAGGTTGTATATCTCAGAGGCCCTTTCTGTACCAACTCCCTCATGTCCCAGAAGCCAGCAGGACTCCCTTAATCCCCTCCCCAACTTTGCTTCTCCAACCCAAGTTCAGTCTCCAGCCAAAGGAGCCTGTCAGTTTCCTTCCCCCCGTCCCTACTGCCCTGGCGCCTGCCAGGCTGCCTCTAGGAACTCTCCAATGCCACACAGCTTTCCTGATACAAGGCTGACTGTTCTCAGCCTCTGTTCATCAAAATAGCAGGCAGAGTCAAAGGCATGGGTCCTTGAGCCAGGTCCTACCCATGACTGGCAGCTAAGTCAGGTCTCTCTCATCGGATCCCAGTCTTCCCAAATTAAAGGCAGATACTTTTGTCTCATTCTATCCCAGTCTGGCCTGCTGCGACCCCACACCCATCTGGAACCTTCACATCTTGTCTATGTGCTATACCGGGCACAGCCTTTACTCATGACATTGTTGAAAGATGTGGAGATACCCTAAATTAAATCATGTCCCATGGTCTCTTATAACAGCTTAAGCAACCTGTAAACTTAAGCCATGGGGCTCAGGAACTCTGTGGCCCTTTGGAGGCTACCTCCTGGATATGCCCTACCTGACATCTCACTGGGATATCCAAGCAGGCTGTGATGATCTCGGGATGCATCATCTAGGGGCTGAGGCTGCAGAAAGGCAACGGGCCCCATGCAAGGGAAGGGACGAGTGTCTGCAGGTAGAGCGAGGCAATTTCACCCCATTTGGAGCTCCTACCTTGTAAAGAGAAATGGTTGTCAAATTATAGCACAATAGTCGCGGGCCTATCTCATTGCTGCGTGGAATCAGAAGTAATACAGCATGTTGCCGTATCATCAACTGGTGGCGTCTCTTCCTGAGCAGCTTTTACCCAGCAATTAAGTGAAATTATGTGACTCAGTGTGGAAAAATAATTGCTGGAGGAACTCTTCTGATTGCGTTCTCCACACGCACGTGCGGCGGGTGACCGCGCAAACAGCAGGATGGCGGGAGAGGAGATTAACATGGAAAGGCTGCTGTCAGCTGCAGCATGGCTGTGTGCCTGCCGGGCCACGAATAGAATGAATCATGGGAAGGAGAAGAAACAGAGGTGGAGTTCTTCCTCATACTGGGCTAGAAAGGAAGCCGCGGAGATCTGACAGAATGGTCTAGAGCAGTGTTGATCAGGATGCTGAGATGGGACAGAGTCCTGAACTCCAGCAGTGATAACGGCTCAGGTGCCCTGTCCCAGCCAGCCAGCCAGAGGTGCAGGGCCACAAAACAAGACCTTTCCAGTACGCATGTTGAGAGGCCTGGCATGTTCTTGAGCCTCTCTCCCAGTTTTATCCACGTCTGCCTAGCTTAGTCCTCCCTCCTCCCATCTGTTCCACGAACTCTGGGCCTGGAAGTACAATGGTTATGCATCCCCATCTTGGTCCTCCCACCTCAGCTGAGCCCCAGCGTGCGTGCGTGCGTAGTTTCCATCCTGTAAGGAGGAAGAAAGGAATGCAGAGTTTGAAAGGGCAGGAGGAGCCAGGTGCCTAACCATGGGGGGAGAAGAGGCCAGGATAGAATTCCTTGGTTGGTGGAGGAACAAAGGCATCTGTGTATGTGGTTTGGCCACTGGACACCCAGCCAGCGCCAGCTGTACCATGGCTGTGATCTTTCAATGCGGTCTGGGCGCCAAGAGGCAACCTTGGAGGAGACTCATGCTTAGGGGGACTGCTGGCATAGCCCAGGCCCCAGCAGCAGCTTGGAGGATTGAGATTCGGTCACTTCTGATTTATGACTGTGTTTCTGTCAGCGCTCTGCAGCTTGATCGCAGATGTCTGCTTTAGAATACAAAGGCAGGTCGTCACTCTGGAGCTCGGCATTCTCCGTTCTCCTTACTCCGACTCCAGCCATCTTATCGGGGTTCTCACCGCCCACCCGTCGTGCTTCAGCCAGACTGGATTATTCACTGTTTTGGAAGGTGTCTGCCACTAGAAATGGAAATACTTGGGTTGCTGTCACAGTCTCCTCCTGTGCTATGTAGACATTACCAGTGGACCCGGCCTCATTTTGATGCCTTCTAGGAAGACGCTGCCGACAGCCACTGTTGAGTGAAGTACTGTGAGATTCAGCTTAAATCGAACTTGAATTCTGTTTGCCGTCCCTTCTTTCCATTGCTCCCTCTTACTGCCTTGGTTCACCTCCCTCTCCCCCCACCCCTGCTTGTCTATCAAAATCCCATCCTGCTCTCAAGGCCTGACTGAAATGTCAACTCCTCTGTGGGCACCTCCAGGTCCCCTGTCAGACTGTCCTTAGGAATAGAACGGTCTTTGCTCTATGAAGACCCCTAAGGGCTGATTGAATTTTGTTTTACTTATGAGAGAAGGTCTCTCTATGTAGCCTGGGCTGGCCTTGAACTCATGGAACCTTCTTACCTCAGCCTGCTGAGTGCTAGGAGTATATGCATGAGCCCCATTGAGGGATTTTAATGTCAGTTCCCCCTCCTTCCAGTTTTTCAGTCTGGGCTTCTCTGAACAAGGCACAGATATATTTTGACTGTGTAATTTGAGATGGAACTTGATCTGGAAGTAGCAATAAATTTGACAGATGGGAAGGAAGGAAGGAGGGAGAAGGAGAAAGGAAGAAAGGAAGATTTCACACATAACAGGTACATACAACTTATTTCCCTCTTTTTTTGTTTGTTTGTTTTTCAATACAAGGTTTCTCTTTGTAGCCTTGGCTGTCCTGGAACTCGCTTTAGAGTAGGCTGGCCTCAAACTCGCAGAGACCTGCCTGCCTCTGCCTCCTGAGTGCTTATTTCCCTCTTTGACCAGTATATTTAAGTCAGTTTGAGTGGCTGAACGATGATTTTTCTCCTGTAAAACAGTGGCCCCAGCTTTGCTGTCACGGGGCTTGCCCCACAAGAAGGAAGAAAGGTGCCCTTAGCAGTCAGTCATTCTTCTCTACATTACCAAACACCACTTAAACTCGAAAACCAAAATAAACCTTCCGACTAAAATCCTATGAAATCAAAGTAGTACAATTATGTAAAGTGTGAACCAAATTGAGACAGAGCTGCTGAGAATGATGCCAGTAGGCACTGCTGCCTTTTGGAGACTAATAAACATGGAACCTGTAGGGTTAGGAACCACACCCATGACTTCTTCATTAGGCTGACCCGTGAGAGGGGCCAACCTGTTCCTAGGTTGGCATTGGCTACTCTCAGTCTTCAGGGGGAAAAGAAAAACAAAATCTCAGAATTCCCCACAGATTTAATATAACAAATTTGAGCTCACAATCAAAGACTACTAAACCAAAGTAGTGTATGTGCATGTGTGTGTGTGTGTGTGTGTGTGCGTATGTGCGTGTGTGTGTGTGTGCATGTGGGTGTGAGTGTATGTGTGTGTTTGTGTGTGTATTGGGAAGGAACCAAGAAAAACCAAATCACAGAAACCACAAAGCAATTTATGCTCCTAAGAATTCAGGACTTTGAAATTAGCAGATACAGAAGATTAAAAAATAAAAACTAAAAACAATGTCAAAAGCAAACAATGAGATCCTAAAAATGAACAGGCAACAAAGACTAATGAAATGATCAAGATATTAGAAAAAGAACCAACCAGAACATATCGAAATAATGCAATCATTGAAATAGGAAATTAAGTGGGGAATGAAACAGCAGATTAAACACAGCTAAAGGGAGAAAAGAAATAATTCGGAAACAATTACCCGGCATGTTGTGCAGGAAAGCGAGGGAGTGGAAAATATGAACGAGCAGCTTGATGATTTGCAGAACAGAGTAAAGGCGCCCAACACATTCCCAAGCCACAATCTGCCAGGCGATGGTGGCGCATGCCTTTAATCCCAGCACTCGGGAGGCAGAGGCAGGTGGATCTCTGTGAGTTCAAGACCAGCCTGGTCTACAGAGCTAGTTCCAGGACAGGCTCCAAAGCCACAGAGAAACCCTGTCTCGAAAAAAAAAAAAAAAGAAGAGAGAAATAGGGGGCTAGAGAGAGGGCTCAGCAGTTAGGAGCACTGACAGCTCTTCCAGAGATCATGAGTTCAATTCCCAGCAACCACATAGCCATTTATAATGGGATTTGATGCCCTCTTCTGGCATTCAGGTGTACCTGCAGATGGAGCACCACGTACATAAGATAAATAAATATTTAAAAATCATACTGAAAAACCATTTTGAAAAAAAAGAGAGGATGAGGATGAATGCAAAAGAGGAATTGTGTGAGGAGATGAAGCCTGAGCGTTGGTTAGGAGAAGGATGAACAGACAAAAGAAACACAACAGAATTCATAGAAATAAACCCACATTTAGACTTCAGTGAAACTCAGAACACTAAATGCAGAGAAGGAGGCAGAAAGAGGGTCTACAGACACACAGAAACAGGGTCTACAATGAATATGTCTTTATTAAAGGATATTCTAAAAGAAAAATTGCTCTTCACTGGAAGGAAAACAGTTTGAAGGGAGGCTCAGAGTTAACAGAATAGTGGACAATTCTCCTGGTGACTGGGTTATAGTGTCTGTTTCATATCAAATTACCCACCAGACCACAGCCTTAAATAACTGACCTTTGTTATGTTGCGTATTTTCTGAGGGTCAGTAATCAGAGAACAGCTTAGCTGGGCAGGTCTGGCTCAGGCCACTTGAAGAGGCTGCAGCCAGGCTCCCCATCCAGGTAGAGGTCATGGGAGGCCAGGCCACCTGCTTCCAAGCTTGCTTACTTGGTAGTTCATGGCAGGCCAAATCCTAGTTGGCTTTGAGACCTTTGTCACCTGGGCCTCTCTGCAGGGGTGCCCAAGTCCTTAATAGGCCCAACACAAGGTTCTGGATGGCTGCCATTCCTCTCGCGGACTATGATCAAATTGTACAAATTCTGATATCTATTTCATAGGATTTTTTAAACTAGCGACTATTATACAAAAATGGAATATACATCAAGAAAATCACTATATGGGGGGCTGGTGAGGTGGCTCAGAGGTTAAGAGCACTGGCTGTTCTTCCAGAGGTTTTGAGTTCAATTCCCAGCAACATGTTGGCTCACAACCATCTATCATGTGATCTGGTGCCTTCTTCTGGCCTGCAGGCATACATGCAGACAGAATATTATATAAGTAATAAATAAATAAATCTTTTAAGAAAGAAAACCACTTTCTAGTCCCTAAAAGACCCAGCTAATGGATGATAAAACAGTTTAAAACTTCCTAGTAGATTATAGTGGAAGCATAGGGGTGAGTTTCTTAAGTCCTTCCTAATTATGGCATATTTTAAGATTTCTGGTTTCATTTTGGGTAAATCAAACTGTCAAATTCATTAACATAAAATGGAAAGGATTGCGTTTATTCAGCAAATGTCACTTCTCACCAAAGAAACTCACAATAGTCTAAGCACATATGGAATATAACTTTTAATAACTGACGAGAAGCAATTTACAGAAGGAAGAACTACGTTGGTTCACAGTGTAATGGGGTAGTCTGTCATGGCAGGAAGAGTGTGGCAGCGTTGGCATTCAGGCTGCAGAGAGAAAACAGGAAGTGAGGTGGGGCTGTTAATATCAAGTCCCACCCCCAGTGACCCACTTCCTCTAGAGCATTGATTCTCAACATGTGGGTCGTGACCCTTTGGGGTCACATATCAGTTACCCTGCATATCAGATATTTACATTATGATTCGTAACAGTGGCGAACTTACAGTTATGACGTAAAAATGAAATAATTTTATGGTTGGGGTCATCACAACATGAGGAACTGGATTAAAGGGTCGCAGCATTAGGAAGGTTGAGAACCACTGCTCTAGAGAAACTCCACCTCCTAAAAGTTCCACAGCTTTACAAAAGAATGTCACAGGTTAGAAACCAAGCATTCAAACACATGAACCCATGGGGGTTGGGCATTTCGAGTTCAAACCGTAGCTCCTCCCAAAGAGCTAACTTCCAAATAGCATTGACGTGAGTGAGAATTGCATTCTCAAACCTTTAGCTTCTAGAAATCACAGCACATAACCAAAACCATGCAAGGTCAATATAGTAAAATTAAATTACTATCCAATCCCACGCACATGCACAGAAGTGCAAAAATCCTAAGGAGACTAACACCAAGTTTGTGTCTTTAAATATTACATTGGTTCTATCCCAGATTTAACATTAGTAATTCATATACAAAACTATTTGTTTGATCTGGGTGGTGGTGGTGCACGCCTTCAGTCCCAGCATTCAGGAGGCAGAGGTAGGCAGATGTCTGAGGTCAGTCTGGTCTACAGAGCCAGTTCCCGAACAGCCAGGGCTACACAGAGAAACAAAAAGCAACAAAACAAAACAAAAAAATTGTTTGGTTGATTAAAAGGGGAAATCCTATATATAAAAAACACTTACTTATTCATAATTAATATAAAGCAAACATCTTGGAGACCCAGTGTTAAAAGAGAATTTTCAAGCCATTAGAACTCCATTTGAGATCAGTAAGAAGTAAGAAGACCAAATTTGTATACATGTGTGTAAATGTGTGTGTGTATATGTATATGAGATCATTGTTTCTATACTGCATTTCACTGTAAGTCTTAGTCAGTGCACAAAGACAAGAACTAGAAATAACCCGTGTGCTAATTAGGAGGAAACACCACTCTGTCATTCACAAAGTCTGTCCACAATGAGAACACAAAGGTATCTGGGTAAATTATTAGAAATAGAAGATCTTAGCTGGGCAGTGGTAGCGCACGCCTTTAATCCCAGCACTCAGGAGGCAGAGGCAGGTGGATCTCTGTGAGTTTGAGGCCAGCCTGGTTTACAAGAGCTAGTTCCAGGACAGGCTTTAAAGCTACACAGAGAAATCTTGTCTCAAAAAAAAAAAAAAAAAAAAAAAAAACAAAAAAACAAAAAAAAACAAAAACAAAAAAAACAGAAAATAGGGGCCTGGAGCGTTGGTTTAGAGGTTAAGAGCACACTGGCTGCCCTTTTGTGAGGTCCTGAATTCAATACCAAGCTACCACATGGTGACTCACAACCATCCTTAATGAGATGTGGCACCCTCTTCTGGCCTGCAGGCACACATGCAGACAGAACATTGTTTACATAATAAATAAATCTTTAAAAAAAATAAATAAAAACTCTTAAGATTACTGTATTTAAAACCAATAGATAAAAATCACTTGTTTTGTTCTATACTACTTAACATGTTAGTATTTAAAATAGCAATATAATTTTTAATGTACCCTGAATGGATCTAGCACCTATGTGAAGATGTCATAGAGAATATTAGCAAGGTCCTGGAAAATGAAAAAAAAAAAAGCTTATAAATCTTGAGGCAATTGGAATCAGGAGAATGTCAGTTTCTCCAGGTATTTTCACGACAGTTCTCATAAAAGCAGGGCCAATGAGACACTCAGGAGATGGAGGTGCACACCTCCAAACCTGACTACTCGAGTTTGATCCCATGACCCATGTGGTAGGAGAGGACCACCTTCCCACAAGCTGTCATCTGACCTACACACACACACACACACACACAAAGTAAGATAAATTAAGTAAAAAGAAGAGTCATGGACCGAGAGGAGATATTAGAATATTCAATAACTGAGGTTTTGTGTCAAGATTGAGAAAATGGTTTGAAAATAAAAAGAAAGAAAAAGGATGGGAACATCCCATCACTTATGAAGAAATGCAGGCAATGAACACCCAGTGCTAAGTGACCGGATTAACACCACATTTTATGCCTTTAGCTTAGTAAATATGATGACATCTGATAATGTCAGATACTGCTTAGGACCGAGAGCAGCAGAGACAAACCACATCATTTGATGGGCTGTTAAGACGGGAATGACCTCCATAGGGGACAACTGAACCTGTGTAGCAGTGGCAGTTGGCAACCCCAGCTGGGACTCCGGAGCCAAGCTCACTCTAGGCCATCATTTCCGGGCTGCAGCGTGAGACTTGTCAAGGGGCTGTGTTGTATTTCTTGCAAAAGAAACAGAACAGTGGAGTACATCATTCACAGTAAATGCTGTTTGGTGGCCGTGTTTTCTAGTATCCGCGAATGTGTGTTTGTGCTGGTATGTAACATAAATCCTGTTCCTTTGGAGAGTGGGTGCTCAAAATGGTTTGCTTGTTTTTTTTTTTAAAAACCCTCTTGATTATAGGTGTGCTTTGGGTAGCACGCACCCAAGTGTCCATAACTATATCATTTAGAGTTAGCAATATCTTTTTAAAGACACCAGACATCCATCAACAAGAGAATGGATCACTAAATAGTAATTTGCCTTCACAATGAAATATCACATGTTAAACATGAATTAACTATGATTCTATGTAATAGTATAGATAAAACTTCAGAACAATGTTGATCAAATCAAGTCTCAGGAGACTAAATATTATATTAAAATTATAAAGCTAAAAATGTTTTTGAAAGCTTTACTAGGGGTTGGGGAGATGGCTCAGTCACTAAAGTGTTGGCCCCTCAGCTTGAGGACCTGAGTTTGATCCTTTGAACTTATGGGGGGGGGTGGAAGCTAACTGAGTCTCAGCACTGGGAAGGTGAGGAGGAGGATTGCTGGGATTTTTCTGGCCACTCAATCTAGCTAAATCAAATCCGTCAGCTCCAGGGTCAGGGAGACCCTGTCTCACAAAATAAAGGAGATGTCTCATGTTGATCTCTTGGCTCCACATGCATACGCGTGTCCCTGTGCAGACTCTGAGCATTTACATACGCATGAAACCACACTAAGCAACGTGACAGGATATATGTGTCAAGCACAGTTTTAAGAAGAGCATAGTGTATATATATATATGTTCATACAGCGGGAGATTATTCTTTTTCCACTGACTACATCTGGTTAGGCTGGGTTCTAGGCACAGCTATGCTGCCCCCTGGTGTCTCACTGGTGAATGGCATATAGCAAACATGCATAGACACACATGCACGCACACAAATAAAATATAAATAAATCTTTTTTTAAAACTTCCTGGTGGTCTGTTGACTGTGAGAACTGGACCAGGAGACCCCAAACTTAACGAGGCAGAGATGGCCTAGAAGAAAGACACTGGGGGGATTATCTACAAAGCCCCTGGGGTGTTAGGCTTTGAGTTACAGAACCATCATATGACCTTGGCCCTGCTGCTCCCTCTATGAAGGTCATTTACTATCAGTTCCAGACCTGCAGCAGGGACCTATGACAGTGTCTGCTCAGTGTTCTGCCTCATCTGGCATAACAGAATTGAGCAGGCAGAGCTCTCTGAGAGTCCGATCCGGCAATAGGTACAGTGGTCCCCGTGATCTGAATAACCTCAGGTCACACATATTCCCAGCACAGCTAAGGCTGGGATGAGCCTGGGTCAGGGTGATGGCTTGAGGAGGAAAGTCTTCTGTCCCTGGAGTAATGTCTTCCTCCTTTATTCCAGACACCATGGAGACGGTGCTGATCCTCTGCAGCCTGCTGGCCCCGGCAGTCCTGGCTAGTGGTAAGAGTCCTTTGGGACCTACTTATACCAAACTGGCAGCTGTAGCCCTTTCTGGTAGAAGGTTCTGGCCCTTTTGAATATTAGGATTGAGAGGCAGCTTCACCTCTGGTCAGGGACCTCACCTTCAGTCAGCAGAGAAAAACAGATCCTAATTGAGGTGTTCCCACTGCTCCCCACATAGGTCCAGCTGACCATCTGTTAATCTCTCCAGGAGCCTTGGATTTGCAGCCTAGACTGCAATTACCCACCTTGACCATATGTGCAAGTCATGAGACCGCTTGGTCTCAGTGTCCCCATTTGTCACTAGATGATAGACAGACCTGGCCCTCTAGAGTAAATACATGAAGGGCATGCTGTAACCTCAGGACCCCACTGAGGCTGAGTCATCTCTACTGCAGGCGCTGGCCCCTATGCCTAGGAAACCCATCTTCCATGATTTCCTGTGTCTCTGCCCAGTGGTCCTGCTTCACAAGGGTCTTTTAGTGGGGACGGGGAGCTGTGGGACAGGTGGGGCATCACAGAAAGCACCACTGCCTTCCTCCTGACCATGTCTGTCTAATTTCACAGCAGCTGAGAAGGAGAAAGAAAAGGATCCATTCTATTATGGTGAGTGAGCCCAGCAGCCTTGGGGCGTGGCCCCATCTGAGGGGGGGGGCAGACGTGTTCTTCTGGCCCTGCCCCTCTTCCACCTCTCTTTCCTGGTTCCTTTGCAGACTACCAGACCCTGAGGATTGGGGGATTGGTGTTCGCTGTGGTCCTCTTCTCGGTTGGGATACTCCTCATCCTAAGTAAGTTTGTCTTCTCTTCTCTGTGACTGCTAGACAGATGGGGGGCAGTGTAGAAGCTCAGCCGTTTTGTCTATGGGAGAAGTCTGCCTCTATGGTATCTCCAGGACCAGTACAGGGTGGGGCAGATAGTAAGTGCTCAGTAAAACAAGAAAGATGAGCTCAGAAAAATGTAGGAGAGGACAGAGCTAAAAAGAGCAAGCTGTTCTCTGCATCCCTAGGGCAGGAGGTCGCCCATCCCAGGAGACAGATGCCATTCTCCTAGTGCTCCTAGCAATGTGTCCCCATGTGCTTCCCCCATGAGCTGTGGCACTGAGTGCCCCACCCTGATTATTTTTGCGCACTGTATGAAAGGGCAAAGTCCATCATAGTGGGCAGGCAATGGTGGGGCAGCTTGGTCCATGGTAGCAGGCTTTGACTTGTTCTTATTAAGGCTGACCAGAAAGCAGAAAGCTCAGGGTGTAACCAGAAGCACATGCAAGACCTCACCCCAACAACCCACTTTCGCTAGCTAGGCCCCCACCTCCCAAAGATTTCCTCCGCCCACAAATAGCACCGCCCTTGAGGAGCAGGTATTCAGATACACACTGCCATATAAACCCCAGCTCCTGGCCTCAGTTGACCCTTGCCCCCTACCCGAAACTGCTTCATGTGGTAGTGCAGGTGTCCCCTGGCTGTGTCTGGCTGTGCCTTCGGCCTGTACAGATTCACAGTAGATCTTCCATCCCAGCTGGGAGCTTGACCTTGAGCTGCTGTTGGGAGCATGACCTTGGATGGTTTCTTTGTGTTTCAGGTCGCAGGTGCAAGTGCAGTTTCAATCAGAAGCCCAGGTAAGGGTGCCGAGATTGTGGCCAATGGGGACAACAGAGAAGGGACAGGGAAGGGCTGTGCTGCGAACCTGGTGTTTGTCTCAGAGAGCGAATGTGGGAGGCCGAGGTGTGGATGTGGGGATTTCCAAATGACTTTGGAACAAAGGAGAGGTCACGACATGGAGGTTAGGCCTCTAGATAAATAGGACCGCTGAGTCAGAACCAGCTAGAACGTTGTCTGGAGGCCTTTGAGACAGCTAGGCTGGCTAAGTGGGGGAAGCAGAGGACCTCACGGCTGCTCTGAGGGACAGGGCCAATACACTGTCCCTGTTTCTCATCTCTTCCTGAGGTTCTGTACACTGCATAGACACCTGACCTCCTTTCTCTACCACATTGGGTTACACCGCATTTATTAAAACAGCCATGGTGGTCATGGACCTCAAAAACCAAAGGCATGTCAGGCGGTGGTGGCACACGCCTTTAATCCTAGCACTCGGGAGGCAGAGGCAGGCGGATCTCTATGAGTTCGAGGCCAGCCTGGTCTACAAGAGCTAGTTCCAGGACAGGAACCAAAAGCTACGGAGAAACCTGTCTTGAAAAAAATCCCAAAAAGAAAGAAAGAAAGAAAGAAAGAAAGAAAGAAAGAAAGAAAGAAAGAAAGAAAGAAAGAAAGAAAGAAAGAACTACCCAAATCCTGCCTAGGAGCAGACCCTGAAGGGTGACCCTGAAGGGTACCCATAAGTTTTCTTTGTCTGTGTCCCCATCAGTCCTGACTTCTCCATTCCCTCACGTGACCCACGGTAGAGTGAATCCTTCGGGGACTCTGAGGGACAGGCTCCAGAGGCCCTGCTTCAGTGAAGAGAATGGGATGCTCTGTGGTTTGCCCTGGACACCGGTGACAGAATGTATCTCTCCTCTTGTCATAGGGCTCCAGGGGATGAAGAGGCGCAGGTGGAGAATCTCATCACCACAAATGGTAACCGCCAGGAAAGGGTGCCAGGAGAGGGTCTTCCCGAGGTCTGGGGAGGGACCAGACTGGGTGCCCTGAGCCGCTTTGGGGTTCAGCAGACATGCCTCTGAGTGCCAGGAAAGGGCTCTCCAGGACCTCTGTGATGTTAGCTCTTCACCCGTACAAGGGACTGCTTTTACCTTCCTCACAGTGGCTGTGCTGTGAACCGCAACTGTTAGCGCCTGGAGAGAGGTCTGTTCCCCATGACAATGGCTCTGTTGCTACCACTAAAGGCAGTTCTAAGTGAATCTCTATAGTTCTAATAAAACTGGAGAATCAAAAGCTAGGATGGAAACCTGCGAGCTCAGAGTTAGAGTAGTAACTGGCTAACTTTTTCTCTTTGCTGACATCCTGGAAACCACTCCTTTCCATACTGCCCCAGCTTAAACAAAAACAAAAAAACAAAAACCCACACTAAGCTCCTCTCTGCTATTTGCTATTTCCTGTCAACCAGTTGCAACAAGAGACAGACTACTGGTGATAGTCCTTGTCTATGAGTACCTGCTCATACCTAGCAGACTCCATCTCTACCCGTGTGCTAGGCCCCATAGGCAGCCATCATTACCGTACTCAACAACCTAGGTCCAAGTATCCGGCATCAGCGAGGGTTCAGCATGGCGCACCCCTTGGGTGAGCAGCCTCCCTCTTCATCAGTCTGCCTTCTCTTCCAGCTGCAGAGCCCCAGAAGTCCGAGAACTGAAGTGCAGCCTCCAGCAGGAAGGTATCGGTCTGTACCCAGTCCCCTGCTGTCTCACCACTGTCTTTGCTGAGTCTGGGCATTGGCATAATGCCAACTTCTCCATGGGGCTCTCTTACCAGTTTACTTACTCTGAGTGTCTCCCAGAGGTGGAGGAGGGACAGTGGACAGCCCAGTCCCAGAGATGTGCAGAGGTGATCTTCACCCAAACACAGCATGCATAGGGAGGGCACCAAGGCTTCCAAACAGCCTTGGGGTCAGGCTCACGTGGTGCTGTCCCAGCTACCGCAGGGATGTGAGTTGGGTGGGGCTCATTTAGTGAAACTTCTATATCAAAGTGACACTAATAATGAGCTGAAAACCACTTAAACACACACATGTGCGTGCACACACATTTATTATGAAACTTTCCAATACTACTCAAAAGTAGAGAAAATAATATGTCCCCCCATACCTTCACTGTCCTCAACATTTGGGGTTCACCATGTGTTCATTTCCATTGCTTACTGTAGGGTGTGCCAGAGAGTACATAGCAGTTAGATAAATCTTCCAGTCAGCAGGCCTTATAGGAACCTCTGGAGCCTACCCCAAGAAATAGGACATGCAGGGCCGGCCCCATTTATAATGGAAAAACCTGCAGTCAGAGAAGCCGTTCAGATAGTGCCCTAGTCAGGGTTGATGTTGCTATAGTGAGACACCTTGACCTAAAAGCAAGTTGGGGAGGAAAGGGTTATTTCCACATTGAAGGAAGTCAGGACAGGGGAACTCAAGCAAGGCAGGATCCTGGAGGCAGGAGCTGAAGCAGAGACCATAGAGGGGTGCTGCTTACTGGCCTGCTCCACATGGCTTGCTGAGTCTGCTTTCTTATAGAACCCAGGACCCCCAGCCCACGTGTGTCCCCAACCACAATGGGCTGGGCCCTCCCCATCACTCACCAATTAAGAAAATGCCTTTCGGGTTCTCCTATAGCCCACTGTTTTGGAGGCATTTTCTCAATTGAGGTTCCCTACTCTCAGACGACTGTAGCTTGCATCAAGTTGACACAAAATCAGCCAACACAGACAGTATGTGACAAGCTGGGCCCGGAGTCTAGGTCTCTGTGGCTATAAGTTAGAGTCACCCACAGCAGCCACTAAGCTGTGGTCTGGAGAGCAGACCCTGGGATATACAAAGGCAAGAAAGCCAGCTTTGTCCCCTCACTTCTGCCCCGGACTCCACACAATAAGGCTTAACAGACAAGTGCATAACTTTAGCTAAAGTTGCAAATTAAAGACTTTCTCAAGCCAGGTATAGTGGGGTATACCTGTAAACCCAGCCTATAGGAGATAGAGATAGAAAGGTCAGAAGTTCAAGGTCAACCCTGGCCAACAGTGAGTTTGAAGTCAGTCTGGGCTCCGTGGACTCTGTCTCAATAAACAAACAAACAACAACAACAACAAAAAAGAAACAAAACAAAAAACTGTCTTGTGTCATGGACACCAGACTTTTACTACCGTGAACCTGTGTAGTATTTTAATTCCTTGCGGTGTCTGCACCGCCATATGTCAGCCCCGGGCAGCAGAGCGGGACTCGCTGTATCCATCTTTAGAATGGATGTCTTAGAGACATGTAACCACTTAAACAAGGGTCTGTCAACAACTCCAGCCCAGGAAGGCCTATCCAGCCTCCATCTTCCTTCTTTGCCTCCCAGGCTCGTGTGTCCTTCACCAGACCTCGGGGCTTCAAGGGCACGTCATCTGGGGGGTTAACGGGCAAAGGGCCTATGCGGAAGGTGGAGAGATGACCGGGTATGGGTCCTAGAAAGAATCTGGGGTTTTAATGTGAATTCTCTGCTTCTGCAGCCTCCAGAAGCCAAGGCCAATGCCTGATCCTTTAGCGGCTGGCGCCAAGGCTTGAGAAAACCGGCTGCTTCAGACCAGACCCTTCCCTAGAAGCCAAGAACACGTGTTCCCGGCGCCTCTCCCTGTCCCCACTAACTCCAGTCCTGTACTTAAAGACCCAACACTCATAGCCCTTCCTTTCTCACCGCAGCTGGGGGTCTGGCCCCTTTCTGGGATTTGTCTATGTGTGTGTGTCTGCCGGCTGTGGTCTTGTGGCTACTCATTTGTGAATTTCATTGTTCCTGTGAACTGTGTGTGTGTTCCCTTTCCCGGGAGGGGCTGGGCCATGTCGCTATCCATGCCTTGTGCCCTCCTGTGGCCTCTATCTCCTCTTGCGCTCTGCAGTCTGCTCTGCCCCTGAGAAGTCCTACTCCATCTCTGGATTTAGGTTTGAGGGAGAATTGTGCCCAGGGCAGGAGTCCCCAGCTGTCTTGGGACTGAGAAGTGTACATCCTCTTTCTTTCCTCTCAGAGGAAGCTTGCTACCGGTGGTTACATCCGTTTCAAAGGTCTGTCAGCTGCTGGAGAGGCCGAGGATGGCCTCTCTCCAGGCCTCCTGGGATCCTTATCCTTTTAGGGTGACCCCTGCAGAGCTCCAGTCTGTCCTACCTGTTGCAGAAGGAAACATGGGAGGAATTCCAGGGGCAGGGCTTCTTGCCTCTGGGGAATGAGCCCCTCACATACCTTTTGAGCAATAACCCCGCAGATTCTGGAATCCTCCTACCTTCGCCCACCTTCTCAGCTTCTGGGACTTTCATTTCTAGCCCAGTTCATCTGACCCGAGGATTCCTTCCTTCTCTGAAGAGGGTGTCTGGCAGGGATGGCTGAGGGGATGGGCAGCAGAGAGAGCGGGGTGGATCTGGCAGCCACCGCAGTTTCTTTCCTCCTCCAGTCAGGGGTCAGAGTGGAGAGGGATGGGAAGGTGCATGAGCGGCAGAGTTGCAGGTCAGAGACAGCCTGGGTGCACAGCCAAGGCTAGAAGTCAAAGGTCATCAGAGTGGAAACTCAAACCAAACCCTGCCCCACCTGTCCATTGTATTCCCTTGGAAACTCACCAAGCCACACTCTGTACCAGGACTGCTGATCTCTGTCTTGTGATCTATCCTCTGACAATGGAAAAATAAGTAAATAAAACCTTGTTTCCTAGTGGCTCTGACTGGTTTTCCTTCCTCTGAGAGTCTGAGGGTTTGGGAACCTTAAAGGACAAGAGAGCCTGTCCCCAGTCAGAGGGAGGAGGTCAAGACTGAAGGATGCTGGGGAGGCACCAGGCATTTGGGCCTCTTTCACAAAGGGTTCCTAGAGCTCGGGTTTGGATCCCATCTCCCCTGCTCCCTTTCTACAGGTCGCTGGTCTCAGGTTCTTCTCACAGCAGGGCAAGTTAGAGTAGAAAGAACCATGGTCACATAAAGTAACATAGTGCTAGTAATGTAGAAAGGACCTGCAAGCCTCCCAAAGACATTCTGATTGAGTTTGGTGATTTTTTTTTAAAGTACCTTTGGCCAAACAAACACAGCTGCAGGCGGATTCATTTGAAGGTAGCAAGCACAGCCCAGTCTCCAGCCTTCTGTGTGCCTTGGGTAAGATACAACTCCTAGAGGAGGAGGAGGAATAAGCCTTGTTCTAACCCGAGACTGCCTGGAACATCTTAGGGTCTCAAGAGAACCTCCATAGGCCCAGTGAAGGTTCTGAGTTGCTTCCAGCCATAGGGCTGCATGACACAGGTCTGAGGGAGCAGATGGGTTCACTCTCTTGCTAACGATTTCAAGGCCTGCTTGGTGCATTTCCCACACCTGCCCTTACCTCTGCCCTTGGTGTGTTTTGCCCCTTGGGGCTCAGAAAAGATGGAGTCTTTCAGCAGGGCTCAAGCCTAATATTGTCAAGCCAGGGTGGCAGGGGTTAAAATAGCTCTGGTCACATGTGGACTTGGTAAGGAAGCAGTTGAGCTCCGTTCACAGCACACTCAGGCATCAGGGAGTTCCTGTCCTTGCAGGGGACTGAGACCCCCAGAGGCCCCAGACACACAAAGGATTGTGGGTACTGTGCAGGTATTACTAGAACCAAAGCATTAAGCTTTGAAAAAGTCCGATGAGAGGTTCCGACCTTCCTTCACGACACCAACAAAAGGGAGTAACTGTTGTTTTCCTATGTGTCTAAAATGGTGACGGGCTTTGCAAGGTGTCTGCAAGCACCCACTTAGTTAACCTGCTGTACTGGCTGGTTTTGTGTCGAGTTGACACAAGCAAGAGTCAGCAGAGAGAAAGAAGCCTCAGTTGAGGTAATGCCTCCATGAGATCCAGCTGGAATGCATTTTTTTCAATTAGTGATCACCTGGGGGGGGGGGCAGCCCGTGGTGGGTGGTAACATCCCTGGGCTGGTGGTCCTGAGTTCTATAAGAAAGCAGGTCAAGCAAGCCATGTGAAGCAAGCCAGTAAGCAGCTCTCCTCCATGGCCTCTGCATCAGCTCCTGCCTCTAGGTTCCAGCCCTGCTTGAGTTCCTGACCTGACTATGATCTGGAAGTATAGGCCAAATAAACTCTTTCTTCCCCAACTTGCTTTTTGCCATGTCCCTTCAGGAGGTGACCTAGCTAGACTGCACCCCTGGCTGTGCCCTGAGAAGGCTCCTATGGGAGGCCAGTGGTCTGGAAACCAAATCCGCAGAGACGGAAAATTTGGCCATTAAAACCGTATAGTTAGACATCTACCAAGGTCTAGGCAGATGCGGGGGTGGGGTTTCACATGAACCCCCCTTCCCACACTCACATCAACACTGCAACCTCAGGAGGGTGGGGTCCTGCAGGCTACCCAGCCTTTGATACCCTGTACCTATTTCTACTTGTGATTTGTTTTATGTTTTCTTCTTTAAGACAGGGTCTCAATAGCCCGTGCTGGCCTCAAACTCAAAAGCAAAACATGTAGCTAAGAATGACCTTACCTTCTGGTCTTCCTGCCTCCACCTCCTGACTTGGGGTTACAGATGTGCTCTGGTGTTTGAACTCAGGACTTGGTGCATGCGATGTGAGCTATATCCCCAGTCCCTGTGATTTGGTTTAATGTGGCAACTTTACTTGGTTGGATAGGGAAGCTATGGACCACTGTAATAAAGGGCGGTGAGTCCCTCGTTCTCAGTGACCTTGAGGGTTCTCCAAATTTGAACTCCCAGAACCCCTCCATCTCACATGAATTTGTCCCCGAAGATGTTGAAGCCTCTTTGAAAGTTGTTGCTGCTCATTCTTATCTGCACCTCGGTCAGCAAACGCTGTGGCCCTCAGCCTCTAGAGGATTTTTTTTTCTCGCAGGATGGAGGTTAGAATTGGCCAGACTATTCTTGGAAGAGGGGCAGAGGCAGAGAGCAAAACTTAATGTTAGCAACAGAGGTGGGAAGAGGGTGCCAGGCTGAAGTACACCCCAAGGTCAAAGGGCTTCCCCCCCCCCCAGAGGCAGGGCTCTGCCCTCCACAGGATGGAGAACTCTCCAGCTCAGTCTGGTGCTCACCTTGTCCCTGGCTGCTCTGCACCCTGTCCCCCTGAGGCCCAGGAAAAGCTAGAAAGGTCAGGTGTGTTTGCCCAAGCCAGGGGAGGAGCTTTGAAAATACCTGACTTCGGGCCACCTCTTGCCATTAGTGTGATTCATTGCTGTCACCTCTAAGCCCCTGGTGGCAGAATCAACCAGTTCAAGCCAACCACCTGCTGTTTTCTGGAGCCAGTACCAGCTCCATGGCCTTGAGCAACAAGAGGTGCCCTGCCAAGGAGCAATGCTGGCACTGATGTCCTGAATGACTCGGGATATTGGGCAGGAGGAGTGGGCCTTTTGGAAATAGTCCCTGCCTCAGAACCTGAACCCCTCTTCTCTCCAACTGTGTGAGCATCAGTCCCCACCTCTCTTGTCACTTTCTTCTTGCTCTAGAAATCCTTAGAGTAGGTTAGCCATGTGATTCTGAGAAAGCCACCAAAGCGGGAGTAGCCTGTACTATATACTATATTATACAGTGTATGCACTATATTATATATATACTATATACTATACTGTACAATGCATACACTATATTATATATTATATATACTAAATACTATACTATACAATGTATATACTATATATACGATATACTAACTGTATAGCACATACATACTATATTATACACACATATATGTGTGTATTTACATGCTATATATGTATATGTAAATGCATGTGTGTATGTATACTGTATGAAAATACATATATAGTATGATATATATGTATAATTATAGTGTTGCCATACAGTATATATATGTTATATATGTGTGCAGTTTATATATATATGTATATATATATACACACACACACATACACAAAGTTTTCCTGTTACTTCTTTGAGTTAAAGTGATACAACACACATGAAAACACATTGAACTTTCTACATGAAGATGTCATGTTACCAGTACTAGCAACACTGGCTGTGTAAGGATTGCCTCCTCACGGATAGCAAGGGTCCCTGTCTGCCCTTTAAACCTGGGTTCCAGTCCTGACTTGTACACATATCACCTGCAGTTCCCATTCTTTGTGAAATAGTGGTACCACAGCCTGACTCACTGTGATGTCAGGGAAAGCAAAGCAGATCTTTGGCATGCTCCAGAACCATGAAGCAGGTGGAGTCAGTGCCAGGTGAGGGGACCTGGATTCCATCTCAGTGAGGGATGGTACAGTGAGTGTATGTGGTGGTCTGTGTAAGCCCACAGGCCGGGACAGGATGGCCACGGGCCACACAAAAGCCACAGGAGTCACGCCTGAGAACTCCAGAGGCCATAGAGGGAAAGGAATGGCTTGCTTCCCCAAGGTTCTCCAAAGGCGGTGGCCACAGGGAGCCACCAGAAACACATCACTTCCAGGCGTGGGTTCCGAGAAAGCCAATAATGCATTTCTCTCGAGGGTGTTCTCTGTGTAGGAGGCTGGACTAATGGGTTTGCCCTTGCCATAACGTGGTGACCTTGACTCTCAGCAAACATTGCCCTTTGGCAGCTCCCAGAACTGCTGTGCCTCACTGCTTGGGCCATCTTGAAGCCAACACTTAAGGGCTGCGTCTTATGGGGCCGACCTCCTCCAAGCCCTGGCCTTATAAGACCCCAGTTACCTGGCATTTGCGGTCACAGCAGGAGACAGGAGCTGGCATTCTTTAGGGCTCAGGACCTCTAGCTAGCACAGATGTGGCCTACAAGGAGTGGCCACCTTCCCTGCCCAGTATCCATGGGGACCATACCTTGGAGAATGGTCCTAAGCTCAGAGTCGGGGCTTTCTTGGGGCTTTGGGTGTCCGCTCCTTTGAAGCTCCTGTGAGCTACAAATCAACACCATGTGGAGGAAATGATGCCGGGGCCTCAGTTGCAATGCTGTGGATTCTGGCAGGAAACATCACAAAGTTCTGGCTCGTGGGCCAGAGTCCTGTTTCGGGAAGGCTATTGTGAGGACCTCTACTCTGATGCTTCCTGCTGGCACCGAGGAGACAGAGATCAGCTGGCTGTCTCTGCCTGTGACCTCCATACCCACAAAAGCAGAGGGGACTGTCCACATGGCTGCCCTGAGTTAAGACAGACCTGCCTGGAGGACTTGGGAGAACGAGGCAGCGCCACTGAGGTCCCTGTGGGCAGACTGCCTTGGTCTCTGGGTCTTAGAGGACACAGGAGGGCAGAGCTGGATGCTCCTCCAGGGCTCCACTCTGGAGAAACCCAACAGAGAAGGAAAAGCAGAGGCTCTTGACCAGCCCTGTTCTTTTAAAAAGCAGGACAATGGCGTTTTCATGGCCACTGGGCCCCATCGCGCCATGCAAGAGTCCAGGAAGGAGAATGGAGGTTGAGATACTGATGGCGAGGGCATGCGCTTGTGGGGCTCCCGGCTGGAGCACTGGCACAGGGGCAACTGTCAGGAAGCCTCCAGTAGAAGTCAAGGGCGCTCCTGAGCTATGTAAAGGGATGTGGTGAGCAATCTTATCTCCTGGGGAACCAGCCCAGCTTAGGGAAGAGAGTGGTACTACCATTGTTGGGACCGTCTTTAGCCAAGCACTTCCCTTAATGATCACCTTCCTCAACAAGCCTCTAAGGTAGGTGTCACCATGCATTTCAGATGGCAGGGTACAGGGAGATATTGCTATGACTCACTGGGTCAGAAGGATTTGCAGTGGGGTGGTCTGGCTTTAAGGGACCCTGTGGGACATGGGAGAGATACACCTTCAGTTGCTCTCAGGGGAGTTGGAGAAGGGGTCCCTTTGCAGGGGATTAAGATATCTCAGAGAGAGTTCCTTGTCCCCAGCAGTGACTAAACCCTGATGGTCTTGGCAGGCTGGGAGATGGATGGAAGTTGTCTGAGGGGGGCTCAGACATGAGCTAGGTGAACTCAGCAGACCTCAGCAACTCTTAACTCTTACCTGGGCTTTCAGGGCTGGGAGCAGGTGTGTGGATCGATGTGGGTGCGGGTGGTTGGGTGTGTGTGTTGGGGGTGTGAGTGTGAGTGTGGGATGTATGGGTGTGTGAGGGATGTGTAGGTGAGTGTGTGTGTGTGTGTGTGTGTGTGTGCATGTGGGTGTATGGGTAGGTAGGTATGAGTGGGGTGTGTTTGGGGTGTGTGAGTAGGTATGAATGGGGTGTGTATGTGAGTGTGTGTTGTGTGAGTGTGTGGGTGTGTGGGTAGGTATGAGTGTGAGGGGTGGGTGTGAGTGTGGGTGGGTGGGTGTGTAGGTGTAGGGGAGCAGGTGGGTGGCAGGATAGGGTGTTGGAGGAGTCTGAGGGCAAGGGTCCTATGTGCTAGCTGCCTCTCTAGAGCAAACTGAGCCCAGTTACTTGCTGCACTCAGGTGACAGACTGGAAAGGAGGTGGCCTTAGGCAAGCTTGGGGGCTACCCAAGTCACTGGCAAAATTCTGCCACCTCTCTGGGCTAGGCTAGTGTGAAAGTTTAGAAAGGGTACCCAGGAGGGTCTCTAAGTGAAGCCCATGAGAA
Source organism: Neodon shergylaensis (assembly GCA_025134845.1). Classification (NCBI taxonomy): domain Eukaryota; kingdom Metazoa; phylum Chordata; class Mammalia; order Rodentia; family Cricetidae; genus Neodon; species Neodon shergylaensis. Next base: position 5,262,810 of record JABTXL010000888.1, on the reverse strand, counting down.
AAACCCGAGGATAGAGGGAACACCCTGGAGGCTGAGCACCCAAAAACTATCTGTGCAAAGTCCTGGAAGGCCAGAGAACCATTAAGAGGACAGTGTGGTTGGAATGGACGGAAGAGCAGGCAAGTTGGGGACAGAAAGGCCATTAGGGTGAGATTAAGAAGGAACATAAAAGGGGGCTATCAAGAGGGCAAGTAAAAGCACTTGCCACAAAGCCTGACACCCTGAATTCCACCCCGGGGTCTCACTAATTGTTTTCCGATCTCCAGACGTGCACACTGCACAGGCAAGCTCTCTCACACGCAATCAATCATCAATCAATCAACAAATGAACATAAGAAATTTACAAAATGAAGAGCCACCAAAAGGACCCAGGCTTAGAATCAGTATTCAGAAGATCTCGGTCAGGAAAGCAAGAAGAAGCCCTTCCAAGAGAAGGGCTGGGTGGGAGCACAGGGGCCTATTAGGAAAGAGGATGTCTCTTTCACAACCCTGAGGTTGGGAGGGAGCTTGTGGTGGGCTTGTGGAGAAGTGGGGATCCTGCCTAGGTCTACAGAGACCACTGAACTTCAGGCAATATTCCTGAACTTCCCCAGTGCCTGGTTTGGGGAATTTCCACACAGGGCTCCAGGCTACCTGAAGGTTAAAATTTTCACTTGGAAACATGTGACAAGGTCACTGGGTGGAGTTGCCCTTCATCTCACAAGGGTCTGGGGTTGGAGGCGGGGATGCTGCCAGTTCAGAGCCCTAAGACAGACCTCAGCCTACCCAGAGAACCCGGATGGGAGGTCAGCTTCCATCTCCCTGGGGGTGTCATTTCCCCAGCTCCCAGGGTACTGCTGTGAGGAACAGAGAGGCCAGTCACCAAGGTGACCAGACCTAACACCGTCAGTGCTCTGCTGATATCCCAGTGGAATGGCCAATCAGGATGAGCTTGGGAGTCTTGAGGAGACCCTGTAATCCAATCTTAGTCCGCAAAGACTTCTTGTAGTGGCCTTGCTCTGAGCCTGTCACAGTGGCCAGGGCTCAAGGACTCTGGGAGCCACTGAGGGCTCTCCTATAATCCTTTGTTGGCTCCTGCGCCATCCCAGCCCTGGAGGCTAGAAGATAGTCTGCCTTTCAGCTGTTCCCCTAACAGAAAGTCCAGTCCTCCTCAGAGGACATCATTGTGTGCCGGAACTCTTGCTGAGACCCCACAGGTGTATCACAATTGGGACGTGTCACCAGGACTAAGTGAGGAAGTGTAGGTGTGGAGGAAGGACAGGCCACCATGGGAGCACCCTTAAACCAGCTGTGGCCCCAGCCACTGCCCATCTCTGCCCGGTGCACCTGGAACAGCTTCCTGCATAAAGTCCCGCTGCACCTGGAGCAGCTTCCTGCCTGCTCTCAGGGGGCTCCGGGTTTCAGAACGGGCTGGGGGGGTGCACGAGGCATCAGGGTGGGGCCCACTGGCTGGGAAGATAAAATCTCCTGAGCGAAGACTTAGGGACCCACACCTGCCTCTGAGTGTCTCCTTCAGCTGTGGACCTGAAACCCAAGAGAGAGGGGAGGAGAGAGGCGACACTCTGGTCCTGTCAGCTTGTGTCCTGGCTAGTGCCCTTCGAGGAACCCTGCAGCAGCACGTTCACTGTGGGGGACGGGAGGAAGCTGCAGTTTACTTTGTGCTCTGAGTATCCCCTTCCTTTGAGATACTCAGACCAGTGAAGTCCGGAGATTCTTCCCCTACCCTCACGTGGGTCCCTTGCTCCAACCCGCCCAGGCAGGCAGGTGCAGGGTAACAGTTCCCCCATCAGCCCCTCCTCTGCCTTATTCTTCCTGTCCCGGCACAAAGAGAGTGTCACTCTTCCCACCCAGGCCCCCAGGCAAGGACAGGCACTCCCTGGCTCCTGTGTACCTCAGACACTTCCAGCAGCTCCTGCCATGGACAGGTGGTACCTGGGTGAGTCTTCCAAGCCTGTCCCCATCCTTGCCCTCTCCAACTTGGATTCAGGGGAGCACTAATCACTTTCAAATGTACCTACTGGCTTCTCATAATTGTGGGAGAAGAGAAATGGAAAAGACAGGCTGCCCTAAATAAGGACACCTCAACGCCAAGTCCCGGGCTTGCTGTGATGTGCAGGGCACCTCTGAGCCAGAGGCTGGGGAAGTCGAATCAGCAGCCTCCTCATCCAGCTGTGCTTCCATCCATCTGGCTTCAGACGACTGAGTCATATCTTAGTCCCTGTACTTTCTAACCGCTTGCTCCCTAGCGGGTTATGTCTGCATCCTAGTGAAACGGGATGATGCTTGCTAGTCCTGTTCCTCCTTACTGAATCATGTGGCCACGGAGGGGTTACTTTCCCAGTGCCTGGAATAGAAAGTAGTTGTTAACCTGCTTTCCCGTGGCTTTGACTACCTGTCTACCCACATGCCCGCCTGCCCATCTCCCCATCAATCCATTCTTCTTTCCTTCTGTCTGTCATGTATCTTTCTACCTATTTTTCATCTCTTACTCCAGAGAGAACTCATAGTGGTTTACAAAGATAGTCCCCAAGGTAATATAAGGGGTGTGGGTGCTGCTGCATTGGGTGAAGAGTGTCCCCCAGATTCACCAGCTGTCTTGGGACCCAGCCGGCACTCCAGTTCTGGCTCTCCCCTTTCTGTTTTTTTGGGCTTCACCTCTCCTTGATCTGTTTTTTTCTGGTCTCTGGAGGCTATGGCACTAAGCCTCTCTAGGCATGGTTGGAGAAGCCAGTGTTCAGCTTTAGTTTCTTCATCTGTCATATGGAGATAGCAGAAATTTAGATGGGGATTGTGCATGCTGACAGCCAGCATGTGGGTCTAGGCCCTCACAGGGCAGGCTGCTTTCTGCTTTTCTGTATGTGTGTCGCCCGGCTCTGAAAGCTCGCGAGAGCTGCATGAGTGCTCCAAAGCCAGGGCGCTGTTCTCTCCTCTCACCCACTTAGCAGAGAGTGACTGGCTTTCTGAGGGTACCATTACATGAAAGGCTAATGTCTGTCACTTTCCAAGCAACGCAGGAATAGTGGTACCCGCTGACCTAGGCTATATTCTGATATTCCTGCCTCAGACACCACACACTTCCCTTGAGTGCTGTGCCCTGCCCACTGCGTAGATGAAGAGACAGAGGCATGGGGAGGTAAACAAGTTGACAAAGGTCAAATGCCCAGCAAGTGGTGGAGCCAGGATGTGAACAGAGCTATCAGTGCCCTGGCATTGGAGCCCTTCCCGTCAGGAGGACTGAATTGTACCAGGGAAGTAGATACCTGTTTGTCTGTCTCCGTCTGTCCATCTGTCTATCTATCTATCTATCTATCTATCTATCTATCTATCTATCTATCTATCTATCTATCATCTATCTATCTATCTGTCTATCTATCATCTATCCATCCACCCATCTTTTATCCACCTAGCTGTCATCTCTCCGTCAATCTATCATCTATCACCTATGTAGCCTGCATGCATTCACATATGTATGTATGTATATATGTATGTATTATTGGCTCTTTATGCATCTACCGTCTTTGTATTTATCTATATATCATTTGCCTGTGATGGACATTAATTGGCCGGTTGAAGGCCCATTCTACTGTGTAGAACCCATAGACGACTATATAGTACTCATAGAAAACCCACACCATAGTTGCCAAAGGGACACTTACAATAAAGTGGGGTACAACCTGGTAAGTACAGGCAAAGCATCTGTGCCCTGAATCTGAACGAGCAGCAATCCTTCTCTTCAACTCTCACTGGCTGTGTGACCTTCGGAAAGACCCCTAACTTCTCTGTGTTTCAGACACTCATGGCAAGTAGGGAGCTAACTGAAAAGGGAGAAGCCAGATAGAAAATGTTTCCTAAGCCATAAGAACAAGCCTGGGCCGGGCCCTGAAAGAGCCTTAAGTGCATGGTGGACAGCCACGTGAGGGAGTGCCGGGCATTAGGAGAAGACATTAGTCAGAGATGACCGAGCATTTCAGACTGAGGTGTGAGTGGCGCCAGGATCGGAATAAATGAGAGAAGCCAGGACTGGCTGTCAGAGAGATCAGTGCCATGGTGGCTCACTCTGCCATGGACTCAAGGTCGGGCTTTGGTGAGAGGGGAGGCAGGACAGGCTCTTTAGGAACCCCTCAGGGAAGCATGAGAGCCCCATGTTTATGTTAGCTGTCATGGCGCTATCCACAGGAACTGGCAGGAAACTCCGAGGACTAAGGGACTCGCAGGTCCCCAACTTGACAAAGTACCCCACCTCACCCCCATATGCCATTCACAATGAGCGCATCCTGAACCTTCCACTTCCTCAGCCCCGTTGCGGCTTCGGCTTTGCCAGCTGATGGAAGAATACTGCTGCTGCCCATCCGGGCCCTGCTCTCTGGAAATTTCCTTTGGGAGGGGCTGGAGACGGCAGCCAGCCCCTCCCTGCCTCTGTCTCCCCCCCCCAACACCTCCCCCTTGCCTGGCTCAGCGGGAGCCCCTCTGAGCATACTCAGCTTTTCTTGTGACCAGGGTAAATATTACCTGACACTGTTAATATTTAATGTCCCCCACCTCTGTCCTGGCCACCCCACGGCAGACACTGTCCCTGAAGTAGAGTCTTCAGGAAGACTGTGGAGAAGCCCTAGTGGTTGGAAAAATGACAGGGCTGTCGACTGGTGATGGTGAGTGTAGTTGCCTGGCAAGGTTGGCAGGACTGCCTGGGACTGCCTTCGGTGGGCAGCTGAACCCCTTTCCCTCTGGGACTGCCTTCGGTGGGCAGCTGAACCCCTTCCCTCTGGGACTGCCTTCGGTGGGCAGCTGAACCCCTTTCCCTCTGGGACTGCCTTCGGTGGGCAGCTGAACCCCTTCCCTCTGGGACTGCCTTCGGTGGGCAGCTGAACCCCTTTCCCTCCGTGACTGCCTTCGGTGGGCAGCTGAACCCCTTTTTCCCTTTGGGACTGCCTTCGGTGGGCAGCTGA